>VXBC01003208.1:39891-247129 GCA_013399945.1 Ploceus nigricollis
ACCACGTTTGCTGGCGTTGTAAGTCAAGCGAAGGGATGCGGCGTTTTCCTGGGGATTGTCATCGCCAGCAAGACACTTCGGGCGAGGAGAGGTGGTGAGAGCGGGAGAAGGGTCGTGTGTGCTTGGAAGAGGATAGCAGTAATAATTAGTAATAACAACAACAAAAGGATTAATAACTAGAACATCATAATTTTTAAAGTCTGTCTCTGTTTCTTGGTACTGCCTAGTTGCTTTGAAATGAATACAGGGCAGAGCCCTTCGGATCATGAGCGAAATCCGAGGCAAAGTGCAGAACTGAATGTAGAGCACAGTTGAAATGAGGCGCTCCCTCAGTGAAAAGAAGGGGGCAGAGCGAGCAGATCGGGGGACGCTACAGGAATTGACAAATGTGAAGTCTTTTATTTGATAAAAGAACGGGTTGAAGAGTGCTGGAGGAGGTGGAAGTAAGAGGGTAGGCGTATAGGCATTTTTACAGGAAAGAAGTTGGGTAATTGCAGAAAGCAAGCACTGAATTTGGTGGTGTAGTAAATGTTTCTAAGGACCTGGTAACATACTTTCTGTGTCAGCTAGGTTGAACTATTTATGTATTCATATGTATGTAACACCTGCTTACAGGCACACACAGGGAAAACAGTTTGCATAGTACATCTGTGTATTCTTATGCAGAAGGTCGAGTCAAGAGATAAGCAATAGCAGTAGAGGTCAGTGGCTGTGGAAAGGAGACCTGTCACTGCTGCAATAAAATCCATATTTTACGGAGAGTTAAATGCAGTACTTTTTAAGTGCAAGTGGATGGTCACCTAAGTAACTCCTGATGACATTCAAGGTTCGAGAAGTTTAACGACCGAAATTACTCCCAGCACGAGGGCACAGCTACAACTTTTTATACAAATGGAGAAGATAGGGCACCTTTTTCCTTTTACTTGTGTGTGTTTTGGGATTTTAAAGTTCTGTTAGCAGTGCATGAGAGATTGAGTAGCACAAATTACTTACAGAGTGTAAGGTCGGTCCTTTCTCTAAATTTACTGTTCTTCTAGCACAGCTGGAATAAAGAGTACAGTTCTTGTCTATTCAAGAATCTCTGAGGATGGAATGTACATCCTACATGTGTACCTCATGAGCTACATGCATGAACATTTGCGCAAGGAGAACATTACAATCAAGAGCAAGGTTATTTCCATTCCCTTTTGTCACAGGACTGTGTGTAGTAGCATTCTGGAAATGACATAATTCCAAGGGAATAAAATCGCTCAATTGTGCAGACCTCTTTGGTTTTAATCAAAATAGACATAGCTCTCCCAGTCAAGATAAAGGCTTATCTCCTGTATTTGCTGGGCTGAAATCTCTATTATGCAGACAGTTCTTTAGAAAAGTACTTGCATGTTACTTGAAACATTCCATAAAATTGATTAACATCTGTTCCTGAGCAATATAATGCTATGGGTAATGGTGCATCCCTGTTCATTTCTTTTTTTTCTAATTTCTGTTTAAAGGCAATAAGTTTGCATGTCACAGGAGAGTCGGGTAGGGCTCGGAGGCTTGTGATCAAGATTAGGTAGATGCCTTTATCATGGATATACACAGTTTTAAAGGCCTGGCAGCAATGACACAATTGGATAGCTCCTTTAAAGAGCCTAAACATGCTAATAAAGACTGCAAAGCTGAATCTCTTTTTCCTCTCCTCTCAGATGTTATCTGACACAGCACCAGTAAATATATAATCGCATATGCTTCTGGCTTTCAGCTGCACCATAATCTTTCTGGACATATTTCTAGTGGTTTGCAGTTGACTTTTGAGCTGAGGGAGGGAAGAGGAAAGCAGCCAGTCTTTTCAGAATAATGTAATCAGAGCAGCAATACTTTTTTCTTTTTTTTTTTTTTCCCAGGGAAAATGGCATTGATTCAGTCCTGTTGTAGCTCTCTGCAATTATCCTTTGCAGCCATTTAAGTAACTGGGGTCCCCGTAGGGACTTATTAGTCCCTCTAGGTATTTTAATTTTCACACCAGTTCGCAGCTCTTGCATATCTCCATGCCAGCACTCTAAAGATTATATTTATAGACACGGTCATCATTTTCTAACCAAGTTGTTCAGCTAGAAATGTGCATCTTAACTTTTGACTCTTCTCTCTCTCCCTTACTCCCTCCCTTCTTCCCTTGCACAGCTCTTTCATGGAAACAGTAACCTGCCGCTCAAGGCAGCCTTCCCTTTCATAAACTTTGCATTTTGCCATCTGCTGTTTCAATAATATTTAGTTGAGAGACTTCCTTCAAAGCAAAACATAGACATGTTAAGAAATGTGGGGTTTTTTTCCCCTGTTCTCTGCAGAAGATCTCAAAACTAATGTGAACTTGATAGAAGTTATGAATGTGCCTGTGCTCTCACCAGCTGAGATCCTTCTCTAAATGAGCAGCCCTCTTCTCAAGGACACACTCGATTCCTCTGGGCAGGAGCCTCCCTCCAGACCACTGTCCCCTCAGGTGTGCTACATCATTTTTGCTTTGACTGAAGAAGTTTTCAGCACGCTGATATACTGCTTATTAATGGACTCCTGCAGTATTTTGGGGTTTGGAAGGAACAACTGTTGGGTTTTCTGGTGGTTGCCTGTGTGCTGTGTGGTGATCAAGCAACATTTATCTGTCGTTAAATGAAATGGTGATCCTGTCTCATGCTTTAACTGAACTTTTCAGTGTGTCACCTTCCCTTTGTTGACTACTTTTAAATTATGTTACCTTTCTAGTGAAATCTTGCAGCATTATGGCTCAAGATGTGCAGGAAATTACTTATGGATCTGCTTGGAAATGGTGGCTAATTACTAAAATGAAAGGTAGCTGAAATCTATAAAAAAGAGTGGGTAGAAAGCATTTGAAGCAGCAGGCCCCACTGTGATGGTGCCTCATCTTACATAATGGTTACAATTCCTCTAGTGGCTCTGCTGCAATTATACCAGAATGAAGTAGAATTGGTTTTCAGTATCTTTTGATTATCATAAGCATGTGGGAAAGGCTTTGCCTTGGAAGCTGGGTGTTAGGGAGACTTCTTCATTAACCCCTTAAAGACCTAGTTAGCTGCAGTAACTATTCCTGAGTCTTCAAAGGCTTTGCATCATTTGGGGTTTACTTATTTTTTCCTTTTTCTTTTTCCTATATAATTTCTTGGGTTCATAGCTCTTAGAAACAGGGCTGATAAACTCAGTTGTGGTTATCCTGACTGCCATGGTGGGGCCAAATTCAGAATCTTTTCAATGTAAGTCTTTAAAGTAAGTCCCCCATCCTGTGCAGAAAGTGAAGAGTTCTGTGGCACACAGAGCGAATCTCTTCTGCTGACTCGATGCAGGATTCAGTTTGCAGTATAAACACCATTCTCGAGTTTAAATGTGTTCTGGTTGAGATAAAAATCCAGTAGCAGCTAGTTTGCTCATGCTGCATGCTTAGTCATGGCAGACCTTTCCAAGGGGTCTGAAAAAAACTATGCTGTGTGAGGAGAAAGGTATGGCATCTTGCCTTGTTTCATTTGGGATGGGGAGAGATGAGATGTAGCGTGAACATTTAATATTAAATGCAGCTTTTAGTTGTCTTTATTGCTTAACCAAAGGTACAGGGCAGATTATTAGTCCCTGTTTTAAAAACACCCTTGAAGAATGCATAATTAATACAAAACATCAGCAGAAAAAGTCATCCTCTCTGGGTTGTGCTGTGAGTGTTGCTGCAGTGGAATTAGGTGGGGGAAGTGCTGGATAAAAGCATTTTTTGAGTGTGAGTACTTCATATCCAGTTGTGCTTTCTATGCCATAAATCTCAGCCTAGGAGTCTCTTTTTGGTTCTTCCCCAATGACTGGCTGATATGTGCTGGGAGTCCATCCAGGTTCAGGTTCCCAAGCTTCTCTAGGGCACTGCTGTGTGTCCTAATCCTAATCACCCATCAGCTACTTCCCCATCCCATTTCAGGCAGGCTTATCCCTCTCTGTACCCATGACCATCTCCTTATTCCAGGTGGGGCTGGCTGCCACCATTGTCTTCCACTTTATTTTCCTAGTTGTGCATTTGGCACTGAAACGCCCAAAGAAAGACTGTAAATATTTGAGTTTATGCTTTTGTTTGTTTGTTAGCAAGAGCATTCCCAGAAGAAAATAGGACAACTGAATTTCAGGAGTGTTTATAGAGTGGTGTGAATTAATGTTATTGGTTGGTACATCCAGTCTTGTGAGCTGCCTACTCCTTGAGTATTTTCCTCTCTCAAAACAAACCAGAAAGGATAGTTTCCTCCGGAGCTGCAACCCTCTGAGCAGCAGTGAGGATCAATGCTGTTGGGGAAGGTTGAGTCCTGTGAGCCTGTGAGCCAGGCTGAGCCTGTGAGTCCTGTCAGGATGAAAAACGCTCAACTGGCATGGTGTCCTTCCTGAGTTAGGATGTTGGATCTCCAAAAAAAAATCTTTAAGCAAAGAAGTGATTGCTTAACTGTGATGGTGCCAGAGCACTTGATAGCACCATGCTGAAACATCCAAGATAGAGTGATACTGCATTATCTTTCTTCACACCCAGCCACAAGACACCCTCTCATACCCTCCTCTGCACCAGGCACATAGACAAAAAGTGCACATACATTTCCATCTGGTCTCATTCAAGAACACTGCCAGCCTTGCTATGTTTTAAGTAACCTGTTCAATAATGGCTTTATTCTGGCATTGTGGGCAAATATTTTATGGGTTAATTAGCCTGTCTTGTCAGGATATGCATATATATTTATATATAGTCAGAAAATGCTTAATTCTAGCCAGAATGTGACTATTAGATTTCATTTGCAACATAAATACCCATCATAACCCCTCAGCTCTTCCCCAGTGACACACTGCAATGCACAGAAGAGAACACTTTATGAATGAGATCCATCCTGTACTAACTGGGTACCGTAATTCCTCTCAGCTAATTTCATTATCATGCTGTAATGTTTACAGCTGCCTCTGAGATAATAGGTGGTGTATCTTTCCAGCATTCCCACTTCTGCATCTAATCGCAGAGTCAGAGCAGGAGGACGTTGGAGAAGGGTCAGCAGGAATTGAAAATTAGCACAAAAATTAAACAGTAGTCAAGTTTCCCCAGGTACTGCAGGTTCGTGCCTGTGTGGTGGAAAGCAGAGCCGCCTGTTCCCTCATTACAATTGTCAGCTAATAGCTTCTATAAGCACAAAGGCTGCTTAATCAACACGATCATTACCATGTAGCTCTGCTTTGTTGTGAGGGTAACACCAAACTCAAAGAGAATATTTGCCTCTGATGGTAACTCCACTTAGCATTGAAGGTCATGGTGATCCAGACTTTCAGGAGAGGCCGTGGAGTGGTGGGAGAACCACTTGTGCCCATGGGCCCCAGCTGAGGTGCTGACATTGCAGCACTGGGGCCAGCCTTCGTACTGACAGTCTCACTCCAGGGAAAACCCTCTCTCTTAGAAAGATGTCTCCTCCTTCCTCATCCTCTTAGATCCAATACCATAGCAAAAATAATTAAAAGCACGGTTGCTTTTAGTTTTGCCCTGAGGACTCAGGTGAAATCTGTTTCCTCACTGAATTGATTGGCTTTGAGTGCCTGGTGGTTTGTAACTTTAGGGTGTCATTAGTCTGGCAATCATTATTTGACACAAGTATCTTCGCGGACAAAAAGAAAATTATATAGCTTATCATAGTCTGCAAAAAACCCCTGCAAGAACCCACAGATACTCTGTGCACATTTGGGAGTCTCACTCAAGTAAGGGACAAGATGTAGTTCATTGACATGAGGCCTTCACTCAAAAGCTGTTCAAGTATTGTAGAATTCCACATCTTCACCACATGGCCCCATGTGAGGCTGGCCTGTATAATTGGCCATGTTTTAGTGAATCACCACGAAGGTGAGTGACTTGCCCAAGGTCACAGGAGGAGATCACAACACAGCAGGGATGCTGAACCAGGCTCTTAGAGCAAGTACAGCTTGCAGTCAGCCCACCTGCCTCTCTCCAGCTCTCTTCAGTTGTTGTAGCTGATCAAAGAATGGATGGGGGGAAGAAGTCAGATTTGGGTCTCTTTTTTTCATCCAAAAGAAAGCCAATTATTTTTCTCAAGGACTCCTTGCATCTGCTTTGACACTCTCTCCCCAAAGGATTTTCTGGATTTTTTTGCTTGTTTGTTCAGCCGTGTTTTCTGTGGTGGGGAAAGGGGGGAAGCTGGATAGCTCCAGAGCTGTCTGAGACAAGATTGAGTATCTTATTCCCAGGAGAAAGTAATCTGAGCTGTCCCCAAGCAAGGTGGCAATGACCTTACTCTCTGCGTTGGCCGAGTTGGACTGGCCACAGAGTTTCTTTACCGTTCCCTGCCTCATACATTCCCACCTACTTATGCCTGTGGGAGAGAAGGGGATAAAAAAGAAATCTCATAAAAGGCTGCCTATTCTGCATGCTGCTCCCTGTGGTTTGGGGCAGCCAGAGGTCATACCACACGATCTCTTGTTCATGTCCATGCCTGCATGAATTCGTTTCAAAGCACCCCTGCTTTGTAAATATCTAAGGAGTAGTATTCCTAGCACATAGATATGAAGGTGAGTCAAAGGGAAGGTACTTGAATAAGGACATGGTGTACACCAATACCACTGACACGGGTATTGATCTTACTGTAAATAAAATAGAGGGAGAAGTAGAAAAAGACACATAAAAAAGACACATTAAATATAAAAGTTATGTCGCCAGTTTAGATCGAAGCAGTACCAGGTCCTGAGCTCTGTGCCACCTACTATGACCTAATGCTTTTGGAGCTGGCCTGACAAACTGATCAAGCTCTACAAGAATTCAAGAGAACCTATTTCCTCACTATCATAGTGTGAAGAGTGCCCTGGCAGATCACAGAGCTGGAATATCTAGAGGTAGAATCTCTTTCAGGGAACAAATTTCTTTTGTGAAATTGGTGCTCAATTTAGCTGTCAGAGCTGAAAGGGAAAAAGATGCAGAAGCAACTCTTAAGTCCACCAGCCAGATCCCTTTAAGCAATTCATGCTGTGCCAACCAGTTTTATAAAACCCTGTATTTCATCTAAATTCCATTTAAGTCTAAATAATATGAATGCTCTGCTATGGCATTTCCCTTCTCACTGCTGATAATTACCAAGTTATTTCTGCCATAAACAAAGCATGTTCTTCTCTCTGACTTATCATACCTGGTCCCAGAGCAGTTTGCTTTTAAAAGTACCAATAAACTGCACTGAAGTCTACAAGGCTGTATGAATATTTAAGTGTTGTTCTGGATCAAGATGTCAGGGTTTATAATGAAGTGTTTACAACTTTGCAATTATTTTCATGGTGACCACAACATGACTGCCAAATGTTTGTATAATTTGTATCGCTAAATAATAGACTACACAAAATGGGGATGGAAAGAAAACCTATGTAAGGAATAACCATTATGTCCCATTGATGCCAGCAGTATAGCCCTGGATCATCTGTACAGCATGGAGAATGATTCTCTGTAGCCTCTGTCAGCTCCCATCAGCAGTTGCAGAGGGAATAGAGAGGACTGGACTGAGATTTTCACTTCCTGGCTGTTTCTGCTGGCATGTAATGGGAACATCCTTCCTTTGTGCAAGCGTCATTGTGTGTTGCATCTCTAAAACCAATTCTTAGCTTGGATTCTTCCTCCTAGTGCCTGTGTCTTCAGGTCATCTGCACTTAAGAGGAAGCAGAGCATAAGCATCTGAAGAAAAAACCTGGCCCAGGGTATCATAGTTATTAATATTTACAGACATCAGCACAATTCTGCAGACAATCTAATCTCAAGCAGCTTTGAAATTCAGTGCTTTTCAGAGTGGTGTTTCCCATCAGAAACAGAAGTGTGCACTCTGATTTATAGGAAGGATTTCTGTTTCTCTTGGAAAAAAAAAACAAAAACAAACACAACAAAATAACACAAGAACAGGCTCCCATTTTTCTCAGCACACAATTTATATTGCTTTTAAATGAAATGCATTACCATATTGTAACATGTAAGGGTCTCTTTTGCAGGATTTCTGAAGCAGCTCCTCATTAATCCACCGTAATTCATTTGTCAGATATCTCAAAGCTACTTGATATTGGAGTTACTTTAATGTATGACAGAGTTTTCCTTGGCAGCAGGTTGTAATTTCAACCAGGCTGGTAAATGTGAGGTCAGAGGCTGGTTGCTGCAAATCTAGAAGGTTAAAATATGCTGCACATCCTTCTTCCCTGCTGCAATAACATCCTGAGTCCTGGATGAGTAAAAGTAAATACTGGAATTATTCAGGAAAAACAGGTTTCATCCTCTTGGAATGGTCACTTAATATTGTGTGTTTTGTGTCTATTACAAAAATATTTATATTTGTCAAGCTGGCATTAAAACCAACCTTCATGTCATGCAGACACCTCAGGCTCAGATTTAGTTTCGAGCCCTGACCCGAGCAAGTATCTGTTACGTCTCGGAGGCTGTGGGTCTCTACAAGACGGAGCTGCTGGAGCCGTGATGGTGCCTGAGGGGGTTGCAGTGTTAACAACAGGCATCCTGGCAGGGGCAAGCAGGCATCCCAGCACTAGGAGCAGCCAGAAAACTTACTTCTGAAGGCTGAACTGAGCAAGACTAGTGGAGAGACTAGCACGTATGAGCAACTGCAGCTTCAGTAAGTGTTTGACTGGGGCCAGCTTGGTGCAGTCCAAAACACCAGAGGTCTTTTGTTAAGTCCCACAGTTAGTGCGCTTTGCTGCTGGTGGTAGAAAGTACCAGATTATGGCAGCAGCAGCAGTTTCCAGCTCTGGGAATGGTGGGGTCAGCATAAGCAGGAGATATTCAACCAGATGGTGTTCAAGTCCTATTTTTTACTTCTTAAAAGGTGACATGGTGGAATGTTTGATAATTTTTTATATACACTACTGACGGTAGTGCAGGACTCATGCTTATTGCAGCTTTATTTCCAGGATATGTTGCACAAATGTTAATGAGAACATGCTTTCAGATACCACCCAACTTTCCGTATGCTCCTTCCCTTACAGATTTCTCTTCTTCCATGGGATTGTTGTTTTATAAGATAATAATTCTTTGCTCAGCCCTGTGCATGTTCTAATCATAGAATATTTTAGAAAAGGCCGCTAAGATCACCAAGTCCAAGAGTTAACCCAGCACTGTCAAGTCTGTCACTAAACCATGCCTCCAAGTGCCATGTTTCCTCAGGAAGGACAAGGCATACCAGGAAGCCAAAAGTTTAAAAGACTTCAATGTGTTGGAAGTAGGTGTTTGTCCTCACATAGTGGGTTCATCATGAGGCTGGATGAGCTCACTCTTGCGATTGCTGTTTTACCATTGACTCCAAGCTGCCCAAAACAAAGCAGAGACCAAGCAGAATTCATCTGCAAACTGATAGGATGGGATAGGATGAATTATCACAGAATATTCTGAGCGGGAAGGGATCCATAAGGATCTTGAAGTCCAGCTCTTAAGTGAACGGCCCATACAGGGATTGAACCCGCAACCTTGGCATTATTAACACCATGCTCCTACCAAATAATTGAACTGAGCCATTAGAAATAAGTTGCTAATGTAAGCAAGATTAACTTGATATGCTGCCTGAAATGAGATGTTAGAGATGATAGGGAGGAGAGAAAACTTTTCATTTAGATGGAAACAGGACTGATTAATTAAGCAGTAACGAACAGGGAACCTTGCCTTGAATTGATATGAGGCTTGCAGTGCTAATTTAAAACAGAATACAGCTCCCAATTTGTTATTAAATTAAAATGGCTTTTAAAATTGTTTACTTTTTTTTTTTCCCTTTTCTGATTCTGTGTGGCAAAATTATTATTCTGGCTAGTTAGAGAAACCAATCAGAGCAGCAGAAAGTGTAGGTTGAAAGAGGAAAGATTGTTCTGCTGTGTAATTAAGAAATATACACTAATATCCATGACATCATGAATAAGCACTTCAAAGTAGCAAGTATGCTCTGTATTGCATATTAAATGAAACAATTAGTATGCTAACAAGCTGCTCTGGACATACACTAAAAAGACATCACACTTCAGGAAATGACTGTTTCTTATTTTTTACTCTAAAGATCTGCTCACCTGACTGACAAATAGTATTAAGAAATAATGAGGAAGAAACATTCTTCCTTTTTGTCCTTTCCCCTTTTCTTGCAATTTTCAAAGCAGTTTTAATTTTGGAGACTTTGTGGTTACCCCACACAAAGGAGCTTTCTCTACCCCAATCAAATTATATGGTGGAAGTGTGAGAGATTGTATGTGATAGACAAATCCTATGGAACAAGAGGGAAAACAACCTTGTAGCGACATTGCTTTTTTTAGTCTCAAACAAAATACACTCTTGACAGGAGTGATTCCTTGTAATTTATTGTAGGATAGCTCAACAGTAGCAATTTGTCATGCGTAGTTATGTAATTTGATGGGTTCATTTCTTAAATGAATTATGGATTATGGATTACTTCTGTATATCAACAACAGAGCTGTATCTTTTATGTAAATATTCCCTCAACTTTTCCTTCCTCTTCCAATCCATTTTCCGTCATACAGAGATGACTTTTTTCCATCTAATCTTTCAACTAATAAGGTGTTTAATAATTTAGCAACCTAAAAAATGAGCATATTTCAAAGGAGTTAGTATCAATGGTAGTGTAAGAGCCTCAGGCTACAAAAAAGTGGATGAGGTTACCAAAGTTTTAGAGTCAGGATCCCAACTGTCTTTCTGCTTCAGGCAGCTATTTTATTAAAGTTGGTATTAAACAACACTGCCTAAGGTCTGATTAACAATTTATGACTTCCTAAGAAGGATTAACAGAAGCCTATCATTTTTATATTTAAATCTTGATTTGCATCTAAGAGAAACCATACCCAGGTTTATTTTCATCATTATTATTATTATTATTATTATTATTATTATTGCTGCCTCTGAAATGTTGCTTTTGTGAATATTGCAGGCACCAATTCGTTGTGCTGATCTGTTGGTACCTCATCCCCACACACGTGTCAGAGGGAAAACTTGCTTATTGCATCCTGTGATGGGCTGATCCTGCAAAGTGGTGGCTTTTGTCTCCTGCTGGGCTCAGTTGCTCTTCACTGTCCCTGAAGTCCACTGGGGCAGAGGGTGATCTGCAGTTGGCAGTCACACTGAGATCTGCAAGACCAGGAGCTGAATATTGTCCAGCTAAGATTGGAGAGTAAAATCCAGATGTACAGGACCAAGGCTCGCCTGACATACCTTCCCGGAGGGGAATTGTCCTATTTGACATTTACTTTGTGCAACCAGTAGCAACTCCATCCCAGTGTCTCAGTTTTCTATAAGCCTCCCAGTCCTGCTTATGGTCCTCCTCTGCTAGGAGAGGAGCAGAGGGTGATTCTGCTGCTATGTTCTGGGATGCAGCAGAGAAGGAGCTCTGTTGTTGCTCTTTGCTCTTACAGAGGCAGCCCAGAAAAAAGCATGCTACCAGGTGGGAAAGGGGTGAGGAGTAGATACCTAAATCTGTTGGCCAAACTTTGCTCACTCTCCTGTACAAGGAATGAGGCCAAAGACATGCAGCTTAGTGGAGCAGAGTGAAATTTATGCTACTTCTGGCAAAGATATTTTTGATTATTTTTTGTTTTAATGTTCAAATGGAAAATAATAACAATGGCCTGTTCTATTACCTCTTTTCAAACTGTCCTAATTCCCCCATTCACTGTCTTTTCCAAGTTCAGCTGCTTTAGAAAATTGTGTGGCTTTTTTTTGTTTTGGTTTTTTTTGGGGCAGGTTTTTTGTTTGGATTTTTTTGTTTGTTTTTTTGTTTTCCCTTGTGTATTTCCATTTCTGATACTCTTCAGTGAATTTAGCACTCATTTCACCAAGGGCTGGATGTGGTGGTCATAGCATGTAGAGCTAAGGGAAAAGATTGTCAGCTAGGGGCTATGAGCTTCACTGGCTCACAGCAAGGGAGACATTATTTTGGTTTTCCTGAGCTTGTCTAGTCAGTAAAACACTAAAAGGTTCTGAAGAAATGTTGATATTTAGGGATCTTCATTACTTTATTTGAACTCTCAGCATGTCCATGGTTTTCCTTATAACTAATAGTGTGGTTTTTGTCTTGGTCTTAAGGGCTTTTAAGTTTTAAACTGCTGGTTCTTCAGAGCAGAAACAAGCATTACCACATTCAGAGAAAGATTTCTCATTTTCCTGGTTTTTCAGGATGTGCAAAATTTAGTTTAAGTTTTAGGGCTGCATTCACATTTCAATAATCTGCTGTTAGAAAGACTCCAAGAACTGCAGTCAGAATATTTTCTTGTGACACTTGCCTTCGGCCTGTGCTTGTGGGTCATTATTGACAGAGGGATTTAAACAAATGCTCAAAAGATTGTGCTGAATCAGGGAGCAGTACCTGAGAGGAATAAGCCCCTTAGATGCTGGATTAACAACACTCAAGGTTTCTAGTTTATTCTTCAGTTCTGACTGAAATTTTATCCAATCATATTCTCAGTCAAAAGCGGACAAACGAATATTATTCCATTGACTTCCAAGGAGCTGTAATGATAAATATGAGCTGAAAAACCAGACCAAGGAAGGAGAAGAAAATGCATGAATAAATTATCAACAGTGGACA
The DNA here is from genome assembly GCA_013399945.1 of Ploceus nigricollis. NCBI lineage: Eukaryota > Metazoa > Chordata > Aves > Passeriformes > Ploceidae > Ploceus > Ploceus nigricollis. The sequence goes on from VXBC01003208.1 coordinate 52,494, forward strand.
TGCCCAGGAACTTAGAGCAGTCACCTCTCCCCACTTTCTCTTCTCTCTCTCCTATTAAAAAATCCTCAGCCATGTGTCTGGAGAGCAGGAGCAATATCATGGGACTTCTGTGGCCAGAGACACAGAAATCAACAGTGCGAGTGGATAGTTCATACTTAATCTATACAGTGAATTAGTTACCAAAATTGTTCTACAGCAACAAATATTTATTTGTATGACATTAATGTCCACGGGTCCTAATTGTGGGAAGCAGTGCTCTAACCTAATAGAGTCCCAGCTGGCAAATATGTCCAGAGAAATCAGTCTTAGCTGCAGGATTATTTGACCAAAATATGGGTAACTTCACAGGAAATCATATTAGAAGAGAGTGGTTAAGTGAGTTCTACCTTATAATAGATGTGTAAGTTAAACATGTCAGCTACACTTTTGTCCAATTAAAGCATATTTATTAAAAAAGATAGCTGAATACCTGCAGTATTGTGATTCATTCTGTAGCACTGGAATGGTTTTAAAGTCTTCTGTGCATAGAATTTGCAGGTGAGGTCTGTGATTTTTCACTCACAAAAATGGCTTCCTGGTTCCCTTAAATGAATCAGAAATAGGAAAAAAAAAAAAACCCTATAAAAACGGGTCTGACCATAAGACAGACACAAAAATGTCTTATGTGTAGGAACAGCATGGTATCAGGCATAACACAGAATATCACAATTCTTTAAAGAAAATAACAGAAAGAAGTAAGAAATAAAAAGTGAGGTACAAAACATTTGCTGGGAGTCACGGGAGACCATACTATGTGACTTCACTTGTCTTCACGATAAATTTTGTTCTGAGAATGACACATCTTTCTCCTGTATTTGTGGGTAGGATTGTTGCCAGGAAAATGACCTCTTCTCTGAGCTTTGATTTTCATTTTATTCCTATTCTGTGACTACACTGTCGGAACTACATAAACTGTCCAACCTTGGTCAATAGGTATTTTGTGGTTATCCCAGGTTGCTTTCTGCAGCAAGGTTGACAGAGTTTGGAGGGAAAGGTTGTCTGTGTCATCACAGTTTGCAGATATGGATATACCATATCTGTCAAAAGAACTGCTAGATGAAAACAGTCTGTCAGGACCTGGTTTGTAAACATCTCTCAACATCTGCTTTTGGATGCTCATTACTAGTTGATTTCCACCACACAACAGTGCTCTAAAATGTTCTCACATGGACATCTTTTCCAGGAGAGCATGTGGATATCAGCTTGCAGTTGGAGTGTCAGCTAGCCTGAATCCAAACATAAAGCCAAGTACCTTCCTGTTTTGAAAGTTTCACAAATGGTCTCATCTTGACATGACTGAATGAGGGAAATATATAAAGTTGTGATCTCTTAACATCTGCTCTTACCTTGTTTTCTGAATCTCTTTAGAACGAGCAGACACCCAACCCTGCATTCACACACCCGGCTTTAAATGGGTTACTGGTATTCTGCACTTTGCTGCTTGAGTCTTTCTGTGGCTTCAAACCAGCTCTGAAATGTGTCCCTCTAGGTTAGCTTGCATAAACATAAAGCCCCAAATTAGCATTGCAAGCAACCATTGCCCTCAAAAACCAGTAGTTTTTCTGTGCTCAGTGCATATTTGCCATCTGTTAATGCATTAAAAATGAAAAAAAAAAAATCTCGGCCAAATCCTTAATTTGGAGTAAATCTCTGTCTAACTCTAGTGACTTTAAGGAACTGTCATTGCCTTTACCAGCTAGAGAACAGGCCTCTGCGACTGCAAAGTAGAGGATGCTTTGGAGCATTTGGGCTATGCATTGTTTCTACCTGCCTGAAAGGATGCCAGAAAGACTGAATACGTTTTCATGGAGGCAGCCTTCTGGTTGTTCAGTGTGCAGAACGGGGTGTGTACCTATACACTGCAAGTCTTCTGTACTGCTTGGCTCTAGGCACAGCTCACATACCTATGTGATATAAATACTCAGCTTTGCTTTCTCAGCTCTAACCCTTCCCATGCAAAGTCAGAAGCGTGGACACTGTGCCAAAAATAGGATGCTGAATCCTAGCTCCTTGCAGAAATGATCTCTTTAAAAGCCACAAGCAAAAAGGGAAAATGATCTGGAACCATCTCACACCGTAAAGGATATTTTGGTTGTCTAGCGGATTTTTTTCTTTTATCAGGAACAAAAGCCCCAAACACAATTTAAAAATTTGTTATAACACCAGTGGACACAGGAATGAGCATTTCTTGTTTCTTGTGTTCTTGTAGACACAGGAATGAAGATTTTACCCAGAGTCCTGCTTAGGACAAGTACTGTGTGACTCTCTGGCTTGTCCTACACCATTACTATTCAGGCCACTGGCACTGGAAAAAAATACACAATGTCAACACAAGAAATGTAAAAGAGTAAGAATTTGTAGAGAATATGATTGTATTTTACATCTAAAATTCTGTCTATTTTCAAAAAGAAAAAGAGGGACTCCTAGAATTTATATTTTTCCCTGCAGTATGATGGATTGATATTTTTGGACAGAATAAAATACTCTCCAAAATTTTTTAAATAACGCTACCTGGACAAGGTAGTTCACTAAGAGTGTTTTAAAAGGCCTCACAAGAAAATATGCATCTTTATTTCACAGTTCACCCTCACTTGCCTGTCTCTTTCAATAAAGTGTTTCTCTGCCTTTGAGGGTACCTGGCTTGCTGGCTGGTGCCACACATCTTTAAGTATGTTGGTACCAATGTAGTTGTTATTCCTCAGGGGATTGGCAAGCAAACGGTGTTTGAAAGCCCTCTACCTTCAAGGCCCCTACTCTAACGAACCCCATTTAGAGCAGATGCCAGCAGTCAAAAGCACCATTAGTACCTTCTAATGGCTCTTCACAGGACTGTGTAAGCAAAACAAGTATTTTATTCCCTTTCATACAGAATAAAGATGAATAGTAGTGGGTTGTACTAATAGCATCATCTGTTGAGAACTTCAGTGGCACTGGCCTGTGAACCAGAAGCAGAAGTGGTGTGGAGAATGACACTGCCAAGTGATCTCTAGGGTCCTTGGTGAGATGAGCTGAATAAATTATTGTTGCTGGTGTTTATCAGTTATCTGTTCTGTGGACAAATAAACCTTCAGCCGCTGAAGCTGACAGTGTCTATACTGCAGAAACATTGCACCAATAAAAAAATGTAAAAGGGGAAAAAAAAAGCACATTCTAAGGTAGCTGATTTATCTTGGGAATATATCCTGTACTTTTGGGCCCCTGAGTTGTTCAAAGAGCCTGTGGCCTGTGTTTTCTCATATCTGCAGCGACCTACAGGGAAGTCTCTAATCTCAGGGTGGAATTCACTTGTCTCACATTCTAGTCATATAGTGAAAGACCTGCAATATATAAATATGTACCTGATGCATTAGGCTACATTTTTAAATTGTAGAACTTTGAGTTTTGACATCTCCTCTGATGGAGGAGGCACAGCAAAGGAGCACAAAAGATACAGTTTTGCAACCACCTATTAGAGACCACTTTTTAAAGAAGGAATTGGATAACTCAAGGTTTGAGTGTCGGTGCTCTTCCTTTCATGAGTGAGCTCATGCTGAGTTCAATTTTTTTTTCCGACAGTGCATTTTATCGCTGCCTTTTAAGGTCTTTATACCCAAGAGCAGATCACTTGCAAGTTTACAATGGAAAATTATTTCATGAAGCTGGTGATGACTCACTGGAATAGGTATTTGCAGACCTGGACACTGGGGTTTGAAGATTGCCTGAGTGCGCAAGCTTTTTAGATATGCACCCCAAGAGAAGCACAGGCATGTAAAAAAAAATACTATATGGCATGTAATTGTAAATAGAACTGATTTTTGCCCTCACACAAATAGATGTATATGCAACTTGAATGCATGTATCTGTTCATCCCCTACAGACATCTTTTTCTTCCACTTAAATCCAAGTCACATTTAAAAGTCAGCCGTAAGTTTCAGTTAATCAAGCACATCAGTGTTCTTCCAAGGAAAAAGAAGAGCTAAACCCAATGAAATTTATAAAAGGACATGATCCTGTTTTCTGTCATTTAGATTGTCTGGCCAAATGACAAGACCTACAATCACTCTTAGTTAAATTGAATTATTGGTCCTCCCTCTCTGCTGGAGATCCTGGTGACATTTTCAGTGGGCCTCTATGAGTTTGCAAGGTTGAGATTTTAACTCATAGATTTTAAGGAAATTGTCAGCTTATGTGACTAGAATTAATGAATATTTAATATTTTAGGGTTTTGGTGGGTTTTTTTTCTTCTGAAAATTTATTGTGTATGTCACTCCTTGTTGTCCACTCTTAGAATTGATTTCCTTAAAGCTCTGACCTGTTAGAGTAAGGATGTTATTATACATGGATTTTACTAAAAAAGTTAAATCCGTAGCTCTTGCATGTGAAGAAGGCCTTGAGAACATGAAGTCTACCAAAGGCTTAAGTATAAAAGAACAATCTCGAGTTATTTAAAGTCAGTCCAGCTTACAATTAATTTGGAGACATGGGGTTGGCAATACAGTAAATTTAATTGAAAACATTTATAATTTCTTGCTAACTAGTTGCTTATTACCAGCAAACTTATCTCTTAGCTTTCTGGAGCAAGGCATATTTCAGGACTCCACTTTTCCATTCCTGTGGTCTCACTAGTTCATCCATGTGCAGCCTGGCCAAAGGCACATGGATGCCTTGGTCACAAGTAGCTAAATAAAACAGAAATGTATTAAGTAAAGGTGAAAGATAATGACTGTAACACTTAACACTTGCATGTTCCTCTGTGTCCAAGTGCTTCACAAGCAGGAACTAATTACCATACATTCAGTAATAATGGAATGTTCAAAGAAATGCTAAACTGTGCTCTTCTTGAAATAAACTGCTGTGCTGGGAAAGGAAATCACTAGATTACAAGATAGAAGGCAGCATCTTTAGGATACTCTCTCTGTAACCTCATGCACCCAGGTCCCTCCCATGAGATGGCACACATCCACATTTCCCCACTAACACCTGCTCAGGAGAGGTTTGTACCTTGCCTGCGTTGCCTTTGCTTCAGCTTTGTTGGTGCAAAGGGACTGCAGGGCTAAGAACTTCTGCCTTTGTCTGTTTGTGATAGGACACAGAAAAAGGGTTGGGAAAACATTTTTTAATGGCCATGGCTTTAAAGAAAGCTGACTAACCCCTAAAGCATTTTCAGTTACATATTGCAGAGCAAGACAAAAAAAAATCTCTTTGCTGCTCTGCTGTGCTGCTGTAGCAGAGTCATCCTGTGTTTTCTCCTTGAAGTATGTGATGTCACAAAAAATTGATTACTTGGGCAAGAAGAAATAGGATTGCAGGGAAAAAACAGATTTGTTATATTAACTTGATTATAGCTTCAGGTAATAGATAACCTTATGATTTATTTTGTGGGAAAAAAGATAGCTTTTTTAAACACTTAAAAAATTACACATTTTTAATGAGGTGTCTAGAAACAAAGTAAAAAGCATGAGAGTTTTAATGCTTTTTGGGTTTTTTTTTTCTTTTTTTTGGTATTTGCTTACTTGTAAAAAACCTTCAAGGGAAAAATCACATTTCAGTATAATCTTTTTTTAACTTTAGCCAATCAGCCTTTCCAGGAATTAAGTCCACTGCATGGGAGAGGTGGTGGCAGATACTTTCTAAGTATTGTGCATGTTGTGCTTTCTCAGTACTGAACTCCAGGCTCTGTGCAGCTGCCCTGGAGCTGCTCCTTGGGGGTGCCAGGACACGGTGATGCAATTGCTGTGGCCCCTCAGGGACCAAAGGTATTTTGGATAAGAGGGACCCTCCAAAGTTTTAGGCATTAAATGAACTTTGGAAACGAACAGGAGTTTCTGTTGTCTTGGCCATGCCCCCAAAAAACATGTTCATGGCATTTCTGAGCTTGCCCAGCACATGTCACTGCAGACAATTTTGCTTTTCCTTGTAAGGGATGGTGTGGAGATGAGCTTCACTATCCATGGATGCTTCAGGCATGGACGTTCTTAAAAAAATATACAGCCACTAAACAGCAGTGGTGGATATCTTAGTTACTGGAAATGTTCAGGGTTATGGAAGAACACCCACGCCCAACTTTAGTTTCTTGACATTAAAAATTGATCTTGAAATACCAGCCTCTAAAATCCTCTAAAATTGATCACTCCTTCTAATGCAAGAGGTAAGGCATTCCTGAACCTCTTCAGTGTTTATAATATAGATTTAATGAAGGTGGATGTTGCAAGTTTCATGGGTGGTAACAGCTTGGGTTGTATTCTTTCTACTTCTCCTTCTTAAAGCGGCATTCGATGGCAGTTTCCCTGGGCTAAGATGCTGAATGTCTTTTTCTCCTCTCAGCTTTCTAAAAATCAAGTGTAATTCAACTCCTGTGAATGATAGCCTGCAGATAATGACCTAGCCAAAATTCCAACTGGAGCTCATTTAAAGAAGTCATTATTCCTTTTAATTAAATAAAAAATAGGAAGTTGGTCCTTTCTTATTTACAAGGAGTATGAATTCTTTTCTCATCAATCTGTGTTCAGTAAATCCCATAACTTACGTGAATTCTAAAAGACATTTTTGAAGGTATTATAGTACAATTTTTTCACAAATAACATACATGCTAAAACCTTATCTTTTTTTTCTTTTCTTTTTTTTACAAAACCTTCTTAAACCAGTATCTATCAGTATCTATTTGACCTAAGCTTTCATGGTTATCAAAGCACTAAAATCATGGAAGTTATTAGATTATTGGCAGAGCTAGCATAGCTCATGATCTATTTAACTAGAAGAAGTTAATTTTCTAAAATGCTGATTTAAGAAAACAATAGCAAACAGAAGGTGTTTACACTCAGACAAGGATAATACATTAAAAAGAAAAAAACCCAACAAAACAGGGTCAAAAGCAAACAAACAAAAAAATACCCAGCTACCCAAATAGACTGTGGAAAACGGAAATGATTAAAAAAAAAGCCTCTGATCAAAAAAAACATCTGCATGCTAATCCTGGTGTTTTCAAGTGGAACAACAGAGTAAGAGGAAAAAACCCACACATTTAAAAAGAAATGTGAGAAGCAAACAAAAATATAATGATGAATGGAAAAATAAGACCAAGTCAGAAAAATTCAGAGAAAGAAACAGATTGAATCTGCGTGTTCTTTCACAATAGAGCTTCTGCTGGTGTGACTGCATATTCAGCAATGTGAATATTATAATTAAAGAATGTCAGCTCAAGCAAAATGTTTTAAAACCTTCCTATTAATAAGCAGATAAACTGCTTAAAAATACTGATTACATTAGGAAAAAAGGGAAGTGTTTGGGTTTTGTGTTTCCATTCCTTTCATCTGCTAGAATACATTTAAATAGCAGATGTCTCTCCCAGGCAGTGTTCGACAGCGGTAGTGTTGATTTTGATACCGAGGTGATAAGACCATCTTTGTGGAGGGGCTCAGTGCTGTGCTGCACGGTCCCGGCGCTGGCTGGTACCTGTGCAAGCACCAAGTCCGGCGCCAGGCAGAGATCCCTCAGCAGCAGCCCATCAGCAGGATGGATGAGGTGCTGCTCCGGCGGGGCTGCTGAGAGCGCCGGGGAGAGCTGGGGGCTCTCCTCGGCGCCCTTGGCTGCGCAGCCCTGCGGAGCTGCAGACAAAGAGCACGGCTCCTCGGGATTGCAGGCAGCAAGTGCTGCGCAGCGCCTTATCCCGGGCTGGGAGCAGAGCAGGAATGCGTGACAGCGAGCTCCCCGGCGCTGGGAGGTGTGAATGCCAGGTCAATGCAAATCTCTGTCATCTCAGGAGTCTGGAATTTTTCTCCAACCGCCTTGCAGTTCAAGTCCTTGCTTCTTTTTGTACTGGCAAGGCAAAGCTATGAAGGTACCGGATGAGTGCAAAAAAAATTTAATTGAAGCGAGAGTGAGAATTAACTCTGGTGCCCACAAGTTAGCCTAGACAAGCCCAATCTTGCAAATAGTTATGCACATAGATAATTTTATTTAGGGACACAGTCTGAAGCCCTTACACGTATAGCCAGTTGCTTATCATTCAGAGATTTAGGGAAGATCTACTCATTACATGCAATGATCTCAAGGAAGATCATCATGACAGTGAAGCTTAAACCCACACCTTTTTATGTCTCTTTAAGATATTGTTCTAACACAGATAATTCAAAGTTGGCTGAACTGTGAAAAAATAGCAGTTGAAAAAATAGCTGCTGATGTATATATTCATCCTAGGCTCAAAGGAAAACATTTGTCATTTGGAAAGCCACTCTGAGCTTGCTCTTTTAGCATCCAAAAGTATCAGAGTATCTTAAGGTTTTGTCAGGTTCTACATGTGAGGCTGGAATGCACTTTTTTCCCCATTGTGGCCAAGCTCTGTGTTGTGAGCAAGACAGTTTACCTGAGGTGTCATTACAAAGCGTGAGAAAATTGTCATCATAAATCATCAATGTGAAAATACAGACAGCCTCTGGGGTTGCAGGATTGCTTCCAAATCTTTCTCCTAGCTATGAAGAGAACTGTAAGCTAGCACTAGGTTTCAGTCTTTTTTAGTTGCTAAAGTGCTGTTCTGCATTTCCAGGTTTCCAGAGAGTCACCATGGCAGTTACACTGTTAACCCAACCTTGAAGAGCAAACAACAGCACCAGCAACAGCCTGGTTATGAGTCTGTCAACATTACCTCATCCATTTCAGAGAAATTTTAACTCTCTTCCCCACTCCAGGCAGTGACATACAAACTGCCCACTCCAGTGTCAAACTGTTTAGAGAACAAAAACATTAAACGTTACAAAAAACAATTTTAAAAATTCCAGAGTAATAAAAATGCACATAATCAGTCTGGTGACACCCTGATTAGGCACCTTTTGAGTCGAAGAAAAATCTAAATAAATGTTTCTTACTGTATTTTGTATTTAACTTTGTTTTATATGGAAATTTCAAAAAAAATTATGTAAGTTTTGAGTTTGGCAGATGAGTAGAAAGGAACACATTCCACTACACTTTGGTGTAGCAGAGCTATGTGATGCAGTATGATGCACATCTAGATGAACAAAAGCTTCACATTTAACGGGTAGAATTTGGAGAGAACAGCGTTTAGTAATGTCAGTTCTGAGCGTAATTTTCCCTTCTCATTCTTTCATCCAGTTGTTGCCTTTCCAAGCTGTAGTAGTTTTATGGTTTTGTATCAGAAATTTATTTACCTCATGTTCGCGGCTGGTCTCTCTTCCTGCCACAGTTTGGTTATCACTGTTTGGCCACTGTTTCTTGCTGTGTGCTGTTCTGTTTTAGGCTGCTTAATTAGAAATGGTTAATTGGCCCCACTGTCTTATGTCAGGGAAAATAACAATATTTTAACTGTATTAAGGTCCCACAAATATTTCACTTCATGCTAATTTCCTTGCTTCCAGCTGAGCTGTTTAAAATGGTAAAAAAGAACACAGTTAAATAGTTTACTAGGAAATAGTGTAAGGATTAGCTGTTTGTAGTTTAAAGTGTGTTATCAGTGAAGAAGCTAGGAGGCTTTTGTTTGTTTGTTTTGGGTTTGGGTTTTTTTAAACACTGGCCATCCTTTCCCTTTTACTCTTAAATTATTTGCCGATATCCCATCAAAGCACTGATTTAATTCTTTTTTTCCCAAAGTATCGGCAGGCCGAGCCTGAGGCCGAGTCCCGGGCCGCTGCAAGGCCTGGAGCTCCCCCGCGTGGCGGCCGCGGCCGGAGCCGGGCCGGGAGCGGGGCCGGGTCCCGCGCCTCCCACCTGGGAACGCTGCACGGGTCCGCCAGAAGTTCAGCCCTGCCACCAAATGCGAACGTGCGTAGTTAAAGGTGCACCGAAGCACCACTTTCAGGTTTTTTTTCTTTTGTTGTTGTTGGTTTTTTTGCTTTTTAATTCATTATTTCTGCTGTGCCTCGTTTTGCAAGGTTTTCTCGCGGAGCAGTGAGGAAGGGGAACTAGTCCAGAGCGTAGTGCAGTCACACTGGGGAGGCCTGAGCACCCCCTTGGGCTGTGCCTCATCTCCAGCCCCGGAGGGCCGGGGTACCACATCCCGTAGGCGTGATCCAAAGGGACGTCGGGTGCCGTGGCAATTGTAAGGTCACATCCCCTAACAGGAGAGGAGCCTCCAGGCAGGGAGAGCTGACGGAGCAAACACAGCACAGGCAGGTAGTAGAGGGCTGAAAATACCCTATCTATTGAGCATGAACAGGGGAGGCACTCAGCCATGGGACAGGAGAGCACCATGGAAGTGGCTTAAAAGGTTTTTGACACCAGCTGAATGTCATCATGCTGCTACCAGCAATTGCAATTGATAGAGCACAGTATTAAGTTGGGTGCCTGGACAAACTCAAAGTATTCTCCACTGACATGTAAATGAAGTGTGCTTTGTGGCTCAGCGGCACCTGTGTGGACCTCGCTGTGTTCGAGTGTGAGGACAAAGACTTTTCCATCTGAAGTCCTGTTCCTGACCTGGTCTGAGCCCTGCAGAGATGGTTCCACCATCTGACTACAGCCTTTGCCTGAGCAAGCTCCTGAGCCTATGTGTTGGGTCAGCCTGTGCACAACTTGAGTAGCGAAGAGAGTGGGTTTGGCCCTTCTTCACCACTTATATTAGCAATGTGCAGGTCCTGGAAGGTGAATTTTTTTTTTTTTTTTTTTGGCAAGCACAAGAAATAAGTTAACAAGCACAAGTAGTCACAAGAGCTGATACCATCAAACCCTTCATCAAGTTTTTCAGTGTTATTTTTTCAATACATATAACAAGGCAGCATACTTTTACCTGGATGCACTGCTGCTTCTCACAGCTTCAATTTACAGCTGCCTAGCGTCATTTCAAAATCCTGGCTTTTGAATCACACATAAAGCTCAGAGCTTAGAGATTTTCCCTCAAATATCCCAGCCTTTCTTTACTTTTTACTACCTATAGTGAGAGTATTGAAGGAGCATTATATCATGCTCAGTACATTATGCCCGCCCATGTTTAGAGTAAAAGTGCAGTAATATGGACACAATTTTGCCTATCCATTTCTATATGATGGTTTCTTTAACAGCTTGTTAAAGCACTGATGTAACTGAGTTGCATTAACAGGGACTGAAAATGGGTTAACAGTTTAATGAATAAAAAATCAAATACCAAAAAAAAGCCCAGCCTCCAGCCAGCTAGGTCTGAAATATCAATCCTTGGCTTTAAATGATTCTTCTATTGTTATTCCCTTTCCACATTCGGACCCTGTTTGCATTACTGTAGATTTGAACTATTAATCTAGTATAAATCTGCCCTCACTCAGTCCTGGAAAGCTTATTCCAAAATAGGTGAATTCTCAGACTGAGCAGAGCATTCCTAGCAATTTTTGTATTACCTCCCTGCAGAGAGTGTAAGTCAGGACTTCATCTAAAATGTCCTTTATCACCCTGTTGAATCCCTGCTGTGTTTAGCAGCTGGCACAACTTAAAATAGCCTTCAGACTACGCTAAATATTGCTGAATTTCTAGTGTATTTTCTCGTGCTATGTTCCCATAGCACTAGAAAAAATCATTTGGGACACTGAGTCCAGCTCTTCCGTAAGCACAGGTCTCCACGTAATACACATCTAGTTTGTGGGAGAGCACAGTTCACCCTTCTCTTCATCCTGTAACTCATCTGCGACCTGAAGTACAAGATGCAGAAGCAGTTTAAAAATGGCAGAAACATTGCAGTAAAGGAAAGAAAGCGATCAAGGCTATGACCTGGCAGAAACTGACAGAGAACTAGTAGTATATAAGGATGTCATAAAGCCACCTTTAACCTTACCTTTGCTTCCCAAGCTGCTCTTAAGCCACAATTTGGCATGAGTCAGGCTCCCCTATGCTGCTTTTGTGCAGTGCCAACTTTGTAATCCTTTCTAGAAGTCCGAGGCACTGACAAAAAGATTTGTGGAATTCATTTTAAAGCCAGAGTGCTTTGCAACCATGTAGGAGTTTGTGACGTGTGGTTTCTGCTGAATCATGTAATGTTGTACTGGTGAGCTGAAAAATGCATGATAAAATAGGTTGGTTTGATACTGGCCAAAAGCAAGACCTTCCTCACCATGGTGATGTATGCCCAAATCTTATACCCCTGTCAAGATACCCCCTTCTGAAATACAGGAAATACATTGTTCTAAAATCTTTGACATGACAATAATAACTTAGGAGTGCATTCCCTCAAACTGTACCTATACTTTTCCTACTTTCTTGCTACATTTCCACTAAAAAAAGCCACCACAGGCATAGTTAATATCTGATTAATTTTTAGGGCCCACTGAGAAGGATTGTGATCCTTTCAGTCATTCTGGTTTCTTTTAATGAATAATTAAATATGTGAATGTGAAATGGATTCAGAAATTATTTTCAGTAGCTTGAATTTTACTTGCCAGCTTTTCTGTTGCTTATTAGTTCGATTGACAATGACATGTTATTGCTCACCCAATAAACTTCTATGCAATAGTGACACAGTGGCAGTGTTTTTTTCATTTTTCATTTTTCCCAAGAAAGGAGCAGTGCAAAAGCAATAACAATTTATCTTCTTCAGAAGTCTAGTTGTTTGCAAAAGTCTGGAAAAGTTTATGTCCTCATTTAGCAGTGTGCCTACAGCTTTGTGTTGCAGTGGAGCCAAAAGAGGCAAATGGAAAGACATGTTTAAGAGCACTAATAGGAATATGACAAAAAAATAGTCTCATCAGGGCACACATAGCTGTTAGAATCAGTGGTAACAAGGGAAGGATCTTGAAATTTTCTTCTATATGAAAAACAGCAACCAGAAGGTCTTGAGGAAGGACTAAAAAAAAAACCTGTTAGCAGTATCTGTAACATGGAGGAATCCTGCCCCCGCTTCCATTTCCTTCTCTCCCTCATGTGCTTGCAATATGTTGTAAGGGTGCAAGTGTGAAAAAGAACACATACAGAGTTACTTGTAGGCAGTGCAGAGACACGTGTGGTTTTTCTTGGTGTGTGTATTTAGTTTTGATGGCCAAACATCATAATTTGGCCATTTTTGTGGAGTTAATTGGGCAACAGGGTTTGCATCTGACATGACTTTTTTTCCCTGAAGTCTTGCAAAGGTATTAGAAGTTCTGGTCTCACTTGTGGTGGATCACTGGGACCTAATTTTCTCTGTAATCTGAATATACTTTATACTCAAAGTCCTTCTTATACACATACTAATATACCCATATACTGTCACCATTCACTTAAATAAAACATTGAAAAAATAGCTTTATATAAGAATATGGATAGTTTCCATATGGATATGGGTTTGTTGACTTTTATAATAAAGCAAAAGGTCTTATACTGCTTTGTTTGCTGGACAGGGAGAGAGTAGTGCGGTAGGGTTTTGTTTGGAGTGTTCTGACAAGTGCATATTTTTTCACATGTTGTATGGGCTCAGCTTGTCTTGCATGTTTGTGCAGCTCTGTGAGATCAGCAGAGACGAGCATTGTTTGTCAGGTATCTGTGTTTCATTGGCTCTCATTCACATTGTTGCTGTAATTCCTGCTGTGTTCTACTCTTACCGCTGCTTTGCAGAACCTTCCACTGCTCTAAGCTTTATGGCCCCATCTCTAAATGTATAAATTCAGAGTATAGGAAATGTGTGTTTTCTCATCTAACAGGAATATGTACTGCAGGAACTGCTGCTACACATAATCCTGCTAAACCCAACTTTGCTAGTGTCCAAGGAGGTGTGTGTGTGGACAAACAGTAAACTGAGAATGAGAGTTCCTCGAGGTACCCATAATGACTTTTGGAAAGTCCATAATACCTCAGATTTTTGGAGCTGAAAGAAGTCTGTTACGCTACCAGATGAGGATCCCCATGTGGAAAGCAGATTATCCCCATAATAGCCTATCGCTTGGATATTTGACCATTCCTCTAAATGCAGATCATCCACCAGACGCTGGCCGCCTTCTGAGAAGAGACACCAGACTCCATCTGCCGTGTGCTCATTCTCACACTGCACAACAGCTCTAGTCCTGTGGTCCATATTTTTTTTCAATGCTTCCGGAGTTCGAATTCTGACCCAGGTTGAACTCTGCTATAATAAAATAGCCATGGCCTGGAAGTGTTATGATAATCAATCTTTTAACAACCCAGGTAGAAGAGAGAGAAGAGCACAGATGTAGCAAATGCCACTGCACAGTGTGCGCTCCTGTTATCTGGAGGTGTTAGGCTGTACAGAAGCATAATGTCAGCAAGCACTTGGTTAATTCAGTTCCTCCTCATCCTCAGTACTACCTTGGTAAGAGGTATAATAGAGCTCTTATTTCTGTTCTTTTCAGATTTTGTTGCTGTGTGTTTTTGTAAAGTCAAACAAATAGGAAAATTAATGACAGCATGTGAATATACCACAGAATAATGCTACTTAGGGACTGCTGTGCCCTTGTTTCCAATTAGCCTTAGTGTTCATCGTAGGTTACAGCCAGCTGCATCTACCACAGTTACTTGGGTTGGGGGAAAACATGCATTATTATTACAGCCACACAGAGATATATACATTATTTTCCTAAAACATCATAATCCTCCACTTAACCAAAGAGGGCCTAGGATAGCTGGGAGGAAATGAAACTCAATTTTCCCTCACATCTGCTTCAGCCTTTTGTATAATCAGCACCACATGCACTAGGCAAGGTCACAAACTTTGGCAATGTTCATCACAACATGCAATTTCCCCATTCTAGTGCCATTAACTGCTCAGCAACCTCTCTTTCTCCATCCCACTGTTTTTAATCTGCTAGAGCACTTCAGAACAGGAATGGGAGAGCTCGCCTCGCAGACCTGTTTCCAAGATCACTGCCACACACCACACTTTGAGAAAGAGTCAGCAGTGAACCAGTACCCCGTTTGTTTCAGTAGAATAAGGAAAAGAACATCACAGTGGGATGCAATTTCAAGTTTTCTGGCCAGCACCTGAATCTAGAAAGAGATTCTGATGGCACCAACATTACAGGCATTGTAGTGTTTCCTCTGAGTAACATCCTGTTAGTTTGTAGGGACCTGTAGCTGACATGTAGAGACAATGGGATTAAAAGCATATTTTTTTACTTTTATTTTTAAAAGGGTAGAGAGTCATTGTTTTTATTGCCCTCTGTTACAAAGCTGTTATTTGCAGGATGGTGTGGTCAATGATGCACTATTTCTGAAAGCCTCTTTTCTTAACCTGCATTGTTTTAGCTGAATCTCTGTTCAAAGCCCGTATTTGTTTGAAGCAGAAATGAAAGTAAAGCATACATCACTTGAGATGAGGGGAGGAGTTTCTTGTGAATCTTGCCTTATACTATTTCATACGGTGCTTTTTGTGCTGCAGTTGCTTCCTTCATAAAAGCAAACCTTTCCCAAGCTACCTCCCTGTAGAAACAATAGGTTAAATGCACTCCCGTTGGCTTTGCTGACCACCTCTCTTCCAGACATTTATTGTACTCTCCTTCCATGGAGAGCCTTTCCTCCCCATCACACAAGGCAGCACCTCCACACCACACTGCCTCACTGCCCCTGGGTTAAGGTTTGCCGTGCCCAAGGGTCAGAGCACCCAAACATCAGCCACTTGTTTTGAAGTTGCCCTTAGCTCAAACAAAGGGATGTAAAAGTGAGTAGAAGCATTATAAAATAGGCAAGGTAGGCCACAGGTGCACAGAAGTAAAAAGATAACCAAGTCCCTGTCTTCCAAGCAGCAACATCAGCTCTAAATAGCTCTCTCTGTATGTATCCAGCTGATGAGCTGACAGATACTTCACAGCCCTCTGGCTGAGGATTTGGTTCTTATGCAAACCTATGACTTCAAATTGCATTCATGCAAGAGGATCTGGGATTTTTATAGAACCAGATGCATCTTTTGGCAGGAGGTGTATAAGCGTGTGTGTGGAGGGGGGCACATTCAAATTCAAATTCTCCTCTCCCTTCTCTTTCTCTGTAAGGGAAATTGTTAACCAGAGAAGACAGTTATGTTCCCAGAACATTGTTTGCTTTTCCTAGTTTCAGAAATGCTACTGTACTTAGCAAATGGTATGCTGGTCTCCAGCACAGAGACATCCAGCACAGGCATCCTGCTCCTGGTTTGCCAACATGTAGAACAAAATGTGTTACTGGAGAAAAACTAAGGCTGCTCTGAAATTGCAGGACAATCAGAAGAGTTCATTCACCTTTGTTCCTACCTGACTCAAAAACAAAATGCCTTTTTGGAAAAAATAAGTTAAATAAACTTGCTGGAAACATAAAATCATTTGTTTCAATGAGTGAGAGATAAGATGTAGAAATCCATTCCTCACCTGTAATCCCTACTGTTTTTATGTGCACTGAAAAAGTACTTCTATCAGCATGATGCCAGCCCATCATTTCTTAGATAATGATCAACATTTTCTCTGTTATGCTCTCCTTTTTAGGCCCCGATTCAGCAAAGCATTCAGGTACATCTTTATCTTTAGGTCCTCTAGCAGTCTTCAGTAAAAGCATACAGTTTGAAAGTAAAGTGCTCTGCTAAATTGGGTCTTTCACAGAATGAAAGAGAAAGCTCACACAAGAGGAAAGCAGCTTTGCTTTCCTTCCAGTCACACTTGGTTTATTCACTTGCTCTTGCTGTGTACAGCTGTGGATTGCTGGCAGTGTGCTTGGATGGAATTTGCAGGATTCACAGCTTCAAAAATGAGATGTGCCAGCCTTTAGAACAAGCCTGTATAAACATAGGAAACCAAAGCCTCCCTGTAAACAAAGGGAGGTAATACATATATTCACACCTGAGCAAACACACACACTCGTACATGCAGCAGCAATGCTCCAGCAGGTTCTGCAGCATTCACTGTATCAGCAGACACAGCTCTCATTTCTGCTATTGCTTTTCTCTTGGCTTCATGATCAGAGAAGCACTGGGGCCAAGCCTGCTAGTTTTGCAGCACACTGTAAAATGTATGAAGAGGTCTCAAAAACTCTGACAGGGTTTCATCTATACTGAGCTAGCTTTATAGTTGTGCTCAGGGAGTGCAGTACGCTACATTGAATTCATACCTTATTTTTTGTTGTCCATGTACTTCTTGTGTTTTCTGTAATTTTTGCCTGTGGGCGTGGGTTTGCCAGCTGTCTTGCTGAGATCTTGGAGGGAAGGAGACGTTGTTTGATTTTTGAGGAGACAATGAAATTTTAAAATATATCTTGTAATTTGAAAGACATGGCTTAGAGACTAAACCACTTAGTGATGTATAATCATAGAGACTAGAAGAAGAAAAAAACTTAGCATCACAAAGATTGAACATTTCTCAACTCAGGCACAAAAAAGCTGCCAAGTATCTCAAGACTTCAGAAGAAGCACATTGCTTCATTGTAGTCTTTGCTGTCTCAGTGCCTTCCCTGCCCTGCCACTACCTACACCAAGAAGCAGCACTACCTTCATTGCTGGTGTAAGATGAGCTAGATTCTGCTTCCTGCTCCAGTACAGGGTGGCATGTGCTAGTCACCCCAGAGGTGACTTAGTCTTTTGTGGGCTACCCAGGGCCACCTTTAGTACCAAGTAAATATTGATCCTGAACACACAGTCAGAACATGTGGAGCCTTTCATGTCTGAGCACACTTGGCCAGCTAGTGTGGCAGGCTTCTGGATTACCCAGGCTCACTGTCCCTTAGAGCTGGATAGGCTAACCTCTTGTATAGCTACAAGTCCCATTTACTGCAGTGAGAGGTAGAAACATTCAACCATAATCACAGTTGTCTCAGACTTGACATACTCTTC
The DNA here is from genome assembly GCA_013399945.1 of Ploceus nigricollis. NCBI lineage: Eukaryota > Metazoa > Chordata > Aves > Passeriformes > Ploceidae > Ploceus > Ploceus nigricollis. The sequence continues at coordinate 70,195 of VXBC01003208.1, forward strand.
TGTATGAGATTTACAAAGATTTAATATTACTTCAAAAGACTTGCAAAAGTCCCTGAGGGAGTTCATCCACAGGAGTTAGATTCCTTCACGGGATGCATTGAAGTCAGATGGGTGTCTAATTCCCGTTAAGTTAAGTTGCACAAGTATTTTTATAAGTCCCTCTCGGCACTATTCCCTCTTGGCTTCCCTTCCCTCTTCTCCTTCCCCCTTCAATCTTTTAAATAAAGATAGCACTTAGCATAAAGATGTGTTGCAGGGCTCTTCTCAGTGCCTATAAAGTGCTTTTAAACTCTGGCAGAAGTGCCTAAGTGTACAGCGTTCAGTGAAACTGGAAACAGTGGGGATTTTTATGGAGATGATGTGCAGGCTCTGTTCTATCCGATACATTCATCTCAAATTTCCCAGGTGTCAACGTCAGAAGGCTAAAATATGGTGCTGATTCCCCAGGGCTCTCCCCGCCTTTTGGCTCTGCAATTAAATCCCCTAAGTCTGATTCCCATTTCATCCATTTCTGCATAACTGAAGCAGGAGATGTGGTTTTAGCAACAACATAACAGGAGATATTTTAGCTAAAGCTATGTAGCTAAATCTTAGTTATACTTTGTTATCTTCAAGGAAAAGACGGATAATATACAACCACCTGCATTACAAACAAAAAACACAGAAAGAAAGTAGGGAAGGGTGGAAGCAGACAACTGACAAACCAGTAATTTGTTAACAGGGGGATGAAATGCAACAACAGATTTATTTATCAGACCATTCTGTTAACCTCTAATGTGACATTTCATCATTTATAATTAAGCTTTCCATTTTGTTATTAGACCTTAATAGCTAAATTGGCATCTTGCAGACTAGGCCAGGAAATACAAGCAAGCACAGGAGTTCAGGCACAATTCAGCCCCTTCATCAGTTCTCCTCGGAAGCTGCATCAGCCCCCAATTTTCAATGTGGCTGAAGTCTTGTTCCTATATCCTCTTCTGGCTATGCTGTGCTGGTGAATGAGACTTCCTCACTCCTCCACCTGCAGGCCACCTTCCCAGAACTGTTCACATGAACCCCTTCCTGGGAGCCCTCACCACCTCCTTTGTGTCAACTGTATAGGTTTGCTTTGAGATCTGCAAGCTACAATGAGTTTATTTCAACTGAGATTGGTTAAGGCATTGTGCAGCTTAACAGCCTTCTTTCCTGGCAGGGTGTACAGATGAGCATTTGGTGACAAAAACTAAGCCAACACAGCTGCAGCTGAGAGAGAACATGTGGACAAGACTTTGCTCCTCCATCTGAGCCCATTCAGTTGTGTAAGGTAGAGCTGCAGTGCTCTTTATGCTCCATCCATTTAGGCAGGAGCGGGGAAAAGGAAAATAAACAGGAGACAGAACTTGAGCCAAAACTTTCCCTTTGCTACCACGCCAAAGAAAGGCTGGAGAAGGGTCTCAGATGTGGTGGTTGTGCAGTCAGATGGGCAGCCTGGGTGCTATAAATATTAGAGTGTGGTACTCAGCTTTAGCACAACCCGGTTGGAAAGGATTTTCCTCTGAGAGCCCCACCAGATCACAGTGGCTGGAGGTGGGAAATGGACTTGCACGCCATTCCAATTTGGTAGACACAGTTTGATGTCCCAGCTGAGGCTCCTGAGGGGAAATAGGAAAATGAGGGTCTAGCTTGTGAATCATGCCAAGTGCTAGCTGCCTGCCACATTGCCTGCCTGCATCAGATTTGCATAATTTTGCCCTTTCTCAATAGCAGAAGTGCACGCACCTGGAGGGTTTTGATGACAGAAGTACAAGTGCCTGGGGAATTCTGGCAGCTCCAGGGTCAGCTGGCAGCTGAGAAGAGGTTCAAAGGCTCTAAATACTGAGCCTCAGGGTCCAAATTCTCTGTCCAGGAACACTGATCATACTGGCTGTTTCATTTCAATGATTGGACAAATATTACTTCTATAATCTGAAAGTTGATTTTGCATTTTGAGGAACCCTCTTTTTTCCTCAAATGTCACTAATCCATTAAAAATCCCACATAACAGCCACTCTTACTCCATTCCTTTATCCCATTCTTTCTGATGTGCTCATCCTCTTGAAAGTGGACAAATTAATAAAGCTTGTTCTTAAAACTCTGCCAATTACATAAGTAGCAACTGTTATCAGCCATGTTTGGGAGATAAAAAGGCATCAAGTTACCTAATGCCAGGGCAGATACTATGTAAAATTGGTGTGTTTCAACCAATGATTGTATCCAACAAACTAGGTCACTCCATGACCACCTTCCATGGGATTGTGACAGGTTTCATAAGGTAGAGAAGGAAGAAAGTTCAATTTGCTAAACAGAAACAGATTCCATTCTACTCCTCTTGAAGTTCATGTAAGAAATCCTATGAATTTGAGTAGGCATAAGAAAAAGGCAAAATCCAGTGAGTAATAAAAAATTATTTTCTGGCCAGTAAGAGGTTTTTATTAAAATATTACTGAGTAGTAAAAAACAAACATGAAAGCTACAGAACTGCACTTGACATGAATGTCTTTTTAAAAATAAACAGACATGTTTGATTATTTGTAATCCAGTATAATCCACTGTGTAACATTAAATATTTTAAGAGAATTTTTCTTCCATTTGTTCTCAGCATGATTGGCCTGAAGCCAAAATCTTGTTATTTTTAAAGGCAACACTCCACTAAGGGTTTTGAATTTCTTTCATGTTGGCTCTTTTTTATGGCATTTTGAAATTGATTGTGCATAGCAAATTCTTCAGAGGGGAAAAAAAGAACAAAACCCAGAAACAAACTATGGCAGCATATTTCTCTCATGTAGGTAAACTCCTAGTCTTGTTTCCCAGGTTTCTGCAGCAGGACAGACTCTACAAAGTAGTTGCTAGGAGAAATAAACCTGTAAGTATGGAAGAATGGTTAAAAACCTTCTTCCACAGAGCCAAAATATAACCCGTTCCTCCCTGTGCCGCTACCAGAGAAGGAGAAGCAGGTGGGTTTCTGAGAACCCTTCAGAGCTGAGAGTGCCAGTGGTGAAAGAAATTGCCTAAGCCTCAGCCAGATATAGAGGTCTGGGGAGAATATAGCTTGGCTATGGTCTGAAACCAGGGCCTAGTTCATTTAATACAGTTTTGAATGCACTGTTTAATGGCATTTTGGTGCCAAAAGAATGAGTAAATCAGTCTCTGCGAGAAACTGGATTCTGCAGTAGAAGGTGACAGAGCAATTTTTCTCTGATAGCGTTTCAGTCCCTGGCAGAAAGCGTGCTTTTGCTCTGTCCTGGATGTACACCTAGCAGATCAAGTTTGCTATGACTGCTCTGTTGCTCCTGGTCACAACAGGCATTTTGCACCCCTACCACATCCTCCTTCCCACGACAGCCTCTTCCATCTGCCTTTCTCAATCTCTGCACTATTCAGGTCATGAATTTAAACATCCAGAATTAACTATGCCCCATTTGAAAGTCTGGGGCCAAGCCCTAGTGTGTATTAGTTTGGCTTTCCACTCAAGAGGTGTTTTGTCTGAAACAATGAAAACACATTGTAGATTCAGATTAGCTTTCATTGCATTTGAGCCCAGCTAGCAGGCTAGGACACAGGTTATATTTCCAAATATTGTTTGGCAAACATCAGACTAGAAACATGCTTTCCTAAAAGAAAATGGAATTTCTCCAGCATTAACCCGTCTCCAAGAGCTGAGACTTTAATTAAAATAACAATTACTGCAAGACTTGTAATGAAATTGCTAGTCTGATCATCTCGCATTCCTGCTCTACTCAGGCTTCTAAGGTGACATCCCTTTCTTCCTAAAACTTTCTGCAATGTAAAAAATGACCTGCATGAGCAGCCCAATTCTCTTGTAAGATATTTGTATAGGCCTATAACCTCTTTCGGGGATTTCTTCTTAATTTGTATTCATTCACAACCAGCAGAGAGAATGAAAAGTGTGGCAGGGAGAAACTCATTCCAGCAGCTCTGCAGCACCCTGCAGCTTAGCAAAGGTAATTTGTGTAGTTACAGCTCTGCTTTTATTGAACACATCTGCAGCAGTCATTGGATTGGGATGTTTCCTTTATGCCTCCTTGAGAGCTAGTACATGTCCTGGGTGGAAGGCTGAATTTGAGAAATGTTCATATAGCCTGTGACCAGCTATGAGAATACAAAAGTCAGATTACTTTGATCGTATTAAACCACAGAGATCCTATAACACACACACATACACACACACACACAAAAAAAAAAAAAAGAGAAACAATAGAAAGGACTCATGGGTAAACAGCTATTTATTTGTTATGATCTCACCCTAAAGATTTTCACGTTAAGGCTTAATGTGATTTGGAACAGAGGTGAGCTGGGGCATGGGGTAGGAGATCAAGCCTATAAATAACAGTAAGTACAAAAAACAGTTTAAAATTTTGTTCAGATCTTTTTTCCTTGTCTAAAATAGAATTTATGGATTTTTCCCTTCTACTATTAGGATGAAAAGAAAGTAGGATAAAACAGCCTTAAAGTGCAATTAGAAGCAATTCAGGATAAAAAGCTAATCATGACTAAACAAGTGCAGCTGCAGGCAAAAGAAGAGGACTGACCCACAGCCACAAGGCTGATTTTACTCAGCCAAGCAGATTAGGCATAGGGTTAGATACCTGGAGTGTTTGTGGGGTACTGTCCCCTCAGAGTGGGTGAAAGAGATGCAATGGAAGTACTCACTCCCTTTTAAACCCAGCAGGAAATTCTGTTTGACTAAACCAAAGTTGTCTGCCATTCCTTTCCCATTCCCTCCCAGGCTCTGAAATGTTCAGAAGCAAAATAGTGACCCATTCTACTTCTGATTTTCTTCCTGCAGTTTTGCATTTTAATATAATTCCTGCTAGCTACATCTAGCACTACAAGTATTATGTTCACATATATCCGGGGAAAGAAAAAGACATTTAAAAAGTGTAGATTCCACACTACATAGAAGTCTGGCAAAATTTTGCACAATAGACCAGCTGACAATTAATCTTCCTTTCACCCCCAGCCACAAGCTGTGCTTACATCCCTCCACGTCAGAAAAAGCACATTCATCCATTACCTGTCTCTTTCCCATCTCACTCACCCAAACAGCTGTAATAAAAAATCCCACCTTATACATTACTTCAGAACACAAAGGGAAATCTCTCCATTTTGTAACAGCTTGGCTAATTTAAAATGGAATTCTTTTTCCCTCATGTTTTATGCTAGCATATACTTTCTAGGACATCGTAGCTTGTTATCAATTTACAGCAAGTATTCATCCAGATTACTACAGGGTCCTCTAGCAAATGCAGAAACAAATTGACATTAAGAAGCCACACATTTTCTGTAGGGAGTCACCTTCTGCAAACCTTGCCTGCCCATAAGTATGCATAAAAATGCGGCTTCTGGGAAAAAAAAAGATTGAATTCTTATCTTGGGGGAATGGAGGAGGGAAGTTGTACTATTAATAAATCCAAATGTTAGGCTTAAAAAATTACGCAGAGTTTAAGAAGGAATGATATATTGTACTCCCCCTTTTGAAAAAGAATGGCAAGACAGGCCAGACATTGCCATTTTTTCCGTGAAGACAACTCATTTTCTTTCATATGCTTATTCAGGACTCAAGACTTGAGTGCCTTTTAAGTGGGAGTCCCCACAGGAACTGCATCCTGGCCCTCTCCCCGCCATGTCAGTTCAATGGGTATGCAGCTCCACTGAAGTGAAAGCTCTCTTTCCCTGTTTAGCTTTCAAGAGCAGTGAGGCATGTTATTTTTTTCTTTTTTTATGACTGAGGAAACCAACTTGTCTGTCACACCTTTTGCAGCAATTGGATATGAATAGGGACCCAGCCATCACTCCCAGATTCCCTGTATTTACCAGAGGGTCTGTTTAAGGAGCTGATAAAGAAACTTTAGAAGCCCCAGACACCATCAGGAAGGACACATTCCCTCAGACTTTATTGCGCAGGAGCTGAATTTCAGCAGCTCTGCTCACATACTTTATCAGCCATGGGTGCGTGTCCAAGGACAGTCTTGGATTTGGAGAGGTGGAGGCTAAACTGCAAAACCCAGGCTGGTGTGATGACTACAGAGCTCCTCAGGACTGCCTAGGCTTTGTCAGAGGCCACTTGAGGCCTCAGAGCATGGCAGAAGGCAAGGCTGCCTGAAGTCACCCTCATCCACATTTCCCTCAGGCATCCATAGGGCTACACCTCTGAGATGTGGCTCCAAATTTCAGTCAGCCTTGACTAATGAATTGACGCTGTCTGTTTTGGCACAGGGCTGCGCTGCAAAACTGCTGAGAATAGGGGCTGCTTCAACAGCAAAAATTATCTTGTGACCAAGAGAGCAATCACAGCCCTCGTGACACACACAGTGCCCTTCCTCAATGCTGCTCCGAGAGGACGGCACAGAGGAGGGACACCCACTCAAATCACTTGCTGGGCTGGAACCCAAGCCCTGCATTGATGGTCGGCATGTCAGAGTGCTGCTGGCAAGAGATTAATATAAATGCATGAAAAGGTACCTCTGAGGGGTGTGCCCTGAGTCTTCCTTGTCTGGCTGCATCCCAGGATCACAGCTGGATAACCAGCTGTGTCCCAGCTCTGAAGCACTGCCAAGCTAGAAGCCTCTTTGCTGCCACTCCTCTTTCTCCTTGCTGCTACTTATTATTTTCCTTTTTTCCACACTTCTGCTGCATAAAAATTGCCCATCTGACAAAGAGTATTACAGTCAAATTCTCATTATGGGCACAGGAGGACACACCTTTTATGCAGAGCCAACAATTAGAGTTTATTGTTAGTCTAATTATTATTTCAGCAGTAAAATTAAAATTAATCGAACAGTTATTCCAAGTCCAGCTACAATGATGCTAATATTTATGGTTCTTATTAACTAATTATTGCTAATTTCCATTAACAGTACAACCTAATTTGTTGCTCACCAGCTTCCTTGTATTTACCTCCTTTTGTTATATCACGCTTACCTTTCTTATGAGTAGAAACAGCAAATAATTAGCACCTTAAAATCGTCACTGAGAGGAATATCTTTAGTCATGCGGCTGGTTGGGTTTTTTACGCAGTCTGTTAATACCACTTTTTTAATTGGTGCCCAACTTTAGTTACCAGTTACTCACTTAAGAGGTGTTGGAACAACATGCATGCTGTAATTTCTTTAGGGTAAAACCATGAAATTTTACAAAGTGAAGATAACACCAAAAATAAATTTGATATTAATCATCTGTTGGGCAATTGCTAATTCAGCCAAAACAAGCTAATGTAAGCTCAGGACTAGGCAAAACCTGAAGTGGCCTCTGTTAAGGTAAAACAAAATCTGCAATTTTTCGGTAGCAATGGTAACATCTTATTTCCTAAGGGGCAGGGCTATAAAAGTTGTGCTCGCTCTGGCGCTGCTGATGCAGTCTTGTACATGCCAATTACGTCAATGCTATGCCATTATGTCAGTAAAACTTTCTTACCTGTTCTTTTTCTAGCTACAGCCAAATAAACTTCAGTCAAAGTGTTCCATGTTATTCCCCCAAACACCTGAGGTTTTCATTCAAGCTGTTCACATCTGATAGAGTCACGCTTCCATTTTGAGGAAAAGTGACTTGTGATTTTAAACTTCCATCCTGTTCTGGATACTAACATCAAGGAATCACTTGAGCTATTCAGCACTGAAATTAAAGTTCATATCCTACATAGTAGGATTACAATAGTAGGATTACAATAGCCATTATCAGTTTAGGTAGTAGGGTATAGCACACAGGTACAGGCTTAAGTATATGTATTTAAATATATATATATACACCTGTAAGTTCAACACTTGGAATATGTTAATAAGTGACAATGTATCACATTTCCGACAAACTTCAAGCATAGATAAGCAGGAGGGAATGAACATCTAAAACTATAAATCTTAGGCTGAAATAGATTGCAACTTGTTTTTCCATAGACAGACTGAATCTTGGGTAATCCCTACTGCTTTACAAGTGCCCATACTTGGAAAACAGCCATATTACCACCTACAGGCTAAAACAGCTTGCAGTAAATCAGAAGAAAGGGGTATTGGTTAGTGATTATAAGAAGGGAGAAAAGGCAGATAATTCTGGGGAAGAACTCCTCTCACATTACCTGTATATACCAACACCTGTGTAGTGGCTAAGTTGGGAGGGTTTTAAATAGGAGAAAGAATTTAATTTCTGGTTTAAAACAGAAAAATCATGGATTTTTTATGCAACTGAAGAAACAACATTTTGTCACAAGACAATTCAATAGATAATGTGTAAATAGAGCTAATAAAACTGCTGGTGTAACCTCAATTTTGTTTTAAACTTGTCTTCAATCCAGCAGGCAAAAAACATCATAAAACTGTAAATGTCTTACGGCTTCTTTAAGAGATCATTAAAAGCAAAGTCATCAAGACTTATGTAGAAAACATTAGATCTTGCAGAGTAATGAAAAAGAAACGTGTATGTATTTATGAGTATATCCATGTTCAATTTATAATAATTTCTCAGATTTTTTTGGTGTCCATATAGTCTTCTGTTTCTGCATTAGGTCTAAAATGTCAGGGTATAAGAGGCTTAAATGCCATTGACTTGATTGCAGTAAGAGTTAGGTTTTTAAATGCTTTTGAAGGTTGGTCTTTACATTGACTTTCTATGTTCAGAAATGGTAGCTTTACAATTCTCACAGAACTACACTGAGAATAAATACAGTGAAGATTATTAAGTGATCAAACTCCTTGGTAATAGAGACTATGTGGGTACCTTAGAACACTCATGTTTGCAGGACAATTTGACAATTTTCAGCTTACATCAGTTTGCCCATAATTAGAGGTGAAAAGGAAACAAGAAAGCAGAAACTGGGAGGACCTTAGGATCAAAGCTAAGTGACCTTGACAGGAAGAAGGCTTTTATCTCTCCAGAAGGAAGCAGCCCAGGCTGATAACAGTCAAAATGCACTAAAAGTGCATGTAATATTTAAGATACTGAGGTGGAACATGGTATGAGTGCAAGTAAGCCAAATTTTTAGAAATGTTTGAGATTTAATTAATTGCATTCTTTGTTGCAAAAGCATGTATTTCTCTGGATATAGTCAGCAAACATTTGGTCACTTCAAATTATATTTAAGTTCCAGTCATTTAAGCTCCTGTCATAAAAACCAGGCCAACAGAAATTTTGCCAGTAAGAGTAACAAAAATTGAAAGAAGCAATAGTAGAACTAAGAAATATTTTTAAAAAATTAGAAGTGACTTGCTGGCTCTACTGACACAAAATTCTTAACAGTTTCAACAAGACTGAGACTGATTGTTCCTGTTCACTGCTTTCTGTAAGAGTGTCAGAGAAGTTTAGGTTTGGCTCAAGAAAATACTTAAGACACATGAAGTCTTTCCATTAATGGAAGAATGTATTATTTACCCCTCTCTGATGTGAAGGGAAACATCAGAGATTATACTGGCACCTCAGGTGGTCACGTTTCTTTTCTTACTGGAAATCATTTTCTTGAGCATGAACTGCTCAGGGGAATGCCTATGAAAAGGATTTTCTGAAACAAAAGTAAGTCTCTCTTGTCCAGATTAGTATCTCCTCGGTTTTTTTTTTTTTTTTAAAACAGGGACATCTGTTTATAGGCATAAAAGCTAAAATTATACAGAAATTATTTCTTTTAATTCTGCTCCTCCCAGACTACTTCTCCAGTGTTTTTGATCTTGGCTATCAAGCCTGGCAACTCCATGGAATTAATTCAGAATCAAAACCAAAATCTCCAGTGAGCAAAGGCCAATTTTGCTGTCTTCATTGGCTTGCATAGAGCAATGTTCTACTGAATCCTGGACTGAGAACAACCACTTGAATCATATGTTCTGTATTTTTAGGATTAGCTCCTTCATTTGTCTAAAACATAAAAGCAGAGCTGTCCCAGAAGCTTCTAATCCCCAATTTGCTGCATATGATGCTCACATAGTTATTTAGCATTAACAATATAGTTAGGAGTTGCAGGATGGCTCCAGTTCCCTTACATGGAAAACAATAGAAAAGAGTCTGTCTGGAACAGATTTTAAAAATAAAGCACCATATTCAAGTCTCCATTACACAAGGGGAAGATTTCAGTAATTCCATTGTAGACTCCACTTGCAAAAAAAACAAACTCTCTATATCCCAAAGAGATTCCACATATAATTGCAAAGAATTTAGTGATACCAGAAAAACCAATTGTTCTAAGTCAGATTGCAGTCTTTCCTGACTTCTGTTGATGTTCTTTTTTTTTCCATTCCTAAGAAGGAACATTTTTTACAGGGATTTGATTACATACATTTTATTGGTTTCAATGCCCAGAGAAAGCTCCTCACCAGAGAAGTACACTGTAACAAAACAAGCAGAGGGGTTAGCCGCCTGTATAGTATTTGCTTTTCACAATGTATGTATATAGAGCTGTATGAACCAAGAAAAAAAATTGTGCCATTCAAATTTCCTCAGTATTTCTAATTAAGCAACTCATTAAGGTTTTTCAAAGAAATATTGATGTAAGTGGCATTATTAAATACTTCAGAAGCTATTCAGTCACAAGTAACATTATTCTTTTAGACATTTTCATATTCTGAGAAACATAAAATTACTAGCAAAAATATATTAAAAGGCTCTTCTCAAAGAAGAAAGCCAACTCTCAGATTAGTGATTTGAAAAGCAAGTATGCATGTTTCCTATTCAAGAAACTTCAAGAGTTTCAGAAACATCACTCACTGTTCACAAAACCTCAGTTAAATAATGAGTCATCATGGCTGGAAATATACACTGAAGTGGTAAAGTTTATTGCCTCACCTGAAGTCACAGATTGAGTGTAGCTGCTTCTGCCATGCACTTGAACAATGAAGAAATATCATCCTTCTGGAAACAGAATGTGCTACTTGTCAAATTGCTAGAACGTCCCTGCCAGCATAGCATGGTATTTATTCACCCTGAATGAACCACAAGCATGCCTTATTCCCATTTTAATATTCATTATTCAGTCCTAATAACTCTGAATTCACTCAGAAATGGTCAGTCCTTCTCGCTGCTGCAGCTGCTTCCTCATGGTAGTCCTCCTGGGCTATTGTGGCTGTCTCCATCCTCTGCCATCCAATCTAGCCCTGCTTGAGAAGGTCTCCTAGATCCTTAACAAGATCACAAGTAGGATCAAAAGATATAAGAAGGGAGACCAGCCCATCTTCATTAGCTCTCCTCTCTTTTGCTACAGCTTCTTAAGCTGTGTAATTAATAAGGGTAACATCAGGAAGCTTTTAGAGAATCTATAGTGTTTTAGTGTAGCCAGTTACTATCATGATCAAAGAAATAACAGACCTTTTCATCAAAAAAGAGGCATGACCTCCTAATCTACAGTTCTTTTAATAGCACATGCATAATGAAATCAGTCTTAATGGGCATCTCTGCATTTTCTAGTTGACTTCTCCAATTGGAGCATATTTGCACAAATGGAGCTCGCTTGCCCACAATGAGCTGAGCATTGCAGGCATTTCTGATTTGGTAGCACTCTGCACCCATTTCTCATTGGTAAACGGCCATGAAAGTCTGTAAGAGATAAGAAAGCTCCTGACAATCAAATGCAAAGTCAAAGTTTAGCTATTTCTATCGTGCTCAGGTTCCAGTACCTTATGTCCCACCTCGTTTGTTTTTGCCTAACTTCAGAGTGGGAAATTAGCATATGTTTCTGTCAAGACATCAGGAAAAATGAACTGAGCACTGAGCCTCTAGCAGAGAGGAAGATGCAAGCAGCAGCTGGTGAATATAAAACTGCTTAAGAAAGGCAACTGCTTTGCTCTACCACAGATGAAATGGGGCACACTGGGAGCAGGGGTAGTGAGGAGAGTCCCTGGAGCAGGGAACTGTGAAACATAGGCAGAAAAGATTAGGGTCACTAAAAGAAAAAAAAAAAATAGAAGAGACAGCAGCCATCCTATTTGGCATTGTGGCTATCCTAGAAATGTGAAGTTACAGACAGTTGTAAATAAAAAATATAAAAGAATAATCTCCTTTGTGCATAGGAAAAGTGCATAAATTCTAAAATGCCTAGATTAGAATTGTGGGAACTCTGCTTACCTGTTTGCCCTCACTTGCTAAAATGGTTCTGTTGTTAGAGTATCTGGGTTTCTTCTGAAGGGAATAAATCAGGATTTTAGCAATTAATATCATATTTCACGACAATATACACTCTGCTCAAAACACCCCTGTCAAAGAATTTTCTTTTACTTGTGTCTGTTATTGAACTGCCTAATTGCTACTGTCAAAAATAGTTGGTCTTTGATGAGAAGATATGCCTGTGCCTATGGAAAAAGACACCTTACCTCCTCCTTTCTTTTATTCTTGGCTATGCGTGTGGCAGTATAGCCTCTGCCTTCATTATCACACTACAATACTTCAGGGAGAACTGCAATGCCACTAAAGCATCTGCAAGCCCAGATTTTTCTCCTGTGTTTGGAGAGTATCGCTGACACTTTGGCTTTGAGTAATTGCTGATCAGCGCAGAAAGGATCTGTTGCCTGTGGTTCTGTCTTATTTATGGGAGTTTGTGGATAATTTTCCTCAGATGGCATGAGAGTAGATATCTAATAAATGGTAGCCTGAGTGTGTGTGGAATAAAGCAAAACAGGGCATCTCCCCTAGAGCAAGAGAAAGAGTTTTAAGGGAGAAGCTGACCAGGTTTTTCTTTAATGTGTCCAAAGATTTTTAATAGTTTCCTTACCAGGTATTTTTGAGTGGTGGCATCTCATACCTTTCTAAGACTGGAGTCTTGTTTAAAATAGCTCTTTTTTTTTTTTTTTCTAACAATGAAATCCTAAAATGTCACTGATCACTTCTAAGAGCATGTCTAGGAGACTTCCAAACTCCAGTGTCTAAACAGAAATACAACAGGTTTTCAGACCATGTAGCTGTTTCAGTGGGAGACAAAGAACTTTAAATTAGGCACTTGATGGTTACCTGAGAGTCTTTCTATTATCTGGATAGGAAGGCTAGGCTCCTTTTCAAACATCAAATTTTGATGCATAGTGTAGACTGAATTTCTTTTTGATGACACATGTGTTTTGAAGTGGCTGCTAGTTCTCTGTTCTAACATACCAAATAATAAATAAAAAGGGTTAGGAAAAACCACAACCTTATAATTTGATAGTAGCTTATTGCATGTCTGAGAAAAACAGTAACTTGCACAACAAGATGACAATACTGCAGACTTATGTCAAGAACTGCGACAAGAAATAAGATTTTCCTACAGCATTTTCATGGCTTCAGGGTTACTTTGGGTACTGCTGGAAACTCTGGCTGTAGTTCCTTGCACATCTGCTACTCTCTGCCATTAAGGTATTCATCAGGAATAAAAAATACACATATCAAATATGCATAGCAGTAGGAGCACTACTGATTTGTTCTTCTACTAAATGTAGTTGATGGCTTGGCCATTTTAGTCTTCTATTAAGGAACAACTTAATATAATTTACAGTATTAGTCTGTGCTATCTGCTAGTCACATAGCTGTCCCTGGTTTAGATTAGAATACAGCATTAGCAGGGTGCTTCCTGCTGCAGGGGGACATTGAAATGCCACGGAGGCCTGTCCCCACATCACCTGCAAAAGGCAGAAGAAGCTGGAAGCCTTTTGCAAGACCAGCTCCTGCTCCGTGTTAGTGCCACCCAGAGGTAGCTCACAAAGAGGACAAGATCAGCTGGGGCTGTGTCTGTCCTTCCTCTCCCATAATGCTCCTTGCAGAGGTGACCAGCCTGTGATACCTACATAAGGTTGCTGCTCTTGCTTTCACACCCAGGAAATGCTAGATCCTTTTCCAGGTGCTCCTGCTACAGTGTCCATACACCCTCCAGCTCACACCAATGTCCAGCATTGTGCAGCAAAGCTGCTCGTGGTGCTTAAAGCATGACTTGGACTTCAATCAGAAAGGAAGAATAATGTCCTGGTGATTACAATACTGCTGTAAGCCTCAAGAATCTACGTCCAGGTTCCAGCCCTTCCACAGATATTCTTGAATGACCACAGAAGTGTCACTTAATGCGGCCATACAATGAAAACAAGATTTCCTTTTCTGTACCATTCTTCTGTCTTGTGTGTTGAAACTGTTTTTGCACAGTGGATAAAAGATACACTCCCAATGTGGCTAACTACAGAGACTGAGAGTGGGCATCTCTGGAACAAGATGACACTAAAGATCTTTTCAAATGCCAGGTGAAAAAAAAATCAAAATCTCTGAGAACAGACAAATACCATCATCAGTTCACACAACAGCTATTGAATAAATTCATACAGTCATCTTTTGCCATGGCCATTCATGAACTTAAGAAGGAGATACACTTCTCACTTCCCCTCTTTTGTCAGTGTGTGCTTTTGTGGGGCCTGGTGCTCTCACTAGGTCCACTAGGATTAAATCAGTTGCATTGTACAAAACCACCATGTTAGTAGTTCCCAGTGCAGGATGGAGGTAGTAGTTATCTTAGTATTTCTACTGCATTTAGTTATTTTTATAGTTCTGCACCTTTTTTCCTGCTGAGAGAACTGAATACAAAAATGACTTTGAAAGACATTATAATCAACGGCTGCTGGCTGCAATTACATTGTGTACTTGATGTCTTCATAAAGTACCTCTAGTTTAAACCCACAAATCCTTCAGTTTGAATTCTCTCTTGGCTCTGTTCTGTTTTGTTATTTTAGTGGTGTACTTACAGGAATGATCTCTAGAGTATATGGGTTTATATAACAAAGATATAAAAAAAAGTTATCAGAAGATTAAAATTTCATCAGCTATCTTTACACTGGAAAAGTGACATTTTGTTCTATTTGTGACTGATATTTACAAAGGCAAGCCTTGTGGACAATAAAGAAAAAAAGCATTTAGGTTTCAGTGCTGTAAATCTTATTCACACTTGAGAAAATTATTCGATGAAGGCTTTCAGATTTAAATGGTCATAAGAGAGACATAATTGTAAAGTAAGCTCAAACTTAACAATGGTGTTTTAAGTCCAAGTCAATTATAGACAACTCTGCAGTGTTACAGCTTCTGAGCACATGAAACTTAGCTGTTACTGAAAATATCCAGCAAGAATTCTTTGCTATATATGAAAATGTATTAATATGATTTATTAAAATATATGAATATGTTACTGAAAAGAAGTGACTATGATAAATTTGAAAGCTTCTATTTTTTGAAGTTAGCTGGAATACTTTTTTTCTCAGAGCAACTAATGTCACTTTAACCTTTCCCCCTCCATGGTAAGAAAGTAATTTTTTTGCAGATTTTCCTTAAAGACTTAATAATTTCCTTGCAGTCTGCCTCCAGGCTAGCAGAATCACATTCTTCACATCAGATAGGATGGCCACAAGGACACCCTAGGGTCCTGGCTTCTCTGACTCATTCAAATTCTCCTAGGGACTTGGACATTGCTCTTTTGGCTTTGCAATAAGGTAAAATCCAAGCAACAGATCACCAGATTCTTACCTAGACCTCATTCCATACCCCAGACTCTCACATCTGACACAGTAAATGCAGAAGTCACTATTTAGCCATTTTTTCTCCTCCCCAGTAATGCTTTCCTCACCTTTGGTTCCTCAGGCTTTGACAATGAGTTGTTGATATCTTCCCCTGTCGCAGACCTGACAGATTTAACACTTGCACGTGATGTTTGAGCCAGGGAAGAGTCCTTCCAGCAGGACTACATGAGTACAGAGAGTTCCTCTCACTGCAGGGTCTCGCTGCGTGACTAGGAAGTGACTCTCCTGTGTAGGGAAGCTGTGAATCCAGAGCCTGCAGTCCAGGTACTGTCACTGCCAGTTGGCTCTGTAGAATTGTTTGGGATTTAAGCAGGCTCAGTTAGCCTGACAGACTTAATTGGTGCTGATTGGGTAAGCATCTAGAAAATGATGTCAGAATATTTTTAATGTGTTCCCACGTCATCTACAAAATTAAATATAAATTAGAGCTTTCAGGGTAGAACGCTGCTTTTCTTCGAAAGATACTGCTGGTAAACACTTCATATGATGATGAAGCCAGGGAGTAGTTTGTATCTTTCTAGTAACAGCTCTAAATTAGACCTGATTTGGGGGCAATAAAGGTACATATACTTGTGCATTCATAGTGTAATCTGCTAGAGTGAGAGAGTAGGGTCTATCCTCTGTGCATCTTTCTCTAAGAACTTAAGCAAACTCCATTAGGATGGAGGCAATTTGTTGTGTCACTGAAATAAATAAATAAATAAATGAATGAATAAATGAATAAACATGCCTCAAGCCCTAAAACATTTCCCTTGCTCAGTTTCCTGTATGCGATGCCAAAGCGAATATTAACTTTCACCTGCTCATCCAGTTTCTGTGTGAGAATAGCAGGCCATTATCAGTTCTTCAGAACACAGCTGATGTTCATTCCAGTGTACTAATGGACCTTAATCCAAACCTGCTAAGCTTTGTATGCAGCACTCAAACAATGAAACTGTCCCTCGACCAGGGAATAAAGGATCTATTAAACTATCACTTCTGTTTGAATAAAGGTTGTATCAAAAACTTTACAGATGCTGATGGTTGCTAGCCTATTTAGAAGCTATTTAAAATCTAATTATCAGCAGCCCATAACATCCAGGATGTATAAATTCGTACAGAAGCATAATTGAATGCATGGGTTCAGAAAAGAAATTATCCTAAAGTTCAGACTCTAGTACGCTTTATAAAGAATATTCCTTTGAGAATCTGCTGATGGAGTGACTACTGTGGAGTTGGACAGAAAGGAATGAGGAAAAGCTGTTTTTCCTCTCCTTGCTGATGCCTCTCATGGGAAGGCTCTTTGCTAGTCTGGTTTATTTGGCAACCAGCTGGAAGACCATTACAATCCACAGAGCTGAGCAGGAGCAGAGGTGGAACCTCTTTGGGGCTCCTCATGTCAGGAATCTGTACCTGATGCCTGTCACTATGCCAGAAAGGCATCTCCAGGGCAGGGCTCCCTGATTCATAGGAGTAACTCCAATGGATGCATTTCCTTTTTGATTTATAGTTGAAACACTTGGATATTGCTCTGGAAGGATATAAATTTGCACTGAGTTCTCACATTAAGACATTACATTAATGAAGTGTTGGAGAGGGTGAATAGAAAGACTGACTATGACTACTGTCACCTGGGGGAAATAATTTTGAAATTGATATTTATAGTGATTAAGCAATTGTCTGAGGTTTAAATCTTTCAAAGAGGCATGAACATAAACTTCAGATCTGCAACTTGTCACACTGAAGAAAGTTCTGTGGCTGCAAGTGACATTGTTTTTATCTTAACTATGACCATAGCTAAAGTTAGACTGGGATTTTTTTTTAAGCTTGGATGTGCACATTCCTTCTTTTCTCGTAAAAAGCCCAGATTTGCTATATGTTTGAGCTGGCAGAGCTAAGCCAGTTGTCTGAGGCTGTTGTACCCTAAAATTGTTTTTCACTCTTGACAGTTGATTACACAGCAAGTTCCCCAACCTGACCAGCTGACGGTCGAGAGAAATGCCATGCTTAAAGTGTTGCTTTTTACCTGACTTTGTGCAATGTGAAGAAGAAAATTTTAGCCCCCATCCCCAGGTCCCATCAGTTATATTTGCACATCTACACTTAAGAAAAGCAAATCTCCCTGGCGAATTACTTGTTTTCAAAATAAAGAGAGATTGCACAAGAAAAACTATTCCATTGCAGAGACCTCTCTGGAGCATGAGACACTGGGACTGGAGCGCAAAATGGCATTTAAGAGCCACAAGAGCTCACTCTACTAAAGGCTCAGCTCAGAGTGTAGTGCTCTATCCTTTTTATTCACTCTACTAAATTTATCACTATGACCCATAAAAGAGTAATCAGCACCCATAGGGCAGAGACACCCTGGATTCAGTTGGTACTTACCCCAGTTGCACACTTAAGGCAGGGTCTGTAAAGGTGTGTCTCCTCTCTTGCCACTCACAGGGAAGCTGCTGGGGCTTAGCTGCTCTGCTGCATCGTGAAGGCTGTGCAGTCAAGAAGGACATTACAGGATCATGCCCTTATTTCAGCATTTTGGACACATGTCTGCAGGGAAGAGTAAAGGGCTGTATTTCACAGCTATGATATCATTCTTGTAAGCAATAATTCAGCATGAGCCACTATAAAACCTTTCCCATGACATCAGAGCTGTGAAATATAGCTGACTTCAAGTGCAGAAAATTCCCCCACAGGAGTAATTGTTTCCTGGCAATTGGTGTTTGAAGGACTGATCCTTTAAAAGGCTGGCACAAATCCCGTCTAGGTAATGTTGGTCCAGGCAGCACTTCTCAGGAAATGTTACGTGCAGGAGCAGAGGTATGGAGCCCCACCACAGGATCTGGCCATAGAGGTGGTGGTATGAGTACTAGAGGAGCATGTCAGGTGATGATTTTCACTTCCTTATGCCTCAAAAATTCATGCAGACCTCCTAATAGCAAAGTAGTAGGTTTGCTCATGTGCTGCACTCCCTATCTCAGACCCTGCCTCCCCAGCAAGGGAAGACACATATGCCCAGCCAATACTGCTGTCTAATCCATCTTTCCACATCTGCCTTCCAAACACAGATCATCCTGCTATGTCGATCCTGATACATGGCCGCTCACCAGGTCTGGCCCTGCTTGGGAAAGTGCTTAACTCACCTGGGCAGGTCCCAACATCCCCCCATGGCAAGCTGGCAAGAAAATGGAAGTCAAAAATGTTGTGTGAAGTGCAATTTCCTCTTCCATATCACATGAAGGAAGATGTCCACTTGAGTACAGTCCAGTGAGAGCAAGGGTAATAATTGATGTTGGCAGAGCCATAAAGGACAAGACGTGACACAGGTCAGAAGGGTACAGAAGGAGGAGAAAAGAGACTATAGACATGGAGAGCGTTAAAGCCACCTCAGCTCTCCCTATCCTGATGTCAGAATCTGCTGAATCTTCTGCCCGTGTCCTGCTCTAGCAACCTGCACTCTAGTTTGCTGCTGCTCCATCAGTTACACTGAAAGCAATTGTTGAACACATTGTAAAGCTTAGTCATGCCAGCTTTTCCTGTTTCTCGTCTGGAAAGGTCTTGTTGTGAACGCAGCTCTGTTCATGCTGTTCTCTCTGTGTCTATGGTTACACGTATATGTGAATACACCCAGGGGTCTGTGTCTCTCTCACAAACTCTCAAAGCTGTGTGTGGACACAGCTCCCATGACATGCAGGACAGAGTTGTCTTTCCCTGGCTAATAAGAACACTAACTACAAACCTTCCCTCTTCTCCAGGAGAAATTACACTGTGTCAGAAGTAATTGTACTATTTACATTCTTCCTCTTAATGGTAAAAATCTTACTCCTTCTCAGACAGAAGTTACCTCTTAACAGTATTTTACCTTTTGAAACTGTAAAATAAATTGTTTGAACAGTCCTGTTCCATTACCTACTATTCATATAAAAGCTAAGTGGTATTTCTTTATAGAAAATGATTTACTAACAGGAACGCTAAAAGACTTGAGGTTATTTTATACAGTTTATGACCAAGAAAACGACAGCCAGAAGATTAGCTAACTCGAGGCATTGCAGGTGCTGTAACTCCTTCAGCATAGCTCAAAGGTTAAATTCTGTCTAATGTACACCTTTAAACAGACAAAAATATATTATAGGAGAAAAAATGGTCTTTGATGTAGAATATGATCCAAGTAGTGTTTCATGAAATGCAATGAAACAAACAAAAATTTTCTCTTCAATTTTGTATAGTCAGATTGTCATTCCACAGTCTTCATTGACAAATACTGAGAGATGCTGTATTGAATTTTGAGCTGGTTCAGAATGATTTATTGGGTTTTGATCAGAATACTGAAAAAAAAAAAAAACAAACTTTTTTCCAAAGAGCATCAGTGAGAAAGAAAATTAAAATTAATCAAATTATCCTTCTCTGAGGTTATAGATCTGTTTGAACTAAAAATTCAATGAAGTGTTTACAACAAAAATATATGTTGTGGAATGTTTCTGTCAACTAATTCTGATTTCTTCACATTCCAAAATGTTCCAAAGCTGTTCATTAGGCATTTTGTGTGACTGGTTACCTGAGACACATAGTATATTTTCTTAATTTTGAATAGAAACTTTCAGCGTTTTTAAAAGTAGAAGAGCTGTTCACAATACTCTGGGGTACTGTATCTGTAGCTTTTTGCATGTTGAAAATTATGTGGTATTCAGAGATAGAGATAATTTTCGTAATTATTTTGTAGGTGCACCGATATTTAGTATTAATAATAGTAGGAAGCAATAACTAGTAAAAACCCACAGGTAGCAATGAACTAGCTGCAGTTTGTTTTCTATTTTTAGAAGTAATTAGTGAAAGCATTTACATATATAACTATGTATTTAAAGATTCAAAACTCTGGCAGTAGATAATGAGAAAAACAAAGTGTCCACTTAATTTCCTATGCATTAACAAGCAGGTCTATTATGTGTGAGATATTGATAAATACACACATTTATTTTGCTAACCTGTTAAGCCAGGTTGACTCCTTTCTGAATAGAGTCGAAGGCAAAACTCCTTAAATGTGAGGGAAAAATGCTGGAGTTTAGTCCAGTCTCTTCAGTCCATAACTATTGCAACACAATGTCTCCTGGGAAGACAGTGTGCAGTTTTGCTAGCACTTCTTTAATGTAGTATGGTAACCTCATCAATATCCCCAATCAGAAAGTAATCAGTTACGTCCCAAAGTTCAGGCAGTAAAAAGAGAAATATCTGTCTTGCCTTTATCAGTGAAGGGAAGCAAATGGGGTTAAAGGGGACCCACACACGACCTAAATCCAAACATCATGACTCCTTCCCCATACTCAGATTAATTGAGATCATTTGAAGGACCATTTGCAACATTTTGAGTCAGAAACAGCCCAGGTTTTCAACAATCATTATTGCTTGTCTATTTTGTGGACTTATTGCTGCAGTGATGACAGTTAAGTACCTTTGGAAATGCTAAAAGAGTTGTAATTTTTCTTTTCAGAGATCCTTTGAGACTACAAAGACTAAAGGAAGACGGCATGAGATTGGATTTAGTGCAGTAAAGTAGGTTAATTCAAGGAGAAGACAAGAAGTCATTATTTAGACCTTCTTGTGTTGCCGTGATGAGAACTTACCATTGCTTCTGGCTGCTGTTTTGGGCTGGTCAGCCCCACCAAAGTTTCTTAACTCCATTATCCAAAAGGACTAGTGGCTTTCCAGAAAAGGAAAAGGTTTTGGTGTTGTCTGGAAACAGCAGGCAAGACCTCCATCGTTCCAAAAGGAGCTGGATGTGGAATCAGTTCTTTTTATTGGAGGAATACACAGGAACTGACTACCAATATGTTGGCAAGGTAAGTTTCTTTCATATGCATCTATGTTTTGATTTTAGAAGCACTGGAAAGCCAGCAATAGCAAGTAGGGAAGAACAATGCCTGCTACAACTTTTTGTTCGTGTTCCTGTGTGCCCAGCTTCTGCTGAGGAGTAATTCAGGGGAAAGCTTAGTGTGCTCCAGCTTCAGAATGTAATCAACAAGTCTTCATTTAACCAGGAAGTCCCATGGCAAATCACTGGCAATTCTATTAAAGATTTTGCATTTTATTTTGTGTCTGGAAATAATGCAGCTTAATTATAGGCTAGATTTCTAGCTTTAAACTGGGATATGTGTTTTCCCTCGTGATCACTAATTTTGCTGCAGTCAAACTATATAAATCAGAAGAGGTTTAGATCTAAGTTAGGATTCACAGTACCTCATTTTTGGTGAGGATTCTCTCCACCCAGCAAAAGGTAATTGTTTCCCTTTTTATTACCAACTGCACACAACAATGCTACAGCCATTTTCTGATGAGGTTTCGTGGTGCCACTGAGGACTGTGTGATATGACCTTCACACCACCAGCAATGCTACGAAAAGCATGGTTGAAGCACACTATGCATATATACTAAGAAACAACAGGCAGCTGAAAATATCTAATCTCAAAGCATGCTGTCAGTTGGGAAAGGGTCAAAAAAATTTTAAAAAGAAAAGTCACAGCTTAACTCTGAGAACATATGCCTTCCTGAGCAGCAGACCCCCATGTAGATAACAGACTTTATGTGAGCTGTAGAGCTAATGCACCTGTGTTAAGAGCCTAAAGAGAGTCTATACTGCCCAAAGTCTATAGGAATATGTCTTGCAGAATGCAGAAATTATGCTACTGATGATGACATTCAAAGCAGAAACAATACAGCTTGGTTTTTCAAACTAAAATGGGGTTGTGTCTGATCTAGTTTGATCTTTCAAGCCTCTTAGCAAAGGCTGCAGATCACAGTGGTTTGACATTTTATCTCCCTCTGCAAGCTTCTGAGCATTCCCATGAGAGATGGTGGCTGCTTTTCTTGCCTGCCAGTCAGCTGTCAGTCAAAGTTGGATGCAGCATTCCTTTCCTGCTAAATGGCTGCAAGGCATGATTCAAATGAAGAGCTACTCAGCTGGTGTAATACTCGTAGAACTCCAGCCAGGATAATCAGCATTCATGAAAGGTACCATTGAGCCCAATCTACAGGAAAAGGCCAAAGGCAGACAGTCCTCAGAGAGGAGAAGTAGAGAAGGAAGATAAGAGGGTAAGAAAAGATACCAAAATGGAAGAGAGTAAGAGGAAAGAACTAGAAAGACTGAGATGGAAGGAACAGAAGCTTTACAAAGAGGAATCAAGATGAAAAGGAGGGGGAAATGACATTAAATGGGGGTAGAGGATAAGAGTTGGGAGAAAGTTTACCTAAAGAGAGCAAAAACAAAAACAGAAGATGAGACGGTGAAGGAAAAAAACCAACAGGAATGAAACTTGGAGTCAAGGACCAAAAACAAAGACAGCAAATTGAAAGACAGCAGTCCTCTACACACTCTCCTGTTTCACAGTCTGCTGAGGGTAGTCAGGGTAATGGGGATCTTTTTGTTCAAAGATAAAGCATATGGTCCTGAGGTGATCCTACAGTCCCTCATTGTCACTGTGAATTTTGACATTAAACCTCATCAGCCCCCCATTCTTTCTGCTGCAGAATTAGAGTACAAGCTATTGACTTCAGAGGGACTGATGGGGAAGTGAATATTCCTGCAGGACAAGTTTGCTGAGAGACAATTTAAAAATGGTCTAGTTGGACCAGAAAACCAAGACAGTTGCAACAGGAGTCAGAAAGATAAAAAAATGTATGTTATTTTTAAAAGTTGTTCTTCCACCACCTATTTGTACTTTATTACACTTTCTGTTGTAAAGCATAGAAACAACACATAATGTATAAATGTCATTGATTTTGTGTTCCTAAGCCATTCACAAGTGGCCTTTCACACATCTTTCAAATGCCAGAACTGCTCACACTCTTTTAACTGAACAGTTAGCCAAGAGGCATGAAAGAGCAGCCTTTTATTATTAAAGTTGAGGATTGGTGTGAGGGGAAATGATAGAAACATCTAAATGTCTCTAAATTGAGGTAACTAGGCAATTTAACTGAGCAATTAAACTTGATTGATGTGGGCAAATGAGGATTATGAACATTTTTATGAAGCATTTTTTTTTTCCTCAGAGGACTAAATGTTAACCTTAAATATGGACTTAAAAATGGTAGGAATATAAAGAAGAAATGTGAACAGCAAAATCTTTTAAAACAATAGCAATATATGTATATAAAAGGGAATTGTGCTTATGCCTTACTGTATAAACAGGCAGACATTAATCTTCTGGGGTTTTTGTGTTTAATGGTTAAAGCTGGTGGGCATTAACATCATAACCATAAAAAGAAAAGATTCTATATAAGCTACAAAAAAAAATCTTTTACTCATGCTGGTTTCACTTTTGCCTCTTCATTTTTTTTTAACATCTGTTTAATCCAAACATCTACATCAAAATTTGAGATGTAAGAAGTCTGTTGTGAAAGATTCTAAAAAACAACATTTGTATGAGATGCCCAAATTACAGTTGTGAAATCCTGTAACTATTTAAACTACAAAAAACAGATTTACATCATAGTAGTTTTAGAGTGTAGGGAAAGAACAGTGAAAGGGGATGCATTCAGGTTTGGGATAATAAAAGAGAAAAGTAGTCTCTCTGAAGACAGAGCTCAAGGCAGTACTGAAGACAGTGCTGTAGCATCATCTGAGTCACAGGCCAGAGCACTGTTATTGTCTATACCCTGTACACTCTTTATTCATTGAACCCAGAGCTTTCCATCCTTTAGGAGTTAATTGTGCAAGGATATATGAAACCTGTTTTTTGGTAGCTGTGGGTACTGTCAGCTATTAAAAAGTGCTCCCCAGTTTTGTGTGCTGCACACTTCATTGTCAGCCCAAACATGCAGCTGTATCTCACTGGACAAGGATGTGCAGCTGCCAACGAGACGCTCGCAGTGTTAGGAACACAAGTTGCTGTTTGCTGTGGCACTGACACCAGATCGATCGCTTTATTACCCATCCTTGTACTCCTCAATTTCATTCCTGCATATTTCTGAAACAAAGGCTTTTTAAAAAGAGATGAAATTCATGCCCCCAGTCACTCTAGTCTCAGACCTCAAGGAACTTGAAGAAAAGTTCTAGACTGGAATTATTCATTGCACTGCTGAATAACTTGTGAACTATAGCTATGCATTGAAGTGTGACTGATGGGCACAATGACATTTTAACCTGAAGATATCTTTTCTTCTGGTTCAGAAATTGTAGCACTTGGCAGGGACTCAATCCAAAAATAAAATAAAATAATTACATGAGCATCAAAGTCTGGCACTACTACCTAGCCAAAATTTGCAACATCTGAGTTGGGTTTTAAAAGACATCTAGTTGTATACATGGCTGCTTAGTGCAATTTGAAAGGGCTGAGGTAAATGCAGCTTTAAATCACAGGTAAACAATGAAGTGGTAGTGCAACTGTATATAAAAATATATGCTGTGTTTCCTAGAGATCTTCAGATACACCAGGGGTAAAAAAAAAAATCTGCCCTGTTCCCAGATTATACTCATAGGTATACTTACTCTTTGTATGCACTTGACAGCTTTGACATGGCAGTTCCACTGGCTCCCACTGGCTACATAAAATCCATGTACTAGCATCCATCACTGAGTTTGGAGTACAAACCTAGAATCATTGTTACATAAAGGGATAAGATTCCACTTTCTTTAAGAGAGAGATCTTTTAAGGGAAATAGCTGAACAAGTCTTAAATCTTACTCGTTAACCCAAGAACGGCTTTTGGCAGTCTGCAATGGAAAGGACCAACCTGCTTTCTGGTAACAACAGGCACAACTGTGGAATGGTTTTGTAGCACTCTGGCTGGCTGGCACTAAAAGGAAACTTCCAGACATACTTTTCATTTTTGCTGTGTCTTATTGATGTTCGTATAGTTCAAGCAGTATGCTCGCCTGGAAGCTATCTGATGTTACTACCTGTACAACCCATCATAAACAATCAACCTCTGCTGACAACTCCATTTTTCAAGGAAGATAAAGTCAAACTCCTGCTGGTATGTGGCTTGGCAAAGCAAAAAGGATACTGTGTTACTGTAGGCAAACCCAGAATCTTTTTGTTTGGTGTTGAAAGAACCTCTTGGAAAGATGAATTCCCCTCTGTCAAGGAATGATTTAAGGTACTGTTGACCCTGCTTTTGAGGAGGGGATGAACTAGATTTTATCACAGTATAGTTTCAGCAGTGTTTTTTCTTTTTTTTTTTTTTTGGTCTGATTTTACTTCTGGCTACAACTATTCTGAAGGCAAGCACAGCAGTGTATTTCAGCAGAAGCAAATGAAGCAAAAGGCAGAATCTCTTCCAAGCCATTGCAAGTAGAGGGACTAAGCGACATGCTGAGGCAAAATTATCTGGCTGTGAGCACACATAAGGGGCTATTTAAACAAAGGAAATTACTGTCATGTAATACAGTCCATGCCTTTTCAGCATTTTAGGAAATAATGGGTAACATTACTCCAATGGTTAAAAGGTATCATATCTTAATTGGATGGCATGATAACTAGCAAGAGAAATCTTCACTTTCTCTCAGATTTTGGTGCACTAGTGTTCTGGACTTACCTTTAAAATTTTTGTACCCTGAAAAAGCAAGATGTGAAAAGTCAGACTAAAATAACTCCCCCATCTGCACTTCTAGCATCCTTTATGCAGTTTTACTGGCACTTGTTCAGTATTTGTTTTCCTTGCCTTGTAACTTGCACTATGATATATACTTGATGCCTTCAGTTTCCTGTTCCAAGCACAGTGAGTATTTGTTATTTTTACAATGCCTAAAGTTAAAAGTTACCTTTGTAACTTCTGTTTATTCAGACAGGATCACAAAGGAATTTTCCATTCATTTTTGATTATTAGAATAGCCTCTGCCAGGGTCTAGATTTTCCATTCTGCATCCAGAGGAACTGTAAGCATTAAGAGCAGCCTTTTGCATATGACAGAACTGATGTACAGGGAGGTTAAGTGGCCTTCCACACAACTAAAATTCAGAAATTTCACAGCAGAGATTGGAAAACAAAAAAAAATNCTTGTCATTCTCTTAAAAAGTAGAACAAATGCTGTGGCACATCTGCGCTTCCATTATTCCTCATCTATCAGTCATATTTTATGTTCCAGCACTTGACTTTCCCAAGTGCCCTTCATTTCTATATTGCATTGCACACACATACACACACTTGTCTTGTATTCCTCTTTGGAAGATTTACGGGCGCTGGTAGAAGTTCTCTGTGCTGTTGGTCCCTGCAGAATAGAGATAACTCCGTAATGAGGGACAGCTGAGAGGTTAGAGGCCCACAACGACAATCCAGAAACAGCTTGCAGGTTTTAAACCATCACACAGGGGCTAAGAAAGGAGATAATGAGCAATGGGTGGGATGGGCAAGGATGCTATTCAGAGAATGAAAAGGCAGGAAATACAGCATGGTTAATGTTTACGATCATCGTAATTGTGAATCTACTTGGCATCATCCTTGTATCCAAATATATTACACAATATAAGAGCCTTACAACCATCTGTTTCAAACAAACCGCATTTCCTTCATTATGGCACATGATGGTACTTACAGTGTAACGATACAGAACCTCCTCCCCTTCTTCCCATTCCGCCTACAGAAGCAAGCAAATCCTGGGACCCTCAAGGCAATATTTCTGTTAATTCTTGTTTTTCATTTTTGTGTCCCAAACAAAACAATTTTGTTTTCCACATGCTAATTACCCACTCATAGCAGTGCTTATATTTTGGATCACATCTTTTCACAGATTATCCTGTTCTACTCTTGTTAGCAGTCTGCACATTGTCCTGAATTGTGTGTCCCTAGACTTCCAGCTGTAGAAAAACAGCTGAACATATTAATCTTCCTTTCTAGGGAGAGACTACATGTGAAGTTCATGCTTGATTATGGATTATTTAGATTGCTGTTATTTGGAGCTGCATTACTATTTTCTTATTTGTTTGTATAGCACAATAGCACTCCCACTATGAAGCTGCAGCATCCTGAATATAAATTTTGAAGGCTAAGGACAGCTGAAAAATAAAATCCCTCTTTCGGCCCTAAGACAACCATTGTTACTGTACCATTTGTTATTTACAGTTGGCTTACCAAATATAGTAAACCATAAAGCTTAGAGAAATCTCTTTATTAAATTAAATATATTGTCTGTGCCTCCCTTTTCTTTTGCTGCCATTTCCCTCACTGGTGAACATCAGTTCACAGTGGGGCAGCAGCAGGTTGAGAGCTGTGTCCAGTCAGTGTAACATTTCAAAACACAAACTGAAAATGTGTTGTGATGTGAATGCCTACTGTTGATCCGTATGCGCTAATGCAGACTGTGGCTTGCTTTCACCATTAATGGGGTGAAAGAAACGTCAGCATGCACTTGCAAGTACTTCAGGATGCAGTGAAGCTTGTAGTTGTCATGAAAGTCGGAGGTGGCAGATGAAGGAAAGGAAAGAATTGCCCTCTGGAAAGCAAAGAGAAGGAAAAAATATCAGTCCTTTCTCTCCTGTCTTCTAACTTCGTAAAGAAACCCACCTCAAAACAGAAAAACAAAGGTTGTAAAGAAATAAAATACTGAGTGAGCTGGAAGTTAAAAACTTACATTAAAGGACACGGGGGAAACATTAGCAAATGTTTATATTAGAATTCTAATTCCCACTGTTTTCTCAACAGGGTTGTTTATTTTGGAGTTGTATCTGATGAAGATTGCAGTCCTTCTATCCCCAGCTTATGTATGCCATGGGGCACAGGGCAGGGCTCCTGGAGAGCTCAGCTGAAATGGCCTCTCTCTATAGGAATATCGTCCCTCTGGCTTTATTTCATACCTTGTCTCTTTGTGAAACATTAAGTGATGTTTCACATTAGATGTCTGCTAGAACAAAGGAGGTTTTAATGCATTGCACAGGCTCACATAATGATCGTTTAGTCATCTTTAGCATATTGGTCATCTCTGCCCATTCTATATCTTCATGTTGGAAGGCAACATCAAGTTCAGTCAAGTAATTTGTATAACTTTTGTGTTTAGCATGGTTGTCATTAGTGGAAGGTTCTCCCCAAAAGACAGAACAACCAATGTGTGTCTTTGGCTCTTTGACATACTTCCTTGTACCTAACAGCCCGTGCAATCAAGCTGATCAGGGCACTGGCAGAGGATTTAAAGGGCATGCAAACTGAGGTGTCAGAGCATTCATTCATAGTTCCTTTCCACTTCATGTAGTTTTACACATTTCAGGTCAGTTGCTTAAAGCACAGTTAATGCTGCTTACAATGGCTAAAATTGCTCACAGAATGGGAATAACATAATTCCCACATTTTGGGAATAACAACTGCCAAGGGGGTTGCAGGCAAAGAGTTAACGCCTGTGGAAGGCAAATATACATGGAATATCGTCCCTGTATATTTGTGGTATTTGTAAACTCAGGTGAGCTTGACCCTCATGCTACTTGCAGGTAGATCCTGTCAAGATCTACACCATTCACCTTATAAATATCTGTTATTTTACCTGCAGAAATATTTTATTAACAATTTCCTTTAGAGTTTTTAGACAGATAGTATCACAGCAATTATATGTGCTTCAGAGAGAATTCTTTCCTTTCATGAATACTAGAGATTGTATAATTAGGAGAGCATAGACACAAGTATTCTCACCAAAGGAATTCCAGGTTCTCCAGTCAGAATTAGTATGTGTTCCTAGATAGGCTGTCCTGGATCTTGAACCTGAATTGGTGTGACTTTCCCTATTTTCATAATTTAAGA
This sequence comes from Ploceus nigricollis, assembly GCA_013399945.1. Taxonomy (NCBI): domain Eukaryota; kingdom Metazoa; phylum Chordata; class Aves; order Passeriformes; family Ploceidae; genus Ploceus; species Ploceus nigricollis. The sequence continues at coordinate 99,400 of VXBC01003208.1, forward strand.
ACCTTCCCCAAAGACTATGGCTTTTCGTACATTATAGAAAGAAACATTTCATCACTGTCACTGTCCTTAGATGCATCCAATTTTTTTTAATGGAACTGTGTCCAATTTACTTAAAAGGCTCCTGATTTATTGGTTTTTCTCTGCTGTGGATAATGCTTCACTCTACCAGAATTTCCTGCCTGAGTCAAGGCTCTTTGGGGCCTGTGGGCAAAGTGCCGCTCCATATCCCTGAGCAGTTCTCCTTTCTTCATGACGAATGGGTCCAGCATAACACACCTTCTGGTCAACTCATCAATCACCTGGGTGAAGAAGTTGTCTTAGAACATTCTGCAGAAACCTGGGTTGCTTGCACACCGACATATTGCCCTTCCAGCAAACATAAGAATGATTAAAGTCCCCCAAGAGTACAGGGTTTCCTCCATCTGTCGAAAGAAGGCTGCATCTGCTTCATCTCTTTGAGCAGACAGTCTGTGGCAGATACCTAATGTGATGTCTTGTGTTGGCTTGTCCTCTTATCTTCAAGATGTCGACTGATTTGTCACCTGTTTCAAAGCAAAGCTCCACCTACATGTGCTGATTATTTGCTAATCCACCTCCTTGCCTTCCTGACCTGGCCTCTCTAAGGATCTACATTCTGCTGCTGCATTCAGGTCACTTGAGCTGTCCCTTCACAGCCTCACTAGTGGCACTTTGAGGAATACTTATTTGAAAGAAGAATCTACTCAATGCCAGACTTGCCTAGCATTTCCCATAAACATTTTTCTAGGTTGAGGAGTCTTCCTCAAAAGGGTCCTGTTGAGAGATAAATGTGTGGCCTTTTGTATTGCATCTACTGTCTCACAAACCCTTTATTACCTGGTTATATAACACAAACTTCTGTTTAGAAACAAAGTTGGAGAACATAACAGAATGGAAATATTTCTTATTTTCCCAGCTTCTGACCTATAGAACTAAATGACAGAAGCATGAAAACAGATTAAAGACTCAATTAAACTTGTGGGTATGAATTAGTATCCTTTTTGTTAAGTCTTCATTTAAATCAGAATGTGGGTTCTCATTTGTTTTAGTGTTTGTCTGTATCCTCCTTTCTCCATCCCCCTTCTTCCTCCCTGACACACACACTTTTATACAGCATATAAAATTCATACACACATTTCAGGGTTTGATTGTCAGCATCAAGCACTCAGAATATCAAAGGGTCACCTTTGTCAGTAAGCAAAGGATGAGCATTTGCTTTCAAGCGCATCCATCAGGGAGTAGTCAGAAGCTGTTACTTGCTGAAGAAGCCTGATGTTTTATTCAACTATATCCCAGTAAAAACATTTCTGGATATTAGGCCAAGGTTTTGGGGTTTTTTTTTCATTTTGTTTTGCTGTTCATCTTTCAGCTAGATTCTCCCGTACCGCCACAGGAGAATAGAGGTTTTCACAGAATGAGAAATGTATGTGCTCATATACCTTAATTAAGGTGCTGTATTTGCTTACAATTTAATTATGAAGCATTTTTGAAAGTTCATGATTCCAAAGAAAATATTTTGTCAGTGATTAAACAGATAATTCTGACCACTGATAAAGAGTAATCAACTGTCCCTGGGTAAATTCCCAGAGAAATCAAAGATAAATAAATCTGGATATATAATAGAGACCTATTTCACTAACTATACACATCACATAATTAAAAGACTAAAGCACATACACTAAAATTATTATTGGAGTGCATGTTTGCTGAATGTACTCTTTAAAAAAAATATTTCTTCCTAATCTCAACAGAATACCTGCTGCCGTCTTCTACTATATGAATTTCCTTTTCTAATTGACTAATGCAGTACAGGATAGAAGTCCCATTATAGTCAGTGGAAATATATCAGGATATTGGAATTAATTTCCTCTGACTTGGAGAAAAGATGTAAAGAAAGTTAGTGCTCTAAAATTGTAGGCACAGTTCTAATTGAAAAATGGGGTTTAGGCATGCATCTTTTATGAATTCTTTGTATTCCCATTGAATGTCATTACAAGTCAGGCACTTAATTTTCTTTAACCTCTCACATGAGAGCACACATATTCCTTTTCAAGGAATTTTTAAGATACCACAAAATGCTACTTTAGCTAATATAGCCAGACTTGGAATTCAGAAACCCCCCTACCTACCCATCCAAACCTTTAGTGACGGTAACCTCCAGCTGGGGGATAATAACGAAAACCAGAGAACAATTAGATTTTCTACCATTGCAGCTGCATTAAGGAGAGGCCATCTGCCCCAGCCTCCAAATACAGTAAGCTGTGGCAAAACCACAATATTGCTATTCTTGATTCCAGTTAAATGATACCCAGTCTTTCCGTAAACACAGAACAAATTATACCCAAGGTTCTCAAATCATGTTATAATTCTTACATACAGAACTGGACATTGTTAACATTTTACTGCAGGGAGAATGTAGAAGCATCAAATAGCGATCTGTCTATCAGACAGGAAGACTGTGACAAAAGCCATATTAAAACTTGAAGCCAATGACTGACTATACAGTTAATGTGGTAGATTTGCAATGCTAGCAATGTCTGTCTCCTAAAATGACTCGTACAGCTCAAGAATAAAATGACTTGTACAGTTCAAGAATTCAGAGGCTTGAATTATCATTCCTGATCACTGATTTGTATACACTAGATAAAATAATTTTTTAATCTATTCTACTATTCTACTCAGCTGTTCAAGAGAGTTTGCCTAGTACCTGAGCTAGGTTGTGAGAAGTCTGGAGTTGGCTAAGCCATTTATACTTTCTATTAAGTTAATGCCGATGTCTCAAATAAAGCAAATCCTCATGTCTACCAGGTCCTTTTGCTACCCCACAGTTTGAAAACACTGCCAAGAAGAAATAATCCTTGCTTTGACAAAGAAATCCAGATGTTTAAATAGATGGACCAAAAGCATAAAACAGGGATTTTAAACTGCCTTGGCCTGCCTTGAGAGAAGAGCAAGATCTTCATGCTTTTGTGAGGGTAATTGCAAAGTCTGTATAATGCTCTATTGTTACCATCACTACTGTTTAGCTGAAGAGAGCTCTTTGATCTTTCAAAGGCATAATGAAACCCAACTGCTGTAAGTAAAACTGGGAAAATTCAGTATATAACCATAGATTTTTTTTTTTTAAGTAAGAGGTCAGTTATTACTCAGAGTCAGAATTGTTTTGAGTTCCTTATAGTCTGAAAGGAAGACTACTTCTTTCTAGTGTTATACAGTAGTTCAAAGAAAAACAAGAAGTTTGATAAAAGGACATGAAACTCAAGAGCCCCTAGGTATAGAGATGAGACTTGACACCATGGTCTCTTGTTCCTTACAAATTAAAGACCTCTTTGTCTTTGTAAGGGCAAACTTTGTAAATTCCTGCTATAATTTGGCTTAGAGATAATAGGAAGAGGAGCAAATAAAGTGCATTACCACAGAAGTGCTTAGCAGCAGCATGCTCAAGAGAGCATGAAGATACCTTTACCTAGTTTGCAGCTTTGCCAGATATTCATTAAGATCTGATAATCAGTTGCCCCTAGAGACAAGGGCCGTCAGAATAAGGTACCTTGCTAGTTTGGTGTGCTGCAGCGCAGGACAGAAGCTCTTGTGCCACTGTCCCTGTTTAATCACAGCAAAGAGCAGAAGCAGCTGGGGAACCCAAGAGGGAGAAGCCTTGAGAGGTCCCAGGCAATGTTGAAAGGATTGACATATTCCAGTTGATTTTTTGCAAAGCTGATTAGCTGTGGCTGCATGTTTGCACTTCAGGTTAGAAAACCCATTTGTGATTTTGAAGGGTGTGTAATAAAGGTGTGAGTCACCAGAGTATGGATGTTTATTCTTAGCTCCATACATTTAAAACAGAACAACAGGTTCCCAATTACACTTTGGGCAGCCTATTCCTTAAACCAAGGATCCCAACATCAGCCAAACTGTAGTCCCTGTCTGTCTCAGGCCGTGTGGCCTCCCATATGGCCCTCACAGAAAGAGACTTCCAGCCTGCCTGGACCTTCCAGCCTGCCTGAAGGGTGTGAGCCTGAGGTTCCAAAGTGAGAGAACACATTACATCTTGTCTCTGATCTAATGACAAATTCTTATTCCACTGCCCTTTATATTTTTTATTATTTTTAATTTTTTCACTCCAGCACCCTCTCTTCTTATTATAGTGACTTTTCTGTGTTGTATTTGTTTTGAAATCAAATGCCACCATCTTTTATACTCAGTTTGCCCTTTGAGTACCTGGTTGCTTGAAATATGCTTAGTGCTTTTTGATCTGTTCATTTTCTCAATTTGTTCATCTCTATGAAACTGGTTTTAGCCTCTCTTGGTGTCATTCGTTTACAGGGAACAAATTGTCACTGCTTCTTTTGCGAATGAATAAGAAAGTTCACTGACATTTTGATATTCTCAAGAAACAGAAAGACAGCATCACTGTGATATTTAAATTCTCCTGCAATTCTTAATATCAGGACAATATGTTTTGCAGATAATAGTGCTATTGCAGAATGCTTGTAGCTTTTTTTGCTGTTTGCAGTGGGTGCAATTTTAGCTTTTCTGTTGTTGTTCTTGAATCTCATAACTGCTTTTTTTTGTTTTCTTTTAAAAAGCCTGTACTTAAGTTACAAGTTCCCCTTAGAGGAGGTTTTTGTTTTACCCTTTGCATGTTATGCACCGAGGTTGTTATCTTAATAAAGCATTTGACTTATGTTTAATAGTTCAAGTATTGAATTCCTATATCCTTTAACATTTTTCTTATTATTATTTCAATATCAATTTTTCTGCTAATTTGCCTGTTTGAATGCAACCAGGGTTGATACCCTTTTTATAAACAAGGTATCTTGCAGATATGTTCTTTCTATAAAAACACAGCCTGCTATGTATTATCATATTAATAGGATTCCACAGCTGAATGAGACAGGTTTTGAGGTATTCTTGGGTTTGCTATACAAACTCTGATGGATCAAAAATGTAAGCACAATCAAATGGACATAGTATATTTTTCAATAACTCCAAAGAAACCAACACACTAAAATGCAGGAACCTCCTATAACCTCAGTAATTCTTCAGTGCTCTATTTCATTAATAGATTTAATGTTTGCAAACAGGATTTGGACTACTCAATGATCCTGTTAAATCCCTTCCAACTCACCATATTCAGTGATTCAATGAGTCTTGATTTCATCTTACTCTTTATTATGAGAATATACTACAGTAGAAAAAGAGAGCTATTAAAAATGGAAGGAATAGAAACAGGAAAAAATGCAATGTTCATGAAATAGGAGTCGTTAAGAAAAAAAATCTAATAGACAATGCATGGTCATAAAATGGAAGGAGAAGGAACAGAAGAAGGAGAAAAAACCTGCGTGTTTTAGTCTAGAAGAACTAGTTTGATATAGCAATGAAAATAGCAAATCTTTGTACTCATTTCTAATGCAGGTAGGAAAATATTAACATTCCAAAATCTATGTCCATTTGTACAGAAGGAAGGCCAATTGAAATGCAGCAATTACAGAAAACCAGCTGGAACATCCGCCCTCCATATCTGGCCTTTTCTTCACTGGCTCTTTTTGTAATCCACTTGACTTGAAAACAAGATACTGAGGTTGTAAACAGGTTTTCAGCTGAGGACTCAGAAGTGCCTATTTTGCAAGCAAAAGCTGTATATAGGCTGGGAGTCTAGCAAAAAAACCGCAACAAAAACAACAAAACAAAACAAAAAACCAAAAAAACCAAAAACATATGGAATTATTATCTCTAAATGGAGGATGGGGAAGAATGTATGTATGTGGAAGGAGGCTCTTAAAAACAGAAACATAATGCTGGCACAAGAACAAATCTAGTCTGGGAAACAAGATCTTTTCTACTCTCCAGAGCAGCTATTTCTTTCAACAGGAGCTGTGAACCTGTTGCAGCTTTTTCTTTGCTAGATATGGTGAGAGCCAAGAAAGGTAAAACTACAAACACTCAGGAATCGTCACACTGAACCATATTCAGGTTTACTGTATTAACTATGGTATAGGAACTGTATTTACCATACTAAACCAATCACTTACTGTAGTTAACCCATTCAGTTACTCCATAAACTGTGACATCTGTAAAGGAAGAAAGTGATTAAAAATGAAGGCTGCTGATGGCTTAGGACAGCAGATCTCAGGTTAGTGAGGAGATACAAAACAGTGTGAATCTACTGTGAAAGCATTGTTCCTGATAGGAACATGAGTCATCATGGTGCTGTGATCCGCTAGCACAGGTCTATTTGCCTTTCTTTTTAATCTAATCAATTTTTTATTGTTTTATTTTCTTTGAAATGGCAGTGTTTGAACCTTACTTCAAAGTCTGTCTCTTGATTTTTGATGCTATAGAATATAAATCTTATTATAATCTTCAAATTGCTTTATATAAGAATGAAAAGGAACCATCTCTTGTAGTTTCTGTAAGCACCAAGAAGATTTGGAATCACTGTAACATCTTTCTCCCATTGTCTTCAAAATTATTTTTAAGCATCTAGCCATCTAATAATCAGGTTCAGCAGTCAGTCTAGCCTCTATCTCTGCCCATTGGCCTCCTCTAAATAGCTCTATAGTCCATTAACTTGTTGGAGTTTTAATTTTATAGAGGAATAAAGGTGTCAAAATCATTAATCTCATGTACAGTTTGAAGAACAGTAGCTATATCAGGCAGACAAACCTACTTTTTGCCTTGACTGACTGGTCAGCTGGCTTTTCCATAGATACACATATAAACCACCAACCACTGTGGCCCATGGTGGTTCTTCTCCAGGAATTATGTAAGGAACATGAGAAGTAGCACCATTTTGCAGTTTCTAGAGGATTTAAGGACGAGGGCCAGAGCAGGAAGTATGCAGAACCATGCAGTGATGTGAGTGATATGAGGGAGACAGGAGGCTTTGGCTTAGGGCTGAGTTAGATAGGTAATGTGGTGTATGGAAGGATCCAGAGCTTAGCATCATTGAGACCAAAAACACATGGCACACATATCCATGGGAAATCTGGAGTTTCTGGTGATGCTGGATCTCTTTGTGGACCTTCTGGAATATCTCCTGGAAGAAAGCATCTTTCATGTCTTGAAATAAATTATTTGTGTAGGTGTTTGCCCTGATGATACATGATATATTTTGTGTATATGGAGGGATATGGAACCCGTATGTAGTGATTTGGGGTTATTTTTTGTGAGTTAGAAGGAAGTGTGTACTTAAACGTCGCCAAAATACACATAAATACTCATTTACTAATGTGCAGAGCCAGTGACATTTTCCTTTTAACACAGAGTCACCAAGTAGAGTGAAAAGTTTGGTGCTGATTACTTGATAATAACCAATTAAAGGAGTTGGTTATTATAGTAATTGAGGGGTTTTGCTGCTGCTGTAGGGGTAAAGAGCACCAGGAGAGCCAAGGAAGAGTGCAAGGTTGTTATTGCTTTTACTATTACAGCATTAGCAGTCTCTTTTGGCGTGCTTTGTTTTTATTAAATGCTTCAATATCACACTGTGTAACCTCAAGCAATACATATAGTTGAATTTGTTCGTTACTAGACAGTATTTTGGTGTTTGGAAGCAAAATCGTGTGCTATGAATATTCTCAGGAGTAAAACCATGATTCTCTTCATTAGCTACCTACCAACTGCTTGCTTACTATTTTAATAGTTGGTCTCTATTTCATTAATGTGTTAGGAGACAAAAATGGGACCACACCAACCCCAGAATATCAAGTCACTCTTAAAAACACAAACGAATAATAAGGCGCAACAGGCAGCTTATTTGTGTGTAATTGTAGGTTGATGGTTCAGTGTGTACATCCCAAGGTCAATTGACTTTGATCTTTGCAGAGATTCAGTAACTGCCCTGAAATTCAGCAAGAAGCATGTAATATTCACAAAAGGGAAAGGAACTTGGTCTGTAGGGTGAATAGAAAATCATTTTACCCACTGAATTGCCAGGTATCCTAACCAGCAATATGACATTAGTGGCAGCTAAACTGCAATTTACAGCTGTCTTTCATAACCTAAAGCCACTTCACAAATGAGATTAACTATGCTGTTTAAATCAGTGTTACAGAATGAGGTAGAGGAGGGGTGTTATTTAACTCTAGAGAATAGTCACGGCCTGCAATTTCAATTTTTTGGAATTTAATTACCACAACTGTAAAAGTGCATTTTCACTACAACCTTGTTACAAATATCCGTGCTAGAAAGCCGCTTTTCTCTGGTGTATTCCATTTAAACACACAAAATAAGTTAGTGGTTAGTCTTAACCGATTAAAACATATGGGATCTCACTTCGATTATTCAGTTTTGGTTCTGATGTTTCATAAAGTTTCATATCGAGGTGAATTTAGCATGTTGAGAAAAGGGCCCCGAGTTCACTGCCCAGGCCTGACTGTCCCTGTCCTCCTGCCCAGAGCCCAGTTTATAGTCTTACTGCAAAAGCACTTGGAAGATGCCCTTAAATTCTTCCCATATGCTTTGCTGAAGGAATTCCTGACTGTATAGAATGGATACAAGTTCATTCTTAAAATCCTGGTAAAATTTTTCTGGAGTATTACTTTAAAATGAAGCAATGCTGTCTGTTGATATGATGTGAGATGAACACAATTGCTGTCAATATATTCAGTCCAGAAATAAATAAAAAAAAAATTCTTGTGTAAAAATACTTCAAGCAGAGATTTCACTTCCCTTTTCTTTGATGTTGTGCTGAAGACAGTTCATTGCTGTTATTCTTGGAGATTTTGGAGGACTTTGCCAGAGATGCTGTGGAGAATGAGGCTACTTAGATTGTGGCTGATTTTAAGGGAAAAAAACCCAGAAAACACAGCTCTCACTTTAAAATAATTATGCATATGACAACAAGCAGAATGTCCAATCCAGGGAGCTGTTGCTCCAGTCCTGAGTGCACTTTAAGCGCCTCTTTGTTCAGGAGTAATGCAGCCTTCCCCATGTCCAGGCAAATATATTTGAATGGCTTGGGCCAGGACGTTTGGGAGGAACAGAAGAAAGATAGAGGCTGGAGAGTTTTTATCTGACTGTAAGTCATTTAAAAGCAAACCAGATGGTTCACTTTACAGTGGTATTAAAGTAAAATGAGTAAAAGTATGCCTAGGGCATAGTAAAATCTTTAATTTCTCGTTCATCCTCAGCGTTAGCCAGTGATTTATGGACAATGTCAGAAGAGTGTCCAGATTAGATTCTGAGTGAATCAATTTATTATAATATTAATACAGTCCAATTGCTGATGCATTTACTTTTTATTGCATAGACTTAGTTCTTCACCATTTTGCTTACCTTTGGGGTATTGCTCAGTTCAGCCACCAACTGAAATGAATGCCAGTGAGTAACACGGAGTTCCAATAGAAGTAAAAAATCTGCCCTAAAGTGGAGTACTTAAAAAATTGGCTGCACTAACTTTGTCTTGGGGAATGGTTATATGGTACAGCCCAGATTACATGAGGGCTGTGTCTCACACATTTTATTCTATCCCATGACTATCTGCCATGGCCCTTTTATTTGACTAACTTTATGCAGAGGATAATGGACACCTTTTTGCAGTACAGATGAGTAAAGAGAGTGAAGCTATAATATCATGTATTGGCTAATAACCTGCTTGCTAAAAGCATCTGCAGTATAATTTATGCCCATACTTCATTACAGCAAACTTTCTTTGCAATGAGATGTCCGGACAGTGAAAAATAACTTCAACTGAAAAGGAAAATGGGGTTGTTACTACCATTCATTTCATCCTCATAACCTCGCAATGGTGTTAAGTTTCATATACAAACCCCATCAACTGTATTTTTAAGTACATCTCACCTCCAGGCCTTTCTTCAGGACTCAATTTGCACCATTTTTTGTTGTTTGATGTTATTTGCAAATTAATTTTTTTAACCTTGTAGTAGTAGCAATTTCCCTCTTCATATAGGTCACACAAACAAAATATTACTTCCAAGATAAACTGACACTTAAAAAAATAAAAAAGAATATTGTCTTTGCCTGGGTAGATCTTTTCTACCAAACAAACAGTCAAGGACAGATAAAGTAATCTAAAATAATAATTTTTTTTAATATTTATTTTCCTCACAAGGGAATGTTGCAAATTTGTCATCTGTGAGAAACTTTTCTAGAGATCTGCTTGGCTTTTTATTTTTTTTATATATATAACCTTTTTTTTTTTTTTTTTCTGAATAGAAGGGAATGAAATCCAAACTATTTTGATAATATAGTTATTGTCCCAGCAATTTAGCAGGTGGTGTGATACAGGTCTATCCCAAAAAACCTTATGGTGAGAGCTATCCTCCTTTACTGCAATCAAAGAGATTTCAGTCATACTTTTAGAGACCCTTTGTGAACCAGGTTGATGAGGCCACACATGATGATATGCTGTACATTCATTGTTGGTTTGAAGAGCAAGTATCCAGCCAGCCTTAGCTCTCTGTAATATACATGTAGGACATGACATCCCACAGGTCAGACTCTCACAGTAAATAATCCACATACAGCCTGGCTAGCTAGTTTGTTCTGTCATGTCTTAAGAAAGTTGTAAAACTAAAGGTATTGGAAAGGATTTTATCTAAGGGAGCATTTTTTGAAAAAGATAGTGATTTAGATGGAGGTCTAAAGATTGAAATGTGGATGAAGATCACCTCTTTCTCACTGTTGACGACACCAAGATATACTTTGTCTTGGTATGCAGAGTCACAGTGGGTCTTACACAAGTGGGTAAATTTTGGAGAAGTGGAAATTTAATAAAGAATTGACAGGAGAAAATCATACAAGTTTCCATTTTTAGTTCTTTAAGTAGTCTAGGCTAGTTAAAGAATATTATGGAAAACTATTCCCAGTGGTTCCAACACCTTTTCTATCTTGACCTTTTTTTGCTACTTTGTTCGTTGAAACCAAGTTTAATTAAAATTATGATAAAAATGAGCTTGGGAGTTCAGCCTTTACCAAGTCTCAAAACAGCGCTATTCCATGACTCATACAAATTAATGATAGTCTGTTACTGAGGGCTGTTTTTGTCCCACTCTGACACAGACATAGTTAAACAGGCTTTCAAGGCAAACAGAAGTTGAATTTTTGATGTGAAACAATCATAAAAATACACAATTTTAAAATTATTTTCAAGCTTTTTCTGTTGCAGGTTGCCTTTGAGGAAAGTTCTATTCAAATAACCAATTGAAATTACTTCCTGCAGTAGACTTCTAGTCCGACTTCTTAACAAGCTGGTTTGATAGATGTTTTCTAGAGTCTGAAGTTATGTCTAGTAAATAATATAATTCTTCTAGGCCCCTTGGCCAAGGAAATTGTCCAACTGAATAGGACTCAAGAGACCTCAATTCTATTCCAAATTTCAAGACTAGCCTTCTGGGAAACTTTGTTATCCAAAAAACAGAAAAAATGGTATTGACTGGTTTTGTGAAGGGATATGAAAACTGTTTAAGAAAAATACTGCACAGAACCTACTTATTGCTATTCTTATTTCCAAGACAAAGTGCTCCGTGCAAAATTACACAGAATGCCCATTTTCTCCCTGAAGGAGAAAATTAAGAAGAGTGCTTCAGCATGTGTGCTTATGATTAACCATGCCACAGTTATGATATTTTGTATTATTGGACAGTCTTGGAATGTGTGGTGATAGAGAGTTTTGCCCTTACAGGCAGACTTTTTGCACGGAACATGCTTTCTCTAGGGGTCATTGGCATATGCCCACACAGTGGAGCACTGTGCCACCAAGTGTGTTGTCTGTGGATTTCTGATTTGAGCAGAAAGTTGAAGGAAGCCCAAAACATTGACCATATGGTCATGCTGTAGGCTGCCCTTCCAGCATGGTAGGGCACATAGCCAAACACAGCTGGAGTCTATGCCATGATTCTTTAAATCTACAAATCTTACTGTCCTCTGCATGCTATCCAGCAATGCTGAGTGCTTTGCAAAACACTCAACCAGAGTTGTTTTCCCCTAACTCTTATTCAGGAAAACGTATGCAAAGAGCTGGTTGAGAAAATCCAGCTCTCCTGACTCATAAACAGGTTTTCTCTATGAAAGAAACAATTTCCAGGAATGTGCTACCTAACAGATTTTTTTCCCCATTGTCTTCATTACCTATGCTCTCACATTGGAAGCCATTTTAAAGTTTCATTTTTTAAAAATTTTTATTTTCACTAATGTAACAGTAACATAACTTGTAGTTGAGTAGCCTGGATTTTAAGGCCAGGGGAATAAATAAGGGTTTTTTAAGGACTACCCATAAGGGTATGATTTAATCAGTTATACTTTTTGAGTCACTCAACAGAATTCCAAGAGATGTGGAAATCATCTGGGGAAATAAGAGATGATGGTTCGGGCAGCTCATGCTTTGTAGGCTAATTACCATCATTCTTTTCTTTCCCTTTCCCCCACCATGTTTCGGCTTCATCTATGCCCCTTTGGATAAGGCAACTGATCTCTTCACCTCCAGTGCTGTAATGGTCTGTTACACCTGCCCCCTCTGGTCTTAGTTTGCCAGATCTGTGAATGCCTGTATTTATCTGCTGTTTATGTATATATTTGGTAGGTTATTTTATTGTGCACTATGTGATATGTTACATAATGTCCATGGGGCATAAGAGCCAAGCACCCAGAATTTAAACCCAAGAAGTGGCTTGACCGGCCACTCTTTAATTCTTTGCTTACTGCAATTCCCAAACACACTGGTTTTTCACTGTAGGATATCATTGCCCTATATATTCCTAGGATTCCACCTAAGTCACTAGAATTTGGATTTGATTGATGTATATTTAGCTTGGGAAAGTGGTCTGCAGCTTCAGTTCATGGTTATCCTCAGGCAATTTCTTATAATATTGCCAACCGTTTCAATTCTGACATCAAGACACAACTCAATCTATTCACTGCTTCTACTGTAGTATCAACTCATTTCCCAAAAGCAGTGTGCAGCCTTCTGGCTGAGTATTACTGATAGGAAAGCATATATCATGATATCGGTTAAAGTATCTAGAATTGTGTCCAATTATTTATTTATTTTCCTTTCTTTTTTGTTTTATTCCCATTTCACCACCAGCTGCATTCAGACCAGGATAAAGGAGATGGATCACTTAAATACATCCTTTCTGGAGATGGAGCAGGAGACCTCTTCATTATCAATGAAAACACTGGTGACATCCAGGCCACAAAGAGACTAGACAGGGAAGAAAAGCCTGTATACATACTCCGTGCCCAGGCTGTAAACAGAAGGACTGGAAGACCAGTGGAACCAGAATCTGAGTTCATCATTAAGATCCATGATATCAATGACAATGAGCCAATGTTTACAAAGGACGTTTACAATGCCAGCATTCCTGAAATGTCAGATGTTGGTAGGTGCTAACTAATAACTGGTTTCAGTGTCTGGTCTGGCTTCTTTCCGTGGAGTTATTGAAGGGCTCAGACTTTATAGGTGTTGAATAGAGACATCTGCTGTTTGAGTCTGGACTAAAAGCACCTGAGACATTAAAAAAAAATTAAAATCCAGGAAAATAGTGGCAACAGTTTGCTGGAATCAGAGGTGTCAGCTGGGTGAAACATGCCCCCTCTGTTGTACCCCAAAAAAATGCAAGTTAATACCATCTGGTTTAATGCCAATGAAATTGAGTTGAGCTCTGTTACATGATACCTGAGTTTAATACATGTTAGTAATATGGTATTTCATAGTCATCTGTATCATTACTACTCCTAGATCTGTTCAGCAACCCTTATTTAGTTCAGGAAGGTAAACAAAATGGAAAAGGGAGTACAGAAGGAGTTGTACACATTTCTGTCACCCATTGGTTCTGAGATACGCCATTAACTTCCTATGACCTTTGTTGTTCTTTCCATGCAAAAGAAAATAGCTTGAAAGTCCCTTGAAGTCCACTGAAATATTTGTATTTATTTAAAATATATTGAGCTGTAAAAATCAATCAAGACAAGAAAAAAAAACCAAACTTCTTTGGAAAATTATTTTAAGATGAGATTTTTTTCCTGAGAAGTTGACAGGTTTTGATTCTTTGATTCTTAGGGAGGTAATTTTGATTTCTTTGTCAGAGAGCAATGGATGGTTGAATTCCAAGAAGCACATTTCTAATTTGAGATAATGTCCAGGGAGAGAAGCATTAATTAATCATGATCAAGAGTGAGATTAAAATAAAGCTCAAGCAATATGAAAATAAAGACTTTGGGGCATACACTCTCCCCTCATTCATGGGACTTGTCACATGGATGAAAACTCAACTGATGAAGTGAGAACCTAATATTCACATTTTAATATGTGAACACTTTATTCACAAATGGTATTAAATGCCAAAATCTAAGCTAATTTTTTATGTTTCTTAACACTTTGCCTAACAATCAACACCATTTCTTTCTCTAGAAAACACGTGAATAACCATATTTACATTCTTATGTCAAATACTTTACGAGTATGAGTAGATTTGCAGAAGTATATTCTTGACCTAGATTCAAATTCTGAATGCTTACAGCATCTGGAGAGGGGTGCATTTCTGTTTCCTTCATGAAGGAAGGATCCACATACCCAATCAATAACTGTGTTTCAATGAGTTGAGAATAAGGTACCATTTTGAGTTTATGTCCTTCATGAGCAGAGAAAATTCTACAGAATAAGAATATTTCTAACTTCCTGCCACAAGTCTGACCTGAACATGAATTATTTTTTCCTCTACACCATAAACTGTCTTGGCCATGAAAAAAAAAGTATTAATTTTTGTTTTCTTTAATTTTCATTGCAGGTACCTTTGTTGTGCAAGTCACTGCAACTGATGCCGATGATCCCACATATGGGAACAGTGCTAAAGTTGTCTACAGCATTCTCCAGGGACAACCGTATTTCTCCGTCGAATCTGAGACAGGTCGGGGACCTTATCTGTCATTCTGTGACAATGTCTGTGATTCAAAATGGCACGCTAAGCCGAGCTAGGATATATTACTAAAAAAACTTCGAAGAGATAACATCTTAGTGCAAAATCTGACAAACTTAATAGAGCAATACATCTGTAAACATGACACCTACATTATTTTAATCTTACCAGCAAAGTCTAATAAATACAATTAGTACTAGTTGTGAACCACTTTTCAATCATTTTTAACAAGCAGTGGGTACAGAAACTGCAGTGGATGCTTAAATTAAACCAAATAGGTTGGCTTTTAGATGAAAGGGAGAAACAGGTGGGTGTGGAAAAAAGTGCTTAATCCTCATAGATCTTCATAATAACTAAATTAAGACTGAGGGTTTGTTCAGGTGAGTTTTCTTTCTCCGTCTGCTTCTTCAAAACTTGTTTAAAGTAATTATAATTTCTTGCATCTGCAACATATCACTTTAATGCTAATTTTATGAAAGAAATCTTAATTAAGAGTAATGATAGAAGAGGTAAAATTGACTGTTGCGCTAAAGTAGAAGATCACAAATAGAATCCCAAAGTTCTGAGTTCTGTTTTTGGAAGATGTTTAAATTACACACAGTGACTGGAATTTTTAATGGTCTGACTAACAGACAGCTTTGGAACCTGTGCATATGTATTCTGTCTGACTGAATCTGGTGTACCATTGACTATCTGACTACATAGATGGTCTCTTCCCAAGCTTTTTGACTAAGTTTTCCAAAAAGAAACAAACTATCTCAAGACACTCCTTCAGTGGAAACATCCACTGTGTTATGTTGCTGGAAGCTAGAGAAAGCGGTTCTCCTCAGCATGCTTACAGGACAGAAATAGATTATCCCAGATAATTCATCAGGTTTAGGATTGCTTCTTAGATATATCCTAAAGACTCAGGCAGGGAAAAGGAAGGAGAGACTATATGTCTCAAAGTGAAACCTGAGTTGAAAGGGCGTACACAATTCTGAAAAGAGAGAGAGCCAAGATCAAAGGGAGTTTCCCTTCAAGCTTATGGTATTAGATAACAGAAGCCAGGATTTTTGCACTGATGCACTCGTTCTGATGTGGACAGTATAGTATATACTCTTCTAGAGTTATAATAGGGATGAAGTAGCTGGGAGTTCACCAGTAATAAACTTCTTTCAAGAGGTTCGTGTGGGGGACAGGAAGCTAAGTAAACAACAGTCTTGATCTTTCTGCCATGGAAATCAATTGCAGAACTCCTAGAGTGAAACATGTCTCTTTCAAAGCCGCTGTGAATTTTGTCATCGATTTCAGTACTTGAATTTCACCCCTTTTGCCTACAAAGGAGTCAGTTCTTACCTTGAGAGACCCAGTGAGAATGCAAACACTTTGCTTCATGGTAAATCTGAATGATTGAATTTCAGTAGTAGTTGGCCTTATAACTGGTATTTGTGCCTTTGAAGAAGGAAGTAACTGGTAAATCATTTCAATCAATGTATAAATAGAAGTATATATACTCAGGCCTGTTTGAATGCTCATAATTTTCTTAATTAATTTCTTTTCTTCCATTTAATGTTGCTGTACTCTTTAATGGTGTCTTGCTGAAGTTAGCTTTTCTTTTTTTTTTACCACATCTGTCAAAATAATGAACAAACAGCCTTTTTCCAGTTCAGTGAGAGATTTTAGCATGGAACTGAAAGAGGGTAAATAGTTATGTAAAATAACATGGCTCACAAATAAGTAGAACATTTTTCTGTGGGTACCACTTGTACTGTGTCTGTCACATAGGCAGAAGCCTGAGATGTGACATGACAAGTCTGTAATTTAATGAACCATCTCATAACAGTAAATATTTGTACTGGGCAAAGTTTACTTACTACGCAGAGATTTTTTTGTTCTTTTAATAAGAATTTCCATCAAAGTCACTACCTGTGAACTCTCCACTCTTTAATTTTCATGTTTACAGGCATTATTAAAACTGCTTTACTGAACATGGACCGTGAAAATAGGGAGCAATACCAAGTGGTCATCCAGGCTAAAGACATGGGAGGCCAGATGGGAGGACTATCAGGAACCACCACTGTGAATATCACACTGACTGACGTCAACGACAATCCACCTCGCTTCCCCCAGAGTATGGAATATTTACATTCTATGTTCTAACACTAAAATGGACAAAAATGGTTCTTGGTTGGTTTTTTTTTGTTTGCCTTAGATATTGTTTCTTCTATTGTGAATTTAGTGAGTATCAAACATCCTTTAAGAAAGCAAAAGAGAACACATAACTAAGCAATAGCATCATGCCAAGATTAATTGCAATAACTAGGAAATGAATACTTAATATTTTTACTCCAGTTGCAGTTCACAGTCTGAGAGGTGAATTAACGTGCAGAAACAACTTCTATTTTTCCTACTTTTTAAATACCTGATCAACATAATCTGTATTTCTTGTTCACTACTATTTCTTTCAGACTTCATGATTGATTGCATTTTAAGGTATCTGTTGTAATCTAATATATTGAAATTTTCAAAGAAATTTATTTAAGTATGCAAAAATATCCCAAGAACAATTCTACAGAAAGGAGTATTTATAGCCAGAAAGCATTTGCTACAATGAACTTTCCTATATTCTTTGCATACAGAACCAAAAGCACGTACATAAATACCAGGTGTTTCTGCCTATTTACTTCCCCTCTCTCAAATAATTCAGTAGATATCTGTGTGATGCTTATGGGAATCAATTGCTCAAGCTCTCTTAGAAAATGATTTCTATTAATGACCATTCATTGCCGTAAGGGATTCAAAGTGATTCAGCTTTCATCCTCTTTTCTTTCCCTCTCTCTTTACTTCCTTCTTTCTCTCTCTCTCTATGTTTTTTTTCCTTTTTTACTTTGTCTAACCACTGCTCTCTGTATGATGTGTGTGTATCGCAGTGTCAGTATGTGTCAAAGTCAAGAGCAGCTGTTACAGAGAATAATTGCAGATACTATCAGACAAATCAGTGAGCTTTGGCAGTTAAGTCACTGGGAAAGTTATTGGAAGCAACTTGTCATTTAGGTTCAAAGTCTCTTCTTAGCTGTGGGCAAAGAGTTTCCATTTAAATTAGAGCAACTTAAGAAGAAATATAACACTCTGCACCCAATGAGTTAATTATACATCTCTGGACATAAGTGTCTTCAATGTAAAAAGCAAAGATACAGCTTCATAATGCCAACACTCCAAAAGTAGAGGGTTTTTTCCCAACAAAAATTCAATGCAGTACATTTTTAATAGGTATTTGAGCTGGATTCAGTTTTAGTGTTTCTAAGCTGCTCTAGCTTCTGACAATTCTTAATATTTGCCCTTTGGCCTCAAGACATTTTTCATACACACTTCTGATACAGCCAACAGAGACCATAAGAACATCCAGAAAGGGACATCTGTTGCTAAAGTTACAAGTTTATAGCAAAGCAAAATGCCTATCCTCCATATGAGAAAACAGGTAGAAAAATAAGTAACTTTCACCTACATGAAAGTACAGCAGAAGCTGAAGTCTTTTGGCCCAGGAAGACCCAGTGACTTACTAACTCACCTGCACATGCCCAGCGTGAACAGTGGACTGAGAGATGGTGTCCAAAGCACCTTGAGACTGACTAACCAGATTTCCCTCTCTGTCTGCTGTAGGCACATACCAGTTCAGAGCTCCTGAGTCTACGCCGCTCGACTCCCCGGTTGGCAGGATAAAAGCTAATGATGCTGACGTGGATGAAAATGCAGAGATTGAATACAGCATCACTGAGGGGGATGGATATGACATGTTTGGAATTACCACAGACAAGGACACGCAGGAAGGAATTATAACTGTGAAAAAGGTACACATCTTAACACACTTAATCCCAGCCTCTGAAACACCAGAGGCTTTATCTAGCACATATTTGTTTTTCATTTTTACTGCAACATGTATGTTTTGTTAACTTGAATTCTATCTGTTAGGAATTTCTACATATGTAAAGTTTCTTTTATGCAAGCAATTGGTATCCTTCCTCTTATACCTTCTTTACTAAACCAATGCACAAACTTTGGAGGACCTGAGAGATTAAATTACCTAAGGAGTGGGATGCAACTGAGAAAAAATTCTGCAGCCTGAATATACTCACAGAAAAACTCAAGGAATCTCCACCATCCAAATGTGATTTTTCCCTATGGTACTTACAGGTTTTGCTCACTCAGTAGAAGATACTGTGTTAAGACCACAGAAATAATGAGTATTACATTGCCTATTTTTCATTATAAGAGTATGTTGATTCTGCAGCTATAATATATTATAGTACATAGACAAATTTCTTTTGACTCACATTTTGTAAAAATTTACTACATCTATCAGCATGCTTTTGCTTTAGAAAAAACAATCAGTGCCTTGCAAGATCGCAGTGGACATCATCTACTAGGTTGCACATTGGTTGTCAGAAAAGGTTTGAGAAATATTATTTACAGTGGGTTATCAGGCAAACTTGATAAGGTTACAGATATCATCCTTCATCAATTCAAGTTCAGTCATCACTAGATAGACATTGTGTAGATTTTCTGAACATGCACTTGCTTGTTGATATCAGTACGACACCTGTCATTACTTGTTTCTTAGGAGATGCCTTCCAGGGTCTGATTAGGATATCGGTCTAACTCCGTTTGTATTTCTGTCTGTTGCTGACAGAAGCTGTGAATTTTCTACAATGTAATGGAAAAACGGGGTGGCTACTCTGTCCCCACATTTCCCCAAGTAGTAACAAAGAGTCTCTAAATGCTGTTTCTTTGTAGTTTTAACGGTGAGTGCTATAGTCATAGCTTATAATAAAATCATGTTTGGCTTTGTGAGTGGTCCTGGATATCCAGACACTAGATGCCACAGTGTTTCATTTTAGTGATGGAATGCCAGTATCTAAAAAGCAACACCTAGAAAATCTTCCCTCTTTAGTGTGTGGTGCCTATGGGCAGGAAATAGATAATAAATCATCAAAATGCCAAAAATGACTGAATAACAGACATGAAGAGTTAAGGCTGTATGAGAAAATTTCCTGGTGTTTAGGAGTTCCAGGCATAGAATTCCTTGAAAAAGTGGTTTTCTTCCTAATGTGTTATCTGGGCATATAGC
The DNA here is from genome assembly GCA_013399945.1 of Ploceus nigricollis. Lineage (NCBI taxonomy): Eukaryota > Metazoa > Chordata > Aves > Passeriformes > Ploceidae > Ploceus > Ploceus nigricollis. Next base: position 119,401 of record VXBC01003208.1, read on the forward strand.
CCTTTCTCCTTTCTGCTGGCATTTTAATTCCAGTTCAGCCTCCCATTATCTAGCACAGGCCTGTCCATGACTTCCCACCATTCATCCTGCTCATCTGGCTCAGAATCACAGCAATCCTCACTGACTTCTTAAACTTTTTTTTTCCTTCCCAGGCATTGGATTTCGAAAGCAAAAACTTGTATATCCTCAAAGTGGAAGCTACCAACACTCATGTGGACCCTCGATTCCTGTACTTGGGGCCATTCAAAGACTCAGCTACAGTCAGAATCCAGGTGGAGGATGTAGATGAACCCCCCATGTTCAGCAGACCAGCATATATAATGGAAGTGAAAGAAGATGTTCCATTAAACAGTGTAATAGGAACAGTAACTGCTCAGGATCCAGATGCTGCCAAAAATCCTGTCAAGTAAGCATATACTACTTCAGCTTGCCTGTAAATTTTTTACAGCCTTGATTTTGCTTTTTTAATGTCAGCACATACAAAAAAATCCTCACTTGTAACAATGTGAATTGTAGAGCATGCTTGAATATGGAGTATTGTACATGGTAAATGATCTCTCATGCTTGAACATATTTAGGTATGTGTGAATGTGTTTGCACGGCCTTTGCATCTTGAATTATATCCTAATCTCTTTAGTAACTAATGTATGTGGTTATTCCTACCATGAAAATATTTATTGCAAAAAGACCACTGAGAAAATCTTAGTGTTTTCCTTCCACCTTTAACATTTTCCAGTGCAGCACAGTGCATCCTCTTGGTTATATGACAGGGGGGTGATTCAGCAGCCTTTTCTTCCCCTGTCTTCTGTCCAGACCTGCTTAACAGAGGCCACATTCACCTTTTCTAAATCACAAGTAGAAATGCCTCAAAATCTGCTCATGTGTGCACCCAGGCTCTGATCTCACCTATATCAGGGCAAGGCTTGTAAGATAAGAGTCTGTCTCATGAGCTTCATAAATTAAACTTGCCATGAATCAATAAACTGTTCTTAGAGGAAGTGGAGGAAATGTTAAGGTTGGAGTAGCTATACCTAAGTCTTCCTTTTTTGTGAATTGTGTATTGTTTCAGTGCATACTGGAGTACTTAAGTCATACTGGATAGAGTATTAAAGAACTTTTAAATATTTGTGTTCTTTAATTAAAGTTCATCACTACTGACAAGGCAGCAAGAGGAGGAATCGAAAAGTGCAGCAATATTAAATCCAGGTCAATTTTCAGCAGGTTTCTGAGTTGAGCACCTTGGAAATTCAATATTAGCCTTTGATCAAAATAGAACAGTGCAGGTTTAATAAAAATCTAGCCCATCAATACTTTACACTTGTGCAAACAATTATCTTTCATCAAGATTTCTTACAGTAAGTTTTAAGCTCTTAGCTCATCTTGTGAGAGCAGTAAATATTATAATTTTAATTTCCTAGATGAACAAGATAAATCTAAAATGCTTCTGGCAGAAACTATCTTCAGTTTGGATAGCATGCCCTATACATGAATTCTGCTTCAAGACTAAGGCTTCTAACTTTAATTAAAGTTTTCTTAAATTTCTATCAAGACATGCAGCAATTCTCTGGCATTCTGGGCCAGCAGAGCATAGTCACTTAAAGAGCAGCATAATGTTTTGCTGACTTTGGTGAAGCCCCAGGACAGAATGAACATCTTTTGTAGCACATTTTCATGGGCATGGGCATGCTAGCATGAAGATGAAAAATTGGTTTGGGTGACACCCAGGCCCCTTGCAGTCTTCATAGGAACCTGCTTTTTTATATCTAATGGCACTGGAGAGTAAGGGGAGTGCTTGCCTCCTTCCCTGTGGTGATAACTACAACAATTTGCATTTCACACCAGCACCAGCTCCTAATTATAACTGATTTACAGTGGATAGGGACTATGCTGTTCATTGTTGAGTACTGCCTACCGGCTCTTTGCTATTAATTGAATGTGTGTGCTAAAACTTATCTAACTTTCAAAGGGCACTTCTTTAATACCGTATAAGTACTTTGCATATTTTAGTATCAGATAGCTATTGAGCAAAATATAGCAGAAGTGTCAAAACTGATGCAGTGCAGCAGAAAGCTTGTCTACTTTTTACCTTAATAGCATGCAACAGCCAAGTGCAAGGAGAAGAAAAATAAAAATCAGAAAGAGATTAGAGTAATAGAAATAAACATAGCAAGAAAAAGCATGAAAATCAGTAAGAGAGAAAGGAAATCAGCAGAGAGCAGTAGCCTGAGAGATGTTAACTTGCAATAAATGTAATTTTATGGTGCTAATATCTTGGGTATCTGCTAGAATTTAGGGGCATGGGTTGAGTCTGCATCTTTTTGACAGGGTAATTTTTTTTTTCTATCATGCAATAGAGATGCTAAATCCAATTTTCACTCTGAGCTTCGGGGAAGATGCAATTAGACTGTATATATATGACTTGTCACTTGCTTGTCAATTTTTCTTGACGGTTAAAAATAAAATCTTTAGACACTTGATATTACAATGAAAACCTTCCATTTTCTCCTCTACTCGAGTGAAGATTTCTCTTCTTAAACAAACTGAGCCCTAACTCTGTTAGATGAAAGCCCCTTTGATCTTCCATTAAAGGAAACCTTCACAATATCATTATGAAAATGCATTATGAAAAATTCACAGACACATTCCTTCCTGACCCACAAATCTCCCTGACTTGTGGTTGCATTAGACAGCAAGCTGCTGAGCATCAGAAGACAATGAAGCGATAGCAAAATATGAAGCGGATATCTGCCCTGGTTGTAAGGCTGCAGAACCATTTGTGACCTGTGTATTGGCAGAGCTAAATTGCATCAGGCTAAGTGTTCTAAGTAAGTTTTGCTCTGATACAACATTGAGAAAATACAAAAAAACACCAGTACATGTTTGGCTATATTTGAATATGTGTCCAAGTGTAGTAACATTAAGATGCTCCCGAGTAGCACTCTACAGTCCAGAGGTGTTATTAAAAAAAAAGGTTTGCATTCTACTTGTTTGATCTACACATAAATAATGTGAACCTCTGCATACTGATAAAAAAACAATGCTGAAACTGGCACTGCTGTATTGTACATCAGATCTTTTTAAATTGCTAGCTGAGTTTTTTTGCTATAGTAACTCCTCAGAGGCATAATGAAGTTCATCAGTCACTGGAACTGTCTTCCTGCTGTGATTTGATTTACTAAAGTGCCCCAGATGAGAATGATCTGCAAACAAATGTAAGGCTAAATTTTGTTTGTGTATTTTACTGACAACATATTTGCATGTGTTAGATTCCCTCTTTTACCCTTCCCTTCTTTCTGTTACGTACAAGGAGAGACTGGAATCTACAGAGATACTTTTTAACTTCCTAGCTTGTCAATTCCTCAGAGCTTGAAAGAGATGAAGTCCTGAAGTCTGACAAATACGCACCCGTAATTTCATTAAATAAATGTAAAAATTAGTTTGATGTTGTCTACTTAATTCTTACTAGGTTGTGATCCAGAAGTCAGAATCAGCACCAATTCAACATAATTAAAAATCCTTGATCAAAAGAGACTGGATTATGCAAACTGAGAAACAGAAGTGACAGTCTAGCTTATTAAAATCATCCTTCTAGAGCAGATTTAATGGTATAATTGGAATATACTTTAAATGCACTGACCTTGTATGTATTTTCTTTGGGATATGAAGAAATAAAATTAACATTCCATTAAGAAACTGTCTCTGCTGGGTTTTTTTTTATGAGTTTGAGTTTCCACTTTACAAATGACTGAATATACATATGGCTTTACAAATACTTGTACTTTAAAATCCTTAATATCTTGAAGAAGAAGAAGCCCTCAATGTTACAGTCCTGATAGTCTTAGAAAAAGTCCAGTACCTTTTTTTTTTCCAGACACTGTATCACAGATTGAATTTGGGAAATCTTTCAAAGATAATGATGGCAATATTAAAATTGTGCTAAGGCATTAAAATGTGCTAAGACAGTAAGATATTCTAAGTGCATTCAAAATATGAAGCTGGAGTGAAAGCAAAATTGAAGCAAAAACCCCCAATGAACAGACAGCTCATGCCTAAAGCTAGTGCTTATTTAAATATCTTGCTGAATAAGAATTTGAAACATAGTATTACAGTTAGCTGGAACAGCTAAACTGTGTAAAATCCTGATATTTCATTTCAAAGAAGAATACAGAATCTAGATTTAACTGCAAAATGGAAATACCAAAGTATTTCAGCTGAAAGGTGTGGAAATGAGCTACAGAATATCTGAAAATAATTGAATTCACAATATACCAACATAATATCGTATAAAAGCCTGAATGAATGAAAGTTAAAATGAAATGTTTACCATATCAAATACTTAGTTAAAATATAAAAGAGTCAGACCAGTTTGTATAAACTTATTCCCATTAAGCATTTCAGACAAGTCAACAATTTCACACGTGCTGTTTAGATTTAGACAAAGCAGCACTTTTCAAGCTGATGGTAACGTCACAATGCTACATAAAGGAACTAAGTTAGTGACACCACAGCTGACTTCCTGCAGCCAAAATTGCGGTACTGTCAGTGAAGTGACAGCAATGAATGAAAACTAAATCTGAACTGAAGAATTAGCAAAGTTTGCCCATGCAAGTCCTACAAAAATATGTTAGCTTTTTGTGCTAGTAACTTTGAATGTCATCTCGGTACTTCCCTAGGAATTACCATGAAAAAAGAAAAACAGTTTAGTGCAAATAATTAATACTTGCCATTGTTTTGTTTAGAAAGGTAAGCTTCACTTAAATTCTTATTTTGGAGTAAGACCTAATAAGTCTAATTTGCTGTAGGCATTATATCCCACTTTTTTATTTGCAAAGAAGAAAAAAAAATCAGTTACAAGATAATTAGCGAGTTAGTTCATTTTAAAATTTTGGCAGAACCACATTTCAACTAGTTTCTTCTATTCCTTCCTTCTTTCATGCAAGGTGTTTCTCAGAATTTAAGAGACACTGCACAGGCACTAGGAAATCTGTGCAGAATGGAGGACGTGTCTTGCAGCTGCTTCTAGGGCAGAGCAGGGGAAATTTTTCTTCAACCTCTGCATTCCCCTGAATTCTGTGGTGGCAGGGAACTCTGCCAGCCATTCTCCTGGCCCAGTTTTCATCTGACTGCTTACCAGCTCAGCTGTTGTCTTTACCCTTATGTGGACACAAGGGACAGCAGTAGCTGCCTTGTGTCCATCGACATGGCGTGCAAGGAGACCAAGGGAGCACACTGGGCTTCCTAAGGATCTGTCCTGCATTGTACATGAGCACACAGTTGGGCTGGAAACAAGAGCAGAATAATGCAATTGCATTCTTGCTTTGGCAACATCAGAGACATATTTCTGTCAAAAACCTCCATAATTTATGCAAGAATTTTCCCTTCAGGAGAGATGAAACCAAGTCACAGCATTTGGATCAAGGTGGTAGCGCTCTCTCCCGGGAATTGGAGATTCTACTTTAAACTTGGATTTAGTTCAGCTGAAAAAGCAACAGATCAGATTGAAAATTTGAATCTGTATTTAGACTCTGAGCTCATCCAGAGCTTGTTAGCATTCCTTTTCACATATAGATACCATCAAGCAGGGCTGCGAATGTTATTTTTAATGAGTTACAACAAACCTTTTTGTGATATGTACCGTGGAATAATGAATGTCTGTTCTGTGCTGACTTGGTTTGGGAGGGCAACCTTTTTAAATGCTGAGAAGTGAAAAGTACAAATGCACCCCAGCTGTCACATTTTGTATCAGAAATTATTTGGAACAGTTGAGATATCAGTCCATAAAAAGAGGGTTTTATAAAGGAAAAGCCAACTCAGCCTTAAAATAAACTTCGTATCTTTCAGGACACAGACTTCACATTTTTCACTAAAAACAAAGCTTTGATGATTCTCAGAGGTATGTAAATTCCACAGCAATTCATTTATTCAGTGACAATACTCCACCTTCTAAATCAAACCTCCAATGTGTCATTATCCAGTAGCTCAGAAGCAGCTCTTTGTGTGAATGCATAAAGACTCTGAAGCCGGTGCTGAAAACAAAAGGAAACCCCATTTACTAGCTGTTTGATGTCTAGTCTTAGAAAATGGCTTTAGAACATAGAAATTAAAAGGAAAGCATTCCTCTAACTCCTGTCTCTGTATTTGCAGGTACTCTGTAGATCGTCACACTGATATGGACAGAGTATTCAACATCAATTCAGGAAATGGTTCGATATTCACTTCAAAACCCCTTGACCGGGAAACACTGCTGTGGCACAACATTACAGTAATAGCAGCAGAGATCAGTAAGTTAAACCTAAATATGACTCCTGTCCCTGATGTAATGAATTTAGCCTTCTAGCTGAGTGTGTGGAAAGCGCAGCTGAGCACATGTCAGGTTTATGGATAGCCCACTCAATACTAATGAAGAAGCAGTAACTCTGCAAGAGGTCGTCTGCAGTTTTGTGTTTATTAGGGACACAGTTCATGAAGAGGTAACGTAGCAGGGAGAAAAGGTGACAGTTCTGTGTTCTCTGATCAGTTATAGCCACTTTAAATTTTGAACATGGTTGTTGAATTCTAAAACTGGTACGCAGCAAACAAATGATTTAAAGCCAAACTGCATTCCTTGGCTGAATTCAGTCTCATTCAGACTGGATGTTTTCAAATAAGGCTAAAGTGGCTTGGTTGAGCTGGGTGCCCAGATCTTAGTTTTATGCATCTCAATTTTTTATTTTGTGTGCATCCTTTGAAACTACAAGCTGCAGCTACAAATCAGTCTGTCACTTAGTTTAGGATTCTTCCAAAGAAGTAATCTTGTGATAACACTAGACATGCTGATTTTAGACATCGAAATGCCAGGGGTTTAAGATAAGGACATGTGTTCTTGGCATTAATAAACAATCTGCTTTGTTTTAATATATCTATAAGTACATCACATGCTTGAATATCAGGGAATGCAATTCTATTTGCTTTTGCAGAGTCACAGTGCCTATGTTTATGGTGGAATGGTAGATAAGTTTAATATAAACACCAGTTCTGTGACTGTCACAGTGTCTCTCTGCAACTCAGTGGCTAAAAAGCTTTTGATTTTTCTGAGACAATGTAAGCTCTACTGTCTTTTTTTGTATGGGTATATGGCTTGATTACCTGCTTAACAGTGAGAAAAGTGTAATAAGCTCAAGATTACTTGACTCAACTTTATTGTGTAAGTCTTCTTTAAAACTGAAAACTAATGTAAAACAATGCTACTGAGGCAAGCACATGGGGTTATATGAAGGAGTAGTGGGTATGAGCCTATAGGAATGACAGGACATTAATAGTTTTCTCCCTCTCGTGAAAGTTTGCACCTTTTAATGCTAAGTATGGGATTTCAGCACACCAAACACTGAATGTTAGTGATGTGGCTGAGTTTCTATTAAGTTCTTGAAGGTGGGTTCTGGGGTCAAAAACTGTGTAGTATCAGCAGGCCCTGGGTAGAGCAGAAGGGAAAAATAAATGCCTAAAAAGGAAAGAATAGCAAGAACATTTAGCATTGACAATAGCAAGAACACTTGCATTGACCCCAGCTGGGTGGAAATGACGTGCAGTATAGAAAACTGTCTGAAATCCAGCTTAGCATCTGTAAGTACTCATTTGGTTTCTTGCTTCCTCCCCTAAGCACAGACCTTCTACTGCACCAAACCTTCTCAACTTAACCTTTTGTGTCTGACACAGGCTTCTGTCTTAATTACCATTCCTCTTTATTCTGACTCCTTTCAGGCTGCAACAAACCTGTTTCCCAGGGTGTACTTTACTAAGCCTAGACAAACTTTGGAATAACTAGGGTATATGTCTTCCAAAGGCAATTTTTTTTGTTTGAAATGTACTTTTCTGATCCAAGACACTTCACTAATTTTAGTCACAAGAGACTAGACTGGAAAGCACCGCTGCTTGTTGTTCCTGGCAAACCCAGAAATTTCTAGCAAGGCTACATAAAATCCCATTCTACTAAATTCTGTAGAATCACTTATTACTCTCAGTGACATTATCTCATCAAGCTCCAAGTATATTTTACTGTAGCAATCTAAAAAAAAATCCATCAAGTTTACAGGCAGGATACGCCTTCAAATGTGTGGATGCTCCCTTTGATATAGGAAAAAAATAATTATAAAGTCATAAAGAGAAACACCTTTCAGTGATGACTGCTCTTGATTTGGTTTTACAGTTAAAAAGAAAATACAGAAGTTGTTTTGCCTTTGTCTAGAATTGTCAGTAAGTGGAGATTGCTCCAGTTCTAAATGTTCTCCTTTTTCACCAGTATCAGCAGCCCAGAGAATCAATTACTCAGTGACTGCTGTACATAAATAGTTGGTGAAACCCTGGGTCAGTACATCTGCCACAGCCAGACAACAAACTGGCATTAAAACGTGAGACACAGGGCTAGTGAGTCACAGCTGCAGAATTACAGCTGATTTACCAAAGATAATTCCCAGAGTGTTTTTAAATATTTGCTACTTAACATTTATGGGTAAGTCAAACATTGGCAGGACTTTGAGGCTATATTCTGGAAAAAAAAACCACCACTGTAACAGTTTTATTGTTGGCTCAGCAGAAAACATATCCCTATACAAAGAAATAGATTTAAGCAGAATGTTGAGTCTGTGGAGATGGAGCTCAGCAGTAATTAAGGGATAATGCTAACAAATGAACCTACATGAATTAATTTGCACAAATAATTTGAAAGATGATGACACAAAATATCCAAAAAAAAGACTTGAAGATGTATATTGATTTCCATTAAATCAGAGAAAAGGCCTATGTTCATAGAGCCTAGAGTTTATATGAAGCTTCTGTTTATTACAATATGATTTTAAATTGTGAGAACCTTAAGCATCTAGAAGTAAAATGAAAATATGTAGGTTTAGGTTTAAAAAGCAGGAAAGAAAACAATTTTCCATCTTTAGAGGAGAAGAAACATATTTGTCAATATATTTGAATGTATTTGTTTGAAAAGTATGCCCTACAAAATAGTCTTGCCAATAGTCCTGTGACTTCAAATGAATGCCTTTGATTTCTGCCTGTTATAAAAATTCAACTCTTTTATTGATGTATTTTAGTAAAGAATTCAGCTCAGTCCATATTATACATAAACTGTTATTTTATACATGGAATGAATTTAGCCCAATGGCTGATTTTAGAAAGAGGTTTATGCCTAATGGAATCATATTAACTTCAATGAGACTGTGGAGCCTTAAAGCACAATATTTTGTCCAAATGACTGAGCTCTGTAATACAAATAAGGAATGCCAATTTTGGAGAAGGCATTTTCACATTTGTAAAAGGATGATAAACACATTAATAGGACTTTTATTAAAGTCAACAAGCTACTATAATGAATAAATAGAAGCTGCTATAATGAATAAATATAATAATAAAACCAGCAAACTACTATAATGAATGCTTGTAGAAGAATATAAAGTCTTAGATCTGCTATATTTTATTGCACTATTTTTTTCACTTGAATGATAGGTTGAAATGCATTGATAAACCATATTAACGTGGGTAGGAGATCAACATAGGAAATTCAGTGTGAACCCTTATGTAGGAGAGGGGAGGGTATTTATTTAAAATAAATTTTCTCAATCACACTCTTTTCCTCAGATTTCTCTCTCTCACGTTCCCATACCCACATAATCCTAGGTGGATATTGTGTGATATGCAGTACAAAGGAGACAGATCAATGGCAGTGTCTCTTGGATTTCTTTCAATTAGTGATGACAAATTTCTTTGGGATCAGATCTTGTCCATTTTAGGTGTCAGTGGTTGTTATGGTGTGACTTTTTGCCTCAGAATTTTTCTCATTTCACCATGCATGGCCCTAGGCAAGGTTACTGCCACTGCTTTTCTTCCTTATTCTGTGAATCGTTTTGACTAAAGCCTGTCTCCTCCCAGCAGGAAAAGGAATGGTCTGTACAGTATGGTGTGCTTCCAGATGTTTTTATTTTTATCCAGAAAGATGATAGTATTTTCACTAATATTCTGTGCTCAGGAATATCTTTGTCAGTTTCAGTCTTTTGGCACTATGCAGTCCTTATAGGCTAAAAAAAGATTGTTTACATAGGGAGATCTGCAGGTTCTATATTGAGTTTATGTTTTTCAGCTGATACACTTCAGTATTTACTCTAGAACATCAGGCAAAACAATTCACAACAGGTTAGTAAGCATCTGTGATCACAGCTGCACTTACTGTTTCTATAAAATAATTATAATCATGGTAGCTTAAGGAACTGTGCTACAAGATTTGTAGGGCACAGAGTATTATATTTAACAAGTGGAGAAGAAAAAACCCACTCAATCTCATCCTCATGACTCTTCCTGTTGGAAAGCTAAGGAAGGGAATACATTCTAGATACTTCTCTGCCACCAAACAGTATCAGTCAGGCTAATAAATAGATTTAATTTAGTTCCAGTATTATATTTACATATATCACACATACATTTATAATCACACTTGGAATGATCAAAGGAATTTATAAATCCTGGACTCCCACTCCATCATAACTCTATATTTACACAGAATTAGAGTAATGATACTACATTTATCCCATAACACACTCAACAGAAATCAACAGAATGTAAGTGGAGTGCTCTGAGTGAGAAGAATTGAGCTTCCAAGTCTGTCCTTTTCTTCCACTGCACTGAGTCAGTAACTGGGCTAAATAAAATCTCCATTCTGGTTTTGTCATTTCAGACAACCCAAAACAAAGCAGCCGTGTCCCCGTGTTCATCAAGGTCTTGGATGTAAATGACAACGCTCCAGAGTTTGCCATGTTTTACGAGACCTTCGTCTGTGAAAACGCAAAGGCAGAACAGGTGTGTTGTCTGCTCGTACTAAGAAAATATTCCAAATTAAATGACTTTTGCTACTACTCTTGCATTACCTCATCAAGCGGTGTACTTTGCATTGCATCAAACTTAATTGCAAAATTAAACAGTGGCTGCACAGTATCTGAATTCACTCAGTATTCTTCCAGCTGACATGATGGTATGTTTTTGAATGTTATTTTCTGTACTGCACCTTGTTACCCCTGATTTATTTTCATTTTTTCATCCTTTGCTTTATTCAGGCACCTCCACTGTCTCCTTCAAAAACAATTTCATGTCTGTAAATGTTACGGGTCCTGTCTGTGATACAACTATATCCTGCTAGATAACTCGCAGTCTACTACTCCTATTGTGAAGTAGTTCAAAGTTGCAGATGATTTGGAAGATTCAGCCAAGCAATTTCTGTGACATGAGATCTGGGTAGATAAATATAAATTCAGCTTGGATTGTCTCTCCTTTCATCTTTATCCTTGTAACATGCAAAGGTTTCCTACCCATCTGCAGTGGCATTAACCCAAGCCTTCTGGTGAAATCAACATGATTTTCCTGCCAGCTTTCTAATTCATTATGTCACTCCCTAATGGTATAGGATATAGTAGTATGGTGACCCCAACAGCATCAGCAGCAAGTGATGACTTTTCTTGAGCTCACCATAGCAACATCTCTGCCTTGAAGCAGAAGAAAAAAATTATTACGAAAGATTGCTTTTACAGTTTTTTTTAGAGTACGTAAATAAATATAAAGTTCACTGACTTAGGAGATAATTTTGTTCTTATTGTTTCAGCTGATACAAACATTAAGTGCTGTTGATAAAGATGACTCTTACAATGGACATCAGTTTTCATTCTCCTTAGCTCCCGAGGCAGCCAGCAGCTCAAACTTTACACTACAGGACAACAGAGGTGAATTTCTACAAAGACTTTTCTTTATTTTCTTATCCTTGCTTTCAGTCTTCAGATGAAGATTTAATGCATGCTTTGTGTTTCCAGACAACACAGCAGGGATTTTCACTCGAAAAACCAGATATAACCGGCATGAAACAAGTACCTACTTCTTGCCAGTGGTAATATCAGACAATGATTACCCCATCCAGAGCAGCACTGAAACAGTGACTATTCGAGTGTGTGCTTGTGACCATCGAGGAAAGATGCTGTCCTGTAATGCAGAAGCCTTGATTCATCCTACTGGTCTTAGCACTGGGGCTCTTATTGCCATTCTTCTCTGCATCATTATATTACTTGGTAAGTAACTCAGGGACATTTTGTTCCTTTCGTGGTCATTTTGCATTGCTGTAATGATTATTCCAAGACTAGGACAAAGGAAAAGTAAAGACATCATTGTCTTATCCTGTACATATATTATTGTATTTTTTTCTTCTGAGGGCTGCTACAGATGGGGTGTATAGGGCACAACCAATCTAACCTTTAGTTATCTAAAAGTTAGCGATACTAACTAGCGATTTAGTTATCTAAAGTAACCTTTAGTTATCTAAAAATTAGCGATATATGAGGGATAGGAGACAGCTAGGCTCCANATTGGTATCTAAGGAGGACCAGACACATTACGCATAACCCTCTGCAGGTGTCCATCCATTTCTGTTGACGATAGAAAGAGGGCAGATAACTTAGTTTTGAAGAATTAACTTTCCATTTCTAAACTGAGGAGAAAAAAGTCTCAGTGCTTTTTTTCTGTTGGAAAAGGATGTTGAATGATACTGAGGGACTCTCTCAAAGGCTGCAGGGTCCTCCATTTCAGCCACCATTAGAAAGAGGTTGGATCCTGAGTGTGGAGCATGTGCAGAGGGCTCTGGCTGTGGCACTTACAGGTGGTCAACTTTATATATACATATATATATAAAAATAAGGTCAGTTTGCAACATCTTTCACATACCTGCCAGGTTCCACCCCTCTTGTACTGCAAACAGAGATAGTTGGCCACTCGGCCATTATCTGTACCTGTTCATCTGGGGGCAGCTGTACAATACAACATAGGCTGTTCTCTGGGATGTATTTTTAAGATGATAGGAGAAAAGAAGGGAGTCAGACCAATTTTACAGCAGTAGGGTCAGGCAGTGGAGAAAAATGTTTCCTTCATGATTCTACTTCTTTTTACCATACTCCTGTCTTCCTTGGACATGCTACTCACCACTGCAGGGTCATCCTGATCTTTACTTTTAACAAAATTTTCCTCTCCAGTAATGAGTCGAAGATGAGGTTGTGGTTCTCGGACTCTAACAATATAGTCATGGCTTGCTCAAATGAGCTCTATCCCATTTTCAGAAAAGATTCCCACAATAACAATCTGATCTTTAATTCACCATTAAATTCATTTTTCAAAACATGGTATCATTGCCCCTAAGGGCTGAGCTCACTTTGTATTAAGTTCCTTACCAGAAAAAGTAATGTAATGCTGCAGGTAGTCTTGCACTCGTTAGTACAACTGTGCTCATTAATATCAATCTGACATTAAACGATTTCCTGTTTTATGTCAATCGAAAATAATTGATTCTGTGTGCTAAGCAGCACTTTATGTCAATTACTGCTCATGCCACCATGCACCATAAGCAGATTTTCAATTAACTCAGCTATATAATTTTCTATTTTCAGGCTGGTTGTAGGGTTTGAATGTGCAACCACTACTGAGTGAAAAACAATACTCTGGGCAGACCTGAACCACAGCTCAAAGTTTAGTAGCAACAAAAAGTGCCTGTAAATTGCTAGGTTTATATGCAGTTTGAGTAAGTTCAGCATCTTATCAGGAGGTTTCAGATACTGCTGAACACAGACATGCAAATAAAGGTGATGCGCTTCAACATGCAGCTTATGATGGGGTGTTTTTCCTGCAAGTTCAGCACAAAGCAGTAAAATCCACGTATCAGACATGTGATGTATTTATCAAAGCCTCATCCTTGCATGTTCCGTGTAACCCTGTTTTTGTAATGAGATACTTCAGCAACTCTTTGATATAAAATCTATCATTCCTATGCTTTCTCAGACCATTCTACCAGTCACTGTTCCAGAAGCCCATTCCAAACTGACTTTGTGTTTTTCAAGTTCTCCAAAATGTTCTCCAGATATCTCTCTTCTTTCATTCACACCTTTCACCAGTCCTTACACACAGTGCCACAGCTTTTTGCTCTTGAGGAAGGCAACTGCATTTTTGTACAGCAGCACGAAGAAGCATCACTCAAACTACGACCCTTCTCTGACACCATAAGTAAATCCTCGTCATTAGGCTGAGGTCCTAATGCAATCTGAACCACCTCTCCTAATCCTTCAACTTCACCATGCCTTTCCTTTCAACTCATATTGACAGATATTCTTCCTTATTCATGGTATTCCTATGGTAAAACACAGCATTTTCCTACTTTATCCTGTCTTTTTGGTGACCTTCCATAGTCAGTCTACAAGATGCTCAGGCACACCTACAGACAGTATTTTGCTCGAAGCAATCCTGCAGGGGAACTCATTATTAAAAAAACCAACCAACCAAATAAAACAACAACAAAAAAAAAAACCACACACAAACCAAAACAAACAAACAAAAATTTCCAACCAAAACAAACAAACAAAAACAAAAAAAACCAACCACCTCCCCTGACCAAAAGAAAAAACCCACAAGAATGGTCTGTCAAAGGAAACTAAGAATTATAATGTTCAATTGAATAAAGTTTTGGGCTGGGCACACCCTTAGTCCTTGATGTTGGCCTTAAAAGGTTACAACTGAGGAAAGGACTGAAAAGAAAATATTCTTTAACAGTTACTGTGCTTGACTCACGCCATTTTAGAAGCAAAGCTGACATGAAGGATCATTGTGATCCACCTTATCATCTCACATCAATGAGTTTAGGCATTTCTGCTTTGCTTTGCTATGAAAAAACTGTAAAGACAGCAAGATGTGTCCTTCCTTGGAGTTTGCACAGCAGAGCTGAAATGCTGGGCACTGCAGACCTCAGACCACCAAAGTAACACTGACAGCAGAAATACGTCCCTGCTCCTTGCTACTGTTAATTTGTCAATATGCAGCCATTTACGTCTTCATGTAGAATACAGCTAAGAAATCTGAAACTAACTTCTATAGGAAAGTGTCCCATATCCCTTTCCACACTCTGTGTCCACTTCTCCATCACTACTGAAAATCATTATTGAGTAAAAATATTAAAATTTGCATCAGGATCATGGAAAGAATTCCTTCCCTCCAAATAAATGAAAAATACGTGTATGCAAATACACACTTTAAAATGAAGGACATAAAATATGTTCTAGAAATCTGCCTTTGTCAGATTAAAAAATGCCTTTGTCATATCTCATCAGTTCGTTATTTAATTTGTGTACTTTTCAAGGTGATGTACATTGTAAAAACATTCCAGGGAAGTTACTAAAACTCAGACTTTGTGCTGGCTGAAAATCCGCTCCATATTCCAAGCTTTTTTCCCAGAGGAGCATAGATTTATTTATCTTGAAATTATGCTTTGCTAAGATCAGTAGATACCATTCTTGTCCATAGTAGAAGTTGCATATTGTCCAAGGAGTTCAACATAAATAACATCTGAAATTACTTACTCTGGAGAAAATGTTTCTTCCTTCCCAGCTGTTGTGAAACTAGTTCTGTTCTCAAGGTGACAAAATTAGTATATGGCTCTGGGTAACAAAGTACCTACCAGCAAAAAGACACTCTGCTTGGCTTCCTACAAGCTTGACATCTCCTTTCTTCTGTGCATCCATGCCATTTTATCTCCCAAGGAACTCACAGGCAGAGCAAGCACAGCTTGAAAATCTGATGTGCACATTTTCAGTTTTTCGAAACTTCTTCTCAAACTTCAAGCTCAAGCAGAGGTGCAGCATTTCTTCTGGGCTTTAATGGAGTTGGGGATTAACCTTCTTTCCCTTTCTCTTTCACTGTTGTTTTTGTTTGCAGTTACTGTGGTGCTGTTTGCAGCACTGAGACGGCAGCGGAAAAAAGAGCCTTTGATAATTTCCAAAGAAGACATCAGAGACAACATTGTCAGTTATAACGATGAAGGTGGCGGAGAGGAAGACACCCAGGCGTTTGATATTGGCACGCTGAGGAATCCCGAAGCCATAGATGATAATAAATTACGCAGAGACATTGTGCCAGAAACGCTTTTTCTGCCACGGCGGACTGCAACAGCACGAGATAACACGGATGTCAGAGATTTCATTAACCAAAGGTTAAAGGAAAATGATACAGATCCAACAGCCCCTCCGTATGACTCATTAGCAACCTACGCGTACGAAGGTAATGGTTCTGTGGCCGAGTCCCTCAGCTCCTTGGAGTCAGTGACTACGGACGGAGATCAGGACTACGATTACCTCAGTGACTGGGGACCTCGGTTTAAAAAGCTGGCAGATATGTATGGCTCAATGGACAGTGACAAAGACTCTTAATATGTTGTCTTATTTTTTTTTTCCTCTTTTTTTTTCCTGTTCCTCATCCCCAGAAACAGCACTGGGATATGTGAAGTGGCTATTTCTTTCTGTTTCTCCACAGCTGTTTGAAAGGGTTCTCTATTCTACCCATTTGAATTGTCTAATGACTGCAGTCTGTGTGGGTTAGCCATCAGAAAACTTTCACTAGTATCATTTTATGAGCTTCCAAGAGGCAAAATCCTTATTTTTTTGAGTGCATCCAGTTTACCAAGCCAATCTTACAGGCACAGCAGTAGTGGAGGGAAAAAAAAGGATCATATGGGGAGCAATATTTTTACTTGTTCTGCTTATATTGTAAATTGGAGTATATTACTGTTTAAGCTCACTTGCTTTTTACTTGTATTCAGACTATTCAGCTCAGATGACTGCTCTGTCGATTGTGTATTGCACATCCCAATGTAATGAGGTACCCTAGTTTACCCTATGTATTATAGTCAAAAGTAGTGGTGATGGAATGAAGGTTTATTATACAAGTAGAGTAAGCTGAGAAAAGAACATCAAACATGCATTTTACTCATGAGGAGGGTAGAGAGGCTTAATGGTCATTTAAACCTGAGTGTTTCTCTAGAACTCACCATTTCCCCATTGCACTGAATCATACTAACACACACATATGTATAGTTCATTGACTGCTCTGTATATATTCTTTGGACCTAGCATTGCTGGAGAGATGTGTGTGTGTGCACGTGTGTGTGGTCAGTAGCCCCAGTATATAATTCTTAGATGGTTTCCCCATTCTAACCCAGGCTTGCTTTGCGATACAGGGAAAGTCATCAAATCCAGCTCCAGATTAGGTCATGGCTTGGAACAGATCATAACTGTGCTTTTGCTTGCACTTCCTCAGTCGGCCTTCACCTGCACATCACTGCAGAGATGGCCACTGTCCTGGGGATGTTGCAGTCAGGGTGTTCATATCCAGCTACTCCTGCCTGTTCTTATGTGCAGGTGGGGAGAAGTGACCTCAAGGTGACTGCCACTCTCTGGGGCAAAAGGAGGAACTGCAGAGGAGGAAAGTGCTTTTTTTGTCCTGACCTTCTCTGCCTGGATGTCCGGGGTAGATTCCTGACTGACTCTCTGCTGCCCAGTTTTGCTATCTGTAAAATGGGGAAATAATGCCTACCTCATCAGGATGTTGCAAGAACTATGTAAGACATTTGGAAAATGCTTTAGAAATGGAAAACACTGGCACTCTGCCAGAGGAAGTAACTTTTCATGCTTTTGGGTAGTTGTTTCCTTTTTTTTTCTTCCAGACTCGAGCCCTGAATAAACAAATGATGGTCATTCAGGTGGCCTGAAAAGGAGGGTCTATAATTATAACTCATTTTTTAAAATAAACTACTCAGTCAGGGTTGTTAAAGACTTCAACAAAAGGTGAAATTTTAACTGCAAGTTTCTCTGTGTATGTTTATCTGCTTTGCCAAGCGAAGTAATTTTTGTCCAGGTGTGGAGTGGGGGAAGTTGCCATAATTTTGGGCCAAAACAGTTTTCTTTTATGGCTTGCACACCACTCAGTATTTCAGTTGGTTTTTCAAACATGTAGTGGCTGCTCTTCAAACCCAGACATCTAGGACAGGCTCTCTGGAGAAAACCCTAAGGGGCTGCCGTGGGGCATATCTGATTCCAGGAGTTAAACACCATCCTGTGTCCCAAAGTAGGGAACCAGCCCATGGCACTGTGCCAAGGAAAGAAGGAATTATTATTTTTAAAATACCTCATGTGTAACTATTCTAATTTATTTGAAACAGTATTTCATACCAGGATTACAGGAATGGATCTATTTTCCTCCTCCCCCAAATTTTAAGTGAATCATTTTGAAAATTAAACAGCTCCAATTTACTCCAGAAATAAAGAGAGATGAGAAAAAAGTTAATAAACAGAAAACTAAGAGCAATTAAAAATTAATCCCTGGAATTCATTACTCCTAGTGAGTTAAAGAGAGCAGTGAGAGTCCCAAGTATTAGACTTTTACAATGACAGAATTTTAGGTTTTGTGGACCAGCTCAGAACGAAGAGGATGAGCCAGCCGTGCTGCGGCCCTGGCTGGGCGGGAAAGGACTCGCTGAGCACTGCACACCTGTGTAGGTGTAGGGCACAGCAGCTATTGGCTTGCAGATGCCCAGCACTGTAGATTGGATGCTTTCAGAGCAGAGGAGCCCAGAGTTTCCAAGGGTCCAGGCTCTCGGCCTCTCTGGTGCAGGCCTCTCAGAGTGTTTAAGTCCAACAGAGTGCAGTTCCCAATTCCATCACTAAGTGGGGGGCTGAGCTGTTGCACCCATCATAATGGCAATGTCATGGCTAGAGCCTTATTGTGTCCTCTTCAGGTCCCCTAAGTTATTTAAGATGCTAAAAGCCTAGGTCTTCATGGCTTCCTTGAAATTGCACCTTCTAGGAAGCAATCTGTCCAAAAGCTGGCTCTGGCAGACAGGAGAGACCATCTGGATTTCAGATATGTGGAGGAGCAGCAGATGCTCATCACCACAGGTCGCTCACTTCAGGCTGCTCCCCTCACACAATGTCAGTGGGGCCAGCACATCCCTCCAGGGGCTCTCCCCAGCGGCTTCCTGACACATCCCTCTCTCACTCTTCACT
Source organism: Ploceus nigricollis (assembly GCA_013399945.1). Taxonomy (NCBI): domain Eukaryota; kingdom Metazoa; phylum Chordata; class Aves; order Passeriformes; family Ploceidae; genus Ploceus; species Ploceus nigricollis. Next base: position 138,282 of record VXBC01003208.1, read on the forward strand.
CTGGGGTTGCCTCCAGCAAATAGCCCCAAGCTCAGAATCCAGCTGGATGCCTGAAGTGAGCCAGTGAACTGTCCCTTTCCTTCCTTAAGCCTCAAGGAAACAGACTGGTGTGTGGAGGGATGGCAGAAGTGGCTGTGATGTCGTTCAGCCGTGGAAGCCACCTCCAGCTCACTGGGAAGAGGGAGTCAGTGGCACTTGGCTGAAGACAGCCCCGGTGCCCTGAAGGGGCTACAAGTCAGCAGCCTGCATTAGTCACTTCTTGGGTGGGATAATGAGACAGGAGGATCATTAACTCCTTGTAACTATTTTCCTATGTTTGTACAGTGATTTAGTGATTGTTAGTAGCAGTCCAAGCGCAAGTTTTAGGTTGGTTTGCGTTTTTTTTCCTTTTAATTCAAAGCTGGTTTTATCTTGTCCATTGAATGACAGAGTAAATAATAGAGAGTGGCTACTCGTGCCTGTTATGTAAATATATTATATATATATAAAATTATGTTATGTCACCACAAATATGGTGCCTGAATAGCAAATGCATTCTTCTAAGAAAATTTGAGGCAAACTTGCATCCAAATTATTATTTATGCATCTAGGTTTTAAGGTCTATTTTTTTCCTGCAAATTAAACAGATTTAGCATCTCTCACACAGCAAGGAGAGTTCGATTCTTTCTTTTCTTCTTGCTTGGCAGTACCACAAAGTGCAATTTATAAAATCAGTACTGCATTCTAAATATTGAAAGTGCCATATTGCAGTGAATACAAACCTTTGCAGTAGTATTTCTTTGCACTTTGTTGCATGGTGGTGTGCTAGATGATAGAAATGAGTATTTAACAATGCTTTCACACAGTGCTACAATTGTCATTTGTAGATAACCAGTTGTTGGACTGACTGTGGGTTATGAAGTGGCTTTCAAGGCTGTTTTAAGCCTGCTCTTCTAACAACCACACCTCTTCAGAAGAAGAAATATTATTAGGCAGTTTAGCTAAGCCAGGTAGAGAGATAAAAATGCGGTTGACTTTTAATTGGGGAAAGCATCTGACCTAACAACAGGAAATCTATTAAAAAATGCCAAGGAATTCAGTGCAGTCAACGTGAAACAGGGACCTGGTAGGCTATGCCAGCCATGCTACTGTGGAACAATAACATCTCTACACTTGAAATGGAATAAGGTTTCTACAGTAACTATTTCATCTCAACTCCCAAGAGAGTCACTTTACCCCAGAGAACTGGTGGGGAGTTGTTTTTGTTTTGTGCTTGCTGGGGTGTTTTTTCTCCCCAGTAGGAGAACTACTTCAGGTGAAACCCTATTCTCTCCCACAGCAGCACCAGTGTAGGGAGACACAGCAGCCCGTGCCTCCAGTGCAGCTGCTTCAGGACATCTCTCTGTGCAGACAAGTGCTTGGAAGAGAGCTGAGGCAAAGACTTGCAGAGAGCTCTGCACAAGGCCCTACCAGCAGTATCACAGGACTGAGATGTGTTCCCAAACCTGACAGAGATGGAGTTGTGTCTAACCTTGAGAAAACTAAATTGTCTGTATTTTTCAGTTATATCTGTTAAAAATGTGCTGGAAAAGATAGGCAGTGGAAGAACATGCCACCTATACCAACAGAAATGTTTTCTAAATTTTTCTTAAGAAACATGTTTGTCTGGTCTTCAGGTGTTTCTTCACTGTTAAATGTAAATGGAAGAGGCAACCTTTAAATAATCCACTTTAGGAAGTAGCAGTCTACATTACAAGTTACAGCTTTTCCATTTCTCTGTTATGAAAACAAAACAAAAAAAATATATCCCACAAAACCAAGAGAATGAACATCTGCAGTACCATAAAACCCAGAATAGTCATAGAGAAGTATAGCAGAGAGAAATGGCTTTAGAAATGTATGTCTACACATTTACAGTTTGAAAACCAGAATTATCCATGTTGAGCAGAACCAGCAGTGGACTTCCAACACTTTCAGGTTTCCTGATACACCAGAGGGAGATCTGCATGGATAGGGAGAAAGACATCTCTTTTACACCAAGCAACTTAGATCCAGGCTGTTTCCATGTAGAACTCTTTGAAAGAAATGTTAAATTTCTGCAGCAGAACTCTCTTGATGGTCTTCTGCAGGCTGAATTCTTGATATGGTTTTGAGCAGGTAACTCTCTGCAAGCACCACTGTGTTAGTTCTACCTGCCACCATCTGTTAGAAAGGTCTCTTCGTGTTTCCTTTGGCTATGAGAAGCGTTGAAGTGTTTCAGAAGACCACTGTCCCAAATGGATGCTGCCATCCCCTGTCCATTTGCATTTCAATTAACTCTGCAGTCTGAGCTGCCTCATCAAATGAGAGCTGACAAAGTAACAGTCATTATGCTGCTTCCAGTGAGTATGAAATATGTCATAAGCTGTGAAAGGCAGGATTTTTCCAACCCATCTACACCTCTGAAACAGCAGCCTCATCCAATAAATGTCAAAGCCACAATATTTTTTGCTTTCAGTTCAGTCTTTAGAAAGAATTCTTTTCTCAGAGATTGTTTCTGCACTTAAAGAGGAACAAAAGCATATTTAATGTCTACAGACTCATGCGTTACTCCAGAAAGAGAGAAAAACACAGAACTCCAACAAATGCTTTAATCCCAGTCTCTGCCCTCAGCAGTTTTATTTAAGCCAGCTGAAACAATCTTGATCCTGCCCATCATTTTGCAATATTACACATTTGAGCCCAGACTTGTGTTTGTCATACACTAAAACAGTTTCCTGAACAGTTCATAAAATTCAGTGGTCGGTATCCAAAAGCCATGGCTGGGGTTATAGGAAGTACAAGTGTCAGAGAACTGAGCATTTCAGGAAGAAGAACAGGAGGTAAATTGCGTGGGGGTGAGGGGAGGTAGTCAGTCATATGCAAGGCAGGCCCATGGCACTTAAAAGCCACAAAGCTATCATCTTGTGCATAGGTTACTGGGTTTCAAAGGAGTTTTTACAGAACCTGCCCTTATCCTCTTTTCTTCATGTATCTTTGACAGTCTTTAAAAATAAATTTTAAAAGAAAAAAAAAAGAAAAAATAAAAAGGAGCTGCTATGTTTAAATTTATCCTACCACAAAGTCGATTTAACAAATAAGGCATAAGTCCAGCATATAGAGAAATCCTTTCCATTCCCATGGGCTTTTGACTTTTCCTATGAGACTGCACTATTTGTGTAAATATACTTGGAGACACTTTCTATAAGCTTTTAGTTTTCTATGATCTATTACTTTAGTGTTTATTAAAGATACAAACTTATAGAACTATTAAGCATTCAGGTGAACACAACAAAGAAAGAACACTGCAAACACAAAGCCGTTCTGGATTTTGACACATAAAAAACTCTTCAGAATCACTGTACTGTTTTAATTCTGTGATTACTTTCATTGCTTTGAAAAAATTAAACTTAAAAGAAAGGCCTTATAATAAATGCTATGTGCATCTTAACTGTGTTACTGAGCGAAATCAATCTGGCAAACTCCTATTGCGATTTGTGATTTTTTTAAACCCTTTAAAATAAATGCTTTTTGGTATTGATTTTTTTTTAATTAAAAATACTTCCAAGCATAAATTGAAAATGATGCCTCCACCTGGGAAGATTTACTTGCTGGCATGCTCCAGCCACACAGTCTCTCATGATGTCATCCCCTGGTTGTGCCAAGGGAGCCTCAGCATTGGATGGATCTGTCATTGCTCAGCAGAGAGCAATGAGACATTTGTGGGTGACAATTTTGTCACCCAAGAGGTTTATACCTAGAACTTCCCTGTGTTGCAGAGGGACCCATGCTGGAATGATTATCTCTTCTGCAGCGTGGATGGGCAATTTGCTTTTGTCAGATGGAAAGTGTGCATTCTCTCCCTTATATTTCCTGTTCACTGTACTGGCTTCTTTTTTGGGGGTTGGGGGGGGGCAGGGGGAAATGAAATTTAAGGATTTGATGAGAAACCAATTTGAACAACAATTTCTCACAGACAGAGTGAATTTGCCTTTTTGCAAATTGATTTTTGTAACAAGTTATTTATATGATATTACTTAATAAATTGTTTTTTCTAACTTGGTTTTTTTTTTCTAATTCTCTCAATCTATGTTATGTATTTGCAACACTATCATAAAGATAAACCTTTGAAAAGATTCTCCAATCACTTTAAGACAAAGGGCGAAATTGACTCAGTCTTTGAAATTCCATTCTTAAGTGTCTGGTGTGCACCATGCTATAAAAGCAGTAGGATCACTATTCTGTGATCATTGAGGCTTCCCAATAGTGGTGTAATTCCAGAAGGAATCATCCACGAGGAGGATATTAGTCTGTGACCACAAGTCTAATTTTGACTAGCTGAGGTTTCCCAGGAGAGCAGCAGAAGCTTTGTCAAGGTAAAGTGTGCAAAATGCCTTTATTTAAGCATATAAAGATCACATAATTTATAATAGCACTGTTCAGTTATTTGTCTTTCATCATGTGAGATGAAAAAAAAATTAGTCTCATTGCAGTTATGGAGAGTCCAAATGTCATTTGCAGTATCTTTTTACATAAGAAGAACAACCTCCAGAGAAAATTCTTCATTTTAATACTTCCTTAATAAAAGAGCTGTCTATATTGCCAGAAATTCCATCATATTTAAAGGACAAGGACAAAGAAAGAGTGGGAAAGGTCACAGCAAAGTAATATTTCATTAAAAGCATTAGAGTGAACCACAAAATCAAACAGTTTAGCACTGAAACCCACATAGGTTTATGAAAGGACTAAGTTCTGTAACTGATGAGAAATTAGCCAAAATATCCACCTGCAATCTTTGGTGAAGCTCCAGAAGAAAATCTCTGTATGAATAGCCAAAAAAACCCCAACTTTTGAAAACAATAGGAGATAAGATATAAATACAAAAGTCTACTCAGTTTTTATTTACCTCACACTTGAACACCAAGCCAGGGAAACTGAGCATGGCACTGTACAGGAGGATGCATCTCCTGCGCACCCACTCCCTTCAGCAGGGGCACACACGCACACTTGCAGGTGCAAGCACAGAGAGGCTGCAGCAGCCCCATCTCTGTTACCTTGTGCATCAGAGCAGCCCTACAGGATTCACAAAACATCAGACTGAGCTTTTCATTTTCTAGATAACGCCAGTAACAGCTGAAGACATCCTGGTTGTCCACCTGCTGAAAGGTGGTCCAGACTCTGCAACCCTCCCCATGTGCTGAGAGCAGAACCACTTTTATTTACATGATAGAGGAATCTGTTATATTTCTTATCTTCTTGTTTGATTTACTATATCAAAGACCACTTCAGTCATAAAGAAAATTCAACTAAAGGGTAGCATTTCAGCCAGAAAAAATATATTTGGTTTTCCAACATTAATTTACCAGTTTTATCTATGTAATATTACTCGCCCCCCACAACAAGCAACACACCAATCACAACCCCCTGCAAATATTAATCTTTCTTAATACTACCAAAGTCATTACAGAGGTAAGTCAGCTAGACAAGCCATTAAAGCCAACAGCATTTTACTTTATTAAAGTTCTTGTTGAATTTGTCTCCTCCTCCTCTGCCTCTCTGCTCCAGCCTTGTGAGACCCTGCCGGAATGCTGCATCCAACTCTGGGATCCCCAGCACAGGAAAGACATTGACCTGTTGGAGTGAGTTCAGAGAAAGGACACCAAGATGACCAGAGGGATGGACTTCCTCTCCTGGGAGGAAAGGCTGAGAGAATTGGGATTGTTCAGCCTGAAGCAGAGAAGATGTGACCTAATTGCCACCTTTCAGTACCTGAAGGGAGCTGGAGGGACAAGAAAGATGGAAAATGAATTTTTACAAGAGCAGGTGGTGACAGGACAAGGGGGAATGGCTTCGAACTGAAAGAAAGTAGGTTTGGGTTAGATGTTAGGAAGAAATTCTTTACTGTGAGGGTGGTGAGGGACTGGCACCGATGTCCCAGAGAAGCTGTGATGCCCCTTCTCTGGAAGTGTTCAAGGCCAGGCTGGATGGAGCTCTGAGAACATGGTCTTGTGGAAGGTGTCCACTCTTGTCCATGGCAAGGGGGCTGGAACTGGATGATCTTTAAGGTCCCTTCCAATCCAAGCTATTCTGTGATTCTATGAATTTCAAGGACAGCTTGAACAAGAGAACCAAAGAAAAGAGCAAACATTTAAGATGCTTTAATTCTTGTATAAAAATTGCAGGAATGATCACTTAAATGAGCAGACAAGTGAATTTAGTGTTGGTTCTTCCAATCTTACTCTCACATAACATTCCTTTCGATGCTGTAAATGAAATTATGAGTTTGTTGGATAAGGCACAAAATGAAAAAAAAAACCCCAACATATTCTTATCCAAAATCTTAGAAGCTTTTCCTCTTTCTTGCCAACACTAGTACATCTTTCCCTGATTGTAGTACAGACAGTTACTAGCAAATACCCACTCTCTGTATTGCTCTCCAAACTGACTGCTACAACTAACAGTTTTTCAGCAGCTGTCTATTTCCACATCAAATCCTCAAGCACCTCTGTCCCTCCAATCAGAAAGGCTGATTCCACTTCCTTTATTCCCCACACAAAAGCAAACATGAGCATCATCAGAGTCCTCAGCCACTCACTATTTCTAATTGCTCCAATATTCATGACATATTTTTTGACCTTGGCAAACCACAGAGTGAACAAAACCATTTATATTTTTACTACTTGTGGGGACACTTATGGCCTGATAGGACCTTATCATCATATCCTACTTTATTTAAGCAAAAGAGAAACAAACTTATCATGATCAAGAGAACAGAGTCAGGAAGACTGTATGCAAGGGGACATGCTAATCTGAAAATTCCAGAAACCTTTGCGGCTGTTTCTCCTTAACAGAAGGAAAAAACAAACAAACACCCAAAACCAAAGAAAAAGCAAGCCAACACCCTCCCCACCCTCAATCAAACAAAAAAACCCTAAAACTCCAGGAATCTCCTAAATACAGCTTTCCCTGTACCCCTTGTTGGAATTTTGCCTTTCTTAACTCAGAACTTCGGCTGGCTGGCTGCTCATGCATGCATCTTAATTAATAACCAAATGTATAAATCCCCTCCTGATTGCTTTTACATGTTTTTCTAAGCATCTGCTTCTACCTTCATTGTTAGCAAAGCTGCTCTCTTCTACAGCTCAGCTGGGGAACTTATTTCTCTCTCTCTCAGAGTGCAATTGGGTATTTCATGTCAATTATCTTAATTGGAAGCAAGCTTAACCCATTTCCCAATTACAGCTCCAGCTTATTAGAACAAACAAACTCTCAAACCTCCTCTAATAAAATAAACCCAAAAATGCCCCCAAAGAACAAACCTAAACTTTGGTAAAAAAACATTGAAGAGAGGACTGAATAAAAGAGCTCTGGTAAGCGAAAAGTGAGTAAGCTGGTACAGGAATGTAAGGAGACCGTGTGAGTCTGACTGGCTTGGTCTCCGACACAGCATTCCCTTAAGTCTGTTCTCTGCAAGCTCACAGAGGGAGCACTCCTCAGCCTGGCACTGCTTCATGTACTTTTATCCCCCACCTACCAAGGTGGAGCTGTCAGACAAAAAATAGAGGCAGGTGCATCTCTGTTTTGCCACTGCTGGGCACTGTGATGGCCTGGCTTTTTTGAGCTGTTTGAGTACAGAGCCAGGTTCTCTCCGCCTCTTCCTTCTCACACTGCTCCCAGACTTTATCACTCGTGTTCAAACAGATATCGACTTCATGACTGTTGCCAAAGACAAACAGCCTAAAGAGAAAAGTCATCCAGAAACAAGAGGGCCAAGCCACCTGCTCCTGCTATGAGTTATGGCTTGGTTAGCCATGGCTCTTCACATGGCCTTCACTCTCTTGCTTGCCCATTTTTATGTTCCAGTGTCAAATGCACACCAGACATATCCTTTATTACACGTCTGTGAAGACAACAGATTAAAACCATTCTATTTGACTCCCCAGTGATGTCATCACCTTTTTGAGTGGCATCCACCTTTTATGCACACACTGGATACTACTCTAAGAAGCGATGTGTAGAAATTATTCCGCACGTTATACTATCTATTTGCACAGGATAAATGGGCCAAACATTTAGGCCATGAAGTTGTAATATTCTTGCCCACCTGCAGCGTCTGCCTGGTACTGATTGAATCATGAGTGTTTCCCCCTTGCCAAGATTGCATGTTCAGAGATATTGATTATGATGCTATTTTGATTTTGTTGTTTTCTGGTATTGTCAACATTTCTCTAAATAATTTCTACAGTTGTTTTTGAGAAACAAGGAAAAATCAAAAATATACTTTTGAGATTCACCGCTCTAATATCTTGGTATTTAATCAACCTGTAATATAATATTGATTACAAATACCGTGGAGACGAGATATTGGTGCTTGTCTTTAGAGCAAGTACTTGATGTAGCTCTTTATTGCAAAAAGAGCCTTTCAAATGTTTTGCTACCAAATATCCATCTGGCCCATGGACTCTCTCACTTTCACAGTCAAAATTTTATCATTGATCCTGGCAGAAGGGAGATGGAACTCCTGAAAGACAATGCAGATTAACTGTTTGATGACCAGCACAAAGTGCAGCAGAGGACAAAAAGGGACTCAGATCATACATGTTGCTCCTGAGGACTATGAAATAAAAAAAACATGTATGAACAAAGATCTCTGGCAGGAAGGTCATGAAAGCCAAACTTTCAGAATTCCATGTTACTACCCATTAACCATTACCTTGCAAAACCAAAACAAAACTCTCATTGTATGTCAGCTGAAACATCAACAAACCCTGTCAGCTGTCTGCTTTCTCTCTCTCAGTTCCTCTCCACTGGAAGGTCATGTCCTTCCTGCAGGCAGTGCTTGCTTTGTGCCAGCTCTGGTCACCCCTCCTACATACCCAGCCTCCAGACCAACTGGACCAAAGCTGAACTTCAAACTTTTATTTCACTGAGCTCTTGTTCTTGCATCTCCTTTCTTTTATCCTTTGGGTAACCTACATACTTCCATAAACATTTACACTATATATATTATATATACATATATATATGTTATGCTAATTGTTGCACAGTCTTATCTTACTTTGTCTTGTCATTTGAAATCCTGACAGGTACTTTACCCACGCTCTGATTTACCCCTGCAAGTGTGAATAGACTATTCACATTTCATTGATGCTGATAGTTCTGGGCACTCACTAAGTACCTTTCTGGCAAACTCTAGAAGCCCTTTTCTATATGTCCAGTACTGTCAGCACGAGTTGCTCCTGTCATTGCTGGAGCTAATGTTGTGATGAAGTGAGAAAATGCAAACTCCGGAAGATATTTTGATTACTCAAGGGAAAACACTTCCCAATTAGGCTGCCTTCCTACTGCCCAATCTCTTTGGGACAGCAGTGAGTTAGAGGCTACTTTCTGTGCTCCTTGGCAAATAAGGCACATATTTTTGTTTGGTGTAAGGGGTGTTGAGTTTAGGAAATAAAGACACAAATATCATTCCTCCAGCGCTGAAAGGAAGATCCAAAAAGTAGCTTTAGGAAAAGCTCTTTCCTATGCACACAGCAGCCGGCTAGTGTTCTCTTCCTGCCCATCCATTCCCTTACTATCAGCCATGGAAGAGGAAGACAAGAGTCTTTGTTTTTCTCACCTAAGTACAAAGAGGGTCACCACTGAAGTAAATGTAAAGGAGTGTTGAGGGGCAGATAGAGAAACACTGTTCCTGACAGAAATAGGACTTGGACTGTCATAAAGTGTTAGTGGCCATATTTACATCTCTCCCATAAACCTGAACCATTAGCATCAGGGGAAGGGGGGATCAAGGGGAGCTCAGAGATTTAAAGACTGCTCCAAAAAACATGGTGTTGGCTTCTATAACCTGGAGGCTCAGAAACTGACTTTGAATTTCTTTGCATATGATGATTATTTAGTCTGTCTGTTCAGGGAAACTAAAGGCACTAGTCCTGGTGCATTAAGTGAAAAATGTACATCAATCTGGGCAAGATTCATGCACTGTTTTCTTCAAGTCTGGAACATGGATTCAAACTCTAATCAGTCTGTCACTTTAAAAAACACTTCCACACTGGTGAAGATATGCTGATATGCTTCAGGTATGAGAGCTGTACTTGTAACTAAATGTAGACTTGTGATAAATGTGCTGTTAGACACTGCAGGTTTCAGGTCTCAGAAACCCTGCTGCTTTACTGCATCAGCCTTTTCATCTGTTTGCTGCAGCAACTTCAAGTCATTTACTGTAAAGTCAGAATAAGAATACCTAGAGCAAGGAGGTTTGGAGAGAACTCACAAATGTGAATATGCTCTAGGACATAACAGGAAATTAAGCAGAACATAATTTTGTCATTTATTGCAGAGGGGTACACCAGTACTTTTGTATTAAGCCAATTTCAATGAAATGAGCCCTGTAGCTGTCCCCTCCAATGGAGCAAGTTTGTAAATATGGCATTAATTGCTATTATTGTCCTGGATTAATGCAGTACCCTCCTTTGCTGCCAATGGTTCTGCACTTGTAGGAAGATGCTTATCTAATCTGATGTTGCTTGCCGTGTCATGCCTTTATGAAGTTAGCTTTGTTCTGATGTATAGTAATTATATTTAAGTTGCACTAGGCTACACAGTTTAAATGAATAAATGACACTTTGGCACATCCTGGCTGTAAAAGTTCTTGGAGTTAGCTTATTTAGAAAAAGAGAAGAAGGGAATTAAGTCCTCGGTCTCCTATTACAGTATGTGCACAGATCACTACATCTGTGCAGAATGACAGAGCAAGCCAAGGAATAATTTACTATGCTCTCAAAGAGGAAAAAATGTTGATTTTACCAAATATTTAGTGTTACTGAAATATTTATAGCCCTTTCATGCAACCTATTCTGTACCTGAACAGCCTAAAACTCACATACCTGTAGGTGTTCAGGCTCTTTCTGTGTTACAGATAATTCAAACTCAATAGTGACTTCTTTAAAAAAGTGGTTTAGTCAAGTTAAAAAAAAGTCAAACTTCTTGTGTTTTCTCATATTCACTTGTATATATATTAGAAGAAATGAGTCTGCCAGGCATAAAGACACACTTTATGTCTCAGACATATTGATAATGCTATTGAGACTTAATGTGAATTTGTATGTTGAGCTTATTTAGCTCTGGCTGAGTTGAAAGACTTGATCCTTAATTTAAAGTGGTTATTTATTTTTAAAATCATTTTACTAATTCTAAAGGAAACTTCCATAAGGGAAGCACTATCAGTCTTTTTAACTAAAGTGGCACAAATAGTATCTTTTTAATGTGGTGCCTATTGTACTTAAGGCTTGAGCTACAATAAGCACAATGCTCTTTCCAATTCCCCATCTAAAAGAAAGGTGATTTTCTTTATTCAAACCTCTTGATCCAAGAAAGAAAGGGAGAGGAGATAAATACAGCTCTTTGTAGTACTGCTTAGAAGTAAAGGTTAATCATGAAGTGCAGAGCTGTTTTTAGATGTTTCAAAATGTAAAACAGATGAATTCACACCTTCCTCATAAATGGGCCGTTCTAGTTAAAACTTTGAGAAATGAATTCCTGGCTCTGCTTCTTTTTACAGAGAAAAATAACATAGTGGCCTTCTGGGGCAAGATCTTTAAAGATTTTCGATGAGATTTATGTGGCAGAAAGAGCTCTCAGAGACAAATCGATATAACTAAGTACAGCGCTCTCATACAATCACGCTGATCAGGAAAACTGGCTGCATCATCACAGGGCTGTCATTTTCTCACTTGCACTGTGTGAGATTGCCTAAGGTTTCTTACAACATTGAAATCAAACCCTCCAGTTGACAGCAGCCAGCGACAGCAGGGGGTTCAGGGCAAAGGAACAGCATCTTCTTGAGCTTGCGCCTTGTTAAACACATTTCTTTTTCTGACAGACTCGAGATTCCCATTCCTTGGCACCATATTACCTGCACAGACACATTCTCAGGTTGCATCTCTCTTTCTATTAGATAATTTTTATAAACAAATGTGAGGCCAAAGATTTCAAGGAAAAAGTACATTCTTACACTTTTTATACATCCAACACCTTTCTTTGTTTGTGGTATTTTTAATCACTCTGTTTGCAAGGAACAGAAAGACAGTGCCTCATCTTGATGTGTTAAGATATTTCTGATCCTCTTTTCTTATCATCAGATGATCCTGTTCTGTGGTGTGTTTTTACTTGGCTCCTTCTACTTCATGCTAATTCCCACTGCACGTACCCTGGGCACTGCTCTGATTTTGTTTTGCTGCTGTTAGGCACAGTCAGGTTGGTGCTGCTGAGGAACAGGTTACAGCAGGGCTCTGCTCTTCTCAGTACTGCATGGTGAAAATGGCAGTTTCCACCCCAGCAAACTATGGGTAGCAAACACATGAAGGAATTCAGGCGTAAACCAGTAAAATCGGGAAATGAGGAGCTCAGCCTGCCTAGTCACTTCTGAAAATCCTGTTAGACGTCTACATGCAGGTTTCATACTCGCTTACATACTATAAATATGTAAACCTGTAAACCTGGACTGGAATCCCAGAAGCATCTGAAGGAGGACATTCCCACTGAATGCCATTCCAGTCTTTCCTAGCTGAGCATAGACTCTGCTTGTTCAAATGCACGCACCGGTCTCATGTATGTACACGAGTTATGGAGAACCCGTGCAGGTCTGGGCAGTTTGAATATAAGATATGCACCAGTGAGCTATCAAAGAAATGGGAACAGAAAGTCCTACTTGCAAAAATTGAAGACTAAAGATATTTGTTTGTGTATGTGTGTGTAACTGTGGCTTAGCAATTCAAGCTTGCTGCTGATGGACATTAAAAGCACGAAGTGGAGTGAAAAAGAGACACTATCCAGTATATTTTATGGAAATGTCCCTCACAGATTTTTAAGGTCAGTTCTGCTACTTAGCTATTAATCTTAAATACATGAAAAAAAAGTCACATGAAAAATTAGTCAAAATGTTAGCTGTACTGGTAATAAGAGGTGCAGAGAATACAAATTAGGGAGAGAGAAGGAAGAAGAAAGGAACTGAAGGGATCGACACAGGGGAAAAGAGAAACCTCAAGAAGAAAATGAACATTCCCTGTAAATATCTTCAAGGTAACAATGTAAATGAAGGAAGGAAATTACACCAAGTCTCAGAAGACAACAGAAAAAGAAGTAATGGCCATAAGCAAAGAAAGAAAAAGTTCAGCCTAAACATGAGCAAAACTCTAAGAGTAATTAGGCTAGTGAAAAATTCAGAGGTAGCTGAGGTGCAATTAATGCACATATTCAAGAAGACTGGACTAAAAATAAAAAGATGAAGAGAACACATTTGTTAAAGTTGAGAGGAAACAAACTTAATTTAAGTTTTGAGAGGAAACAAAGAAGAAAGTGTTCTCTGGCACCCTGTTGGTGATTTTTCTCCACAATGACCTGGTAAACTTCATATTGGCACAGTGATTAAATTGTGTTGCTTGCAACATACCTGTTTTCTCATGGTGCCTGCTGGTTCATTATTTAATTTTTTTTTTTTTGTGACAGCTGACACAGCTGACATCAGTGCTATTCTTTTTTTTTCTCCTTATTTGACTTCTCAGCAGTTTTAATTCAGCCACGGCATCTCCTCTCATCATTTTGTTCCCTTTCCATCCAGCTCCTTCAATCATTCTGTAGACACAGATGTTACTTTTGCAGTGAGCACTGATTTGAATGCATGCTCCTTCAGTTGCACTTACCTCAAACGTTTTGAATTCTGCCTTGTTCTGAGAGAGCCTGTAGCTGTTCAGGTGTATGTGACTGTTAAAAGCTGTGCAAATGGATGACCCTAGTTCAACATGGGTCTGGTTTTCAACAGGCATTTTCCTTCTAGAGACATCTGTGTTTCACTAAGTACATTATGATTTAGTACGTAGTGTAGCTGCTGTTTCATCAGCAGTATCTCCTTGATGTTTTGACAAACTGTAAATTCATGCTTTTAAAATCTCAGTAACCTGGATGCCAAGGTTTCATTTCAAGGTTTGACTTTCAGTTCAATATAGATGCTCATTAAAGTCAAGGGAAGGACCCTACTGACTCAGATGAGTTAAGAAAGAGACCTTATACTTCTATTCAAGCTTAAGTAACCCTGAACATAAATTTGCCATTTGGATCCTTTACTGTGCAGTCAGTACAACAGTTACCACTTCTGCTGTCACAGATGGTATTCCAATTCCACGGTCTGTTTTAAGTCCTCACACAACTCTCCATACCTTTGTATGTGAGTGCTCAAAAACCCATAAAAGACTTTCCCTTCCAATTCCCAAAGTCAAGAAGAGCTTCTTTCTGCCTTTCCAGATGGGTGATAGACTCTCATTTAAAAAAGGAGTTGGGCAGCTACATAACTTTGGTGACCTGTGCCAAAAGAACTTTGTGGTGTCCTAGTAGGTCTTGAGTTTTCCCTGGAAAAAGCATTTGAACCAGAGTTTCCTAGTGTGGCTGTAACAAAGAGAAAGAAGGATAGAGCCGTAGCCCTGCTATGGATGCAAGGGCAGGTTGGCTTGGCAGTAAGGAGCTTGTGCCTGCCCAGGGACACTGACAGGAGACAAAGGGGAGAGAAAGGAAAGACAAAGTTCATAATCTCGTAACATTTTTCTCCTCATTTTGCCATTCTAAAGTTGCCCTTGCTGGGGTTAATTAACAACTATGAATGCCAGTGCTACAGGAACAAAGTAGATTGCAGTTTTTACCCCTCTCCCACATTTTCCATTGTTGTGACTGGACCTCAGGATGTGACCTCTGTAAATGCTCTCTCATTACTTTCCTACTAATTAGTCTCATTTCATTTATGAGTTATATTAGCTGGGGATTTTATATGGTTTAACACATTAAAAAATAAAGCTTCTTGACATTTGAAAATACTCTCACTTCGGAGAAACTGTCAGTCCTCCTCACATCTGCACATAAGGGGATGGTTGAAAGAGTCAGCTGGGGATAAAGAAGAGTTCTCCTCACAGCAATGGCTATGCAAAGTGTTAAGGAGGCCATGCCATGCTGGCTTAATGTGAGCACTTGTGTCTTATAGCTATATGCCACAAATGCTTAAAGCCTAGACTCAACTCGTATAACTATGGGCATTAGACTGTTCAGAAAGATAAAAGAGGTGTCACCCTTTGCTTCTCAGACAAGAGGGGGTGATTCATCCTGCCTAAGCCATGAACTAGTCTCTGGAGACATGGCTTTCTCTCTCCGCTTATCACTGCAGGGGCCTAGGGGGGCCATATCTATGACTTCAGTGTGCTGCTTGGTAGGATGTGATTGAGCCTTAGAGTTTAGTATGATAAAAGAACTTATTAGAAGTTCTTGATTTCGGTGTATTCTGTTTTTTCTACAGGCGCAACTGACTGCAAGTTCTAGCTTCAAACATGGCTTCTAACAGCTGGCTGTGCTCTCCACCACTCTGTGCGCATACACGCATGTAAGCTGCAGGAAAATGTCACTGAAAATTCATCCTAGAGCAGCAGAAGCCAAATTAGCACACTTCCTCCCCTATGTTGGCTAAAGCACTTAAAAAACCAGAGGCTGTTCTGAAGAGTCAGGTACACTCACAGCTTGCTGGTAGAAGAATAACCTTTAGCAGAATAACAGCCTTCCATCTGTTCTCCACTATCACCTCCTCAGAAATGTGACTGGGATTAAGAAGAATTAAACTTCTGATAGTGCCATGCCAGAAGTCAAAAGAGGACCTTCTTTGTCTCTGTTCATTGGAACCTCTTCTGAAGGGGTGTCTCCTTCAGACTTGCCTTCTTTACATACGCCTCCTTGTACGGAAAAATTGCTGAACAAAAGAAACTGAGTTAAGGCGAACAACTTCAGTTGTATTACAAGTTTTAAGACATAAGGATGTGATCTATTCTGAAAGTCCCTGATGATTTATTTAGTGGGAATATTTCTACATTGTTTCCTTTAACATCAGAGAAAATGTGCCTTTGGAGAGGCACAGCTTTTATCTCATCCCTTTTAAAATCACACCACTCATCTCAAAAGAAAGGCTATGCCGTGTCAGAATTTAAAACATTCACCTTATGGCTGTCACCCAAAGTAGATGAAATATATGCCATTGAGTTTTAAATGACTGCTTATGCTGCCAGTCACAGTGAGATCCTGAACTGAATGATGTAAGTTCCCTCTGTTTCCCTGAAAGCAATTGAAGCTGAATCTTTTTATACCAGAAAAGGATCTGGCCCTTAAGTTTCAGTGTCTTCCAAATCCAAAGTAATTTTATCCACTTGAATAATTTATCGTCATAACCTATTTTTCATTAATTTGACTATGCTTTCGTTTCTCTCGGGCTTGGTACTTACAGAGTAGCTCTACTGCAAAAAACGATGTGAAATTAGCACTTTCTTACTCAGCAGATCCCTTTCCTGTGAGAAGTCAGAAAGAGTGCTGCTTAACTTACCATGAAAAGTACTAAAATCTCTCTTTTGCCCCTTCCTTGCTTTCCACGCAAAAGGACCAGTGGAGCCAGGGGGAAGCAAACAGGTCAGGATTTTTGGCTCTTGTATTTATGTGACAGTCAACCGAGCTCCAGGGCCACCTGGGCAGCCTGTGGGTCTCTGGGTTGTGACCAGCATGATCCTCCTGCTGCTGACAGTGAAGTTGTAGCTGCCAGCAGAGCTTGCAGAGCCTCTGCCACTGATGGCAAATGAAAACAACATGATTTCCCACTTCCAGATGATGTGCTCAGCTCAACAGAGACAGACAGTGTTTAAAATTTATCTTAGGCGTAAGGATTGCAGGACAATGATCACTTTTTAGTGGTCATTCTGGGGACTGGAAAACAGATGAAGCTGTTGGTTGATGTGCTGTTAAACATCTCAGGTGTGAACACTTCTGTGCTAATCCTGAGGAATTAGTTTAGCTAAAATTGATTCTGGAATCAGACTGGGAGGCCCAAGATCAAGTAAGATTTGGGGACAATTTCTGAAGAAATTGGTTGTTGGTACAGAGACCAATAAAGTAACATTGGCATAAGATCTCTTGAGGAAGGCAATACATTTTGAGGCAATATGCTGCCCAGTGTATCCAAATTATTTTTTTTCTATTTTTCCAGGTAAGTCCTTTCTAAAACTCACACTGAAAATTTAAGATTAGTTTTCCTCAAGAAAGCATATGCAATACATTGTAAAAATAGGAACTTTCAAAAGAACTTTGAATTTTTCTTTGCCATAGGACATCATTTATTACAAGAATGTTCTTCAAATTTAGACAGTCTCTAACATATGACTAAGTCTGAAGTCACTTTGTCTGTCAAAAGGTAAAGGGCAAATGAGTTATCAGGGCAGCTGGGTCATCAGAATTCATTCTCTTTGGACCCGATGTAGTAAAAAATATCCTCAGTCTTCCAAACAACTGAAGTCCCAAAAGGCCACAAATCCTAGCCTTGCAACAGGCCAACTTATCCAACACAAAGGTCAGCATCATTAAACAGAATAAACAAACCAATCCAAGAGCAAGAAATGACAGATCTGCCCGGGAGGGGAAGGACTCATGCAGCTGTCTCTCTGGGCCTCCTTCATTTCCACACTTGCACAGTCCCAAACTTCTTTGTACACACCCACACTTGCTCTCCTGTTTTTCACTCCATACACACGTGTGCACACATATACCTGTACAATGGGTGCATGGATGGGACCAGGCAAAAATCCCTTCTAAACATGGGAATCCATGAGATAGGCCATTACCAAACTGAATGGAAACAGCAGCTGATGGAACTGAGCTCTTCTGGTCATGTACCGTCCCCTGGACCTCTAGCCTTACTCCTCACTGCCTTGCAGGAAATAATGTTTTGGTCAGGGGTCAACAACAGCTTGTAGAGTGGAGAACCTGTTTCTACTTCCAGCTCTCACTACCATCTCACCAGCTTCTGCCAGTCAAGGCCGGGCCAAAACCCATTCTCATTCCTCTGCTTGCCTTCTCACCAGCTGAAAAGGCACAGGGTGTGTCCCCATCAGCCCTGGTACTGGCACACAACACTCCCAGCCCGGGATCATGCTCCAGCCCACAGCTCCACCTTCCATTACTGCCCTGGAGCCAGCAGCCACCAATACTCCTGCAGCAACAGCACACACGGCAGCACAAGACTAAGAAGAGGGGATGCTTCTCTCTTTTTGTGATGTTTACTCATGGCCCCGTCTAGCTATCTACACCCCAAAAATCTCTCAAACAATTAATTTTCAAGGAACCAAGGAAATAACTTAGGCACTTTGCAGCTGAGTACTTTTCACAGATGAGAGCACAGCTGTTTGCATGCTTATTTCCTTCTGTCACCACGCTGGAAATATATCCTGTGCTTAGAGTCGTACTAACCTCTAATGGATTTGGTGAGGTTACAGACTTTAAGAAACTACAGGCATTAGCAGCAGGCTGTGAGTCTAGAAGGGAGACCTGCTTTCTCCTGTGTGTGTGTATTACAGGGCCAAACCTCAGCTCCAACAAAACGTGACAATGCTGCTTGGTCCTGCCCGAGTGATGCCTGTCACACACTGTCCCAAGGTGCTGAGCAGTGGCCTTGGAGCTACGAGCTCAAGCTGCCACAGCAGGAGCTTAGCAGCAAATGTGTGAGCAGCAAATTTGGAGAGAGGCTCCCACCATGCTAGACCAGCTGCTTGAGTTTTCTTCCACTTTTTAAAATTGCTTTTATAAGTTTCAGGATGAAAGAGATTAGGTAAAGCCCCATTCCAGGTTGCTGTGCATGAAATTTAAAATACCCATATTAATGCAGAAATAAACCAACTACAACATCTAAAGCTAAACACTGTAAATAAGTAGCTGTGCAGTACGAGGAGAGGACAAATCTCAGTTGGGACTTGACAGATTCAGGTTTTGTTCTCATTTCTACCCTTGACCTGTTCGGTGACTTTGAGTAAGTCATTGCTTCCTTTCCATTTCTTTCTGGGTCAGGGACTGCCTGTCATTTTGTATTCATGCAGCTGGCATGAAAAGCCCCAGCTGCAGTGAAGATCCCTGGACACTACTTCAATAAAACCAATATCTAAATACCTGTTAAAAATAGACCATAGGGAAGCCTTTTTCTTTCCTTGGTAAAAAGGTATCATGTTTCAATGAGCGAAAATTTCAGATGTTTCCTTAAGTAAATAAATATATACATGCATAATTGCATTTACACCAAACGCACACATATTCAACTATGTTCCTAATTAAAATCTAGAAAACTATCACAACTTTACTACATTACTTTCCCATCTCTGTATCTCTAAGATACTAAAGTTTTATCATCTCACTTCTAATAAACTTGCTATATCGTACCAGTAAGATTTATTTTCTAGCTTTGCATAAAACTCAACTCTGCATTTTTTAAAACCATCATTATCCTAAGCACACGGCACAGAATTGTATTTATGTTACAATGAAACCTCATATTTTTCAGTCTGTATTTGAAAGTAGTTAACATTTTTCTATCCAAATCAAACTGCTTCTCAGCAGTCAGTGCTGAAATAAGCTTTTTTTCTAGTGTTTTCGGCATCTGTTCTGCCTTTTCTTACCTCTCTCCCCTCACTTACACGTATAAATGTCCATTTATAAGCTTCCAGCTGAAATAGATGCCAAACTTAATCCAATTGCATAAATTCACAACATAATCTGCAAAAAGTACATCACTGCATGCCTCAAGAATTCACAGCCTCTCTTAAATGTCTGACAGAATCCCTGAAACTGTACTGGAAAGATCCAGTACTTTATTTCCATGGATATGCAGCAAGGTTTTTGTTCTTGCTGTGGGCACTTGATTTCTGATAGAAGTGTTAAGGTGTGACTTGCAAGGGCAAAAAGTTCAAGGTCATTTATTTTCTAGTCTCAGTGAGCAAGGAATTGATGCCCTATCTGCTAAGCAGAAGTAAGGGTCAGGGAACCTTGAAATAGAAGATAGTAGTGCTTCAGATCACATTAAGAACAAATAAACAATGAAAACATTGAAAAATAATAATTAAAAGTAATGGGAGTAAAGGTAATGGGAAGCCTTGAAAACCATTTGGGCTAAAGCCACTGAGTTCTCTGAAAGTTTTGAGGTCTTATAAGGCTGGAAGTGTCACACTATTTTGGATGTCTGGTCAAGCCGTGGTTCAAAAACTAGAAAGCAATAACTTACAGATTGATTTTGATTGTTAATGTACAGACATCAACTGAGATGGGATATTGGTTGTAAAATCTGACACATTCTGACAGGTGGAACACACATTAAAAAGGTTTGAGTTTTCGAAGAAGGAAGCAGACAGCAGCATTGAATGACAGAAATTTTAAACATCTACAATAAGGACAATTTTTTTTTCCCTACGGATGGTGTATTTATTTTTTCTTAACGATAAAGTTTAAAGCCACTTATGTATTTTGACAATGTTTTTCATCACAAGAACAAAAGGTAAGAGCAGAAATTTTGAATGACTTATTCAATGAGATAATTAAAAATTCTTACCTAACAGAATTTTACGGTTTTTTAAATACAAAAAAAAAATTTATAATTGGATACAAATAGTATTAGCATTTTCAAATGCTGCTGGATTGAGAAATGGCTGCTTTTTGTTTGTCATTTCAAGTATCCCTCTGGAAACAGCTGCAATACTTGAATTGTAATTCTAGTTGGCAGCAAAAACTGGTCACCATGTCAGAACTGTTCTGACAGAGTAAATGACTGAAGGAGGAAACCTGCAGGGAAGTAACTTTATTTGTTTTTAGAAAGAAGTAACTCTATTTTTTTTTAGAAATGTTGGCTGAGCTTGCATCAGTGGGGTCCCATGGGTTCCCCTGACCACCATCCCCATCTTTAAATAAGTAACAAGCTACCTCCAGTGACCAAACACTTACCCACCCATCACTGCTGCAGCACTTCTGGACCACTGATGCTTCTGCCACCAGCCAAAGTTCACAATTTGTCAGCTCAAGAGCCTGTCCTTTGCTAATGGATTACTTTTGAAATGTCGGCTCAAAGTGGAAGGTTTTATTTATTTACTTATTTTTTCTAAAGAGGTGTAAAGCAACACACTCTTTAGACTCTGGTTTCCTAAAACAGAGTCCCCAGTCTTCTTGATTGTTGCTTTCCAAGCCTCCACAGGAAAAGGCAATGAGGGTGTCAGTGCCCAGCTTGCACAGCCAAGTTCTTTCTTCTCCCTTGAAGACCCTCTCAGGCCTGGCAAGAGAACCACAGCAGGCTTGCAAGGACAATACTAGAGCCACGGACTAAGGCATCCACGGAATGAGGCATCACTGCCCTCCCACAGACATCCTGAGCCCTGGCCCCCAGTGACAATTTCATCCTTTTCATCTCTTAGTAACAGAATAAATAGTCCCTCCACAAAGGTGCTGTGAAGAACAGCAAAATGACATGACTGACACTTTCAGGTACAATTGTATTGTAAGTCACAGGCAAATCACTTGTACCCTTATTCAGGAAAGGCTTTGAAATCCTTTTGAGGAATGCAGTGATGACTGAGGCAAAGGGAAATATACTTACTTAGCAAGACTCTGGGTGCAAGTTGGTGCTCCCTTTGTCACCAGTAGCAGGCAGGCGAAGAAAAGGGCCTCTACGGTAAGCCTGCTCCCTGATGGATAGAGAAATATGCACAGCTGGAGCATGCAGCTGATTTAATCTTAGGGCCCCAGAAAGAATGTGAACCTGTGATGTGGGGAGTGTGTAGGAAGGGGGAGAAGCAGGGTGGATGTACAGGTCACAGAAATTTCTGTTGCAACACCATCCTCATCAAAGACAATGCAGTGGAAATGATGCAGATGAACAACTCCCTGAGCTCTTATAGGGCTTTACAAACTTCCACCAAAAAGAAACTTTTTACAAGTGAACCACTTATTTCATTTAAATATGTAGCCTGTATAATCAGAGTCTTTGAAGTAGGGAGACAGATGATCAGGATTTGCCTTTTGATCTTTCCAAATTGTTTTAGCAAGTAACAACTATGCCTGAAGTCTTTTCTGGGAAACTTTATTAACAACGATGTTTACAACAATCTTAGAGACCAAGGTTCTCTTAGTACTGCTGTTAAGTAATCTTCCAGAAACTGAAATCTTACAAAGCAAACTTAGGGTCTACAAATAACATAATAAATTTTATGTAAATTCAGTTGAAGTCCCCAAACAAATCAGTTACAATTCTATTCAATGCTCTGCACATATTCACATTAAAAATATTCACAGGACCTGTTGGATTCACACAGATCCCAGTCTTGCTCTCTATTAATCTACTTGTACCCAGCTCAAGTCAATGGATCTTGCAAGAGAACCTCCAGTTCAGAGAACAGGCTCTGAAGCAAAAAAGGACTGACTTTATCAGAAAACCAGAGACCCCCTCGCATCTACAAAAGAGCAGCACAAGCTGCCTAGTTATAACCTACAGCTGTTCCACTGATTAGCGTGAGTGCAATGAAAATTTTTACCAAGGCAACTTGAAGAGGCCTCCCCTCCTTGGTGGCTGTTGTAAAGGACTGTGCTCACATTTCACATTCTACACAACTCCTGAAATCAACAGGAACATTCACAGCCACTGCTTTTAGACAGCCCATACACAGAAAGACACTGCGGTTTGAATAAAGGAAACAGGATTTTTTTACCTTTTGTTTCTTGTTCTGAAGACAAAGAAAACAAAAATGCTTCAGGCAATCTTCCTAGCCTACACTTACGCAGCAGAAAAGGGAAAATAGCCCACTTGTAAAAACACAGTTATCACCAACATCTTATAGAGGAAAGCCTAAAACTCATTAACTGCAGTAACTGGAATGCAGAAATTATTTCAAAAGTTTGTTTTTCCCAAGCAATTTCTGGGTCAAAGAAGAAAAAAAGAACAGTCTTTAGTTCCTCCCCCAAAACAGCCTATCTGATAAATTCAATCTATTTTAATGAAAATATTTATGAATAAGACTGCAGTCTTCTTACAGCTGAAAAGTGAAATTGTATATAGGAATAACGAAAGTAATGTTAAAACTATGAGCTAACAATTCCACTGGGGTTCTTTGGTGATGTCAAATATGCTGAAATTTGCTAAGCAATCATACACCTGAAAATGAAGTAATTTTCTATTCATTGAACATATTAAACTGGTCACAGTTAAGAGGGAAAAATAAAATAATGGTTTACACAATTACACTTGACCCTCTAGCACTGCACCATTTCATCTTACTGCTAGAAGCAGATGGGCAATTATACAAAAGAATTAGAAATACAAAAGTCTTGTGGACAGGGGACTTGCTGGTGCTTTTCAAGCTTCCTACTCTTGAGAAGCATTTCAGCTTTTTATTTACCGACTGAAGCTAAAAGAAGTTACAATCACTTCTCAAAAGTCAAATGGCAGCAGCATTCAGCAGAGAGCAGCTCCCTGCCTTTACATTGTTTTTATTCCCTCCATTATTATCACTCTCTAAATTACAGAATGTGTTTGTTTTTTTCTTTTCTCTCATCCTCTGAAATGGATTTTAAACATCAATCCATTAGGAAAAGGCAAATCATAGAGCTGGAAGAAGTGAGGTAGTGTTGTGGGCTCAAGTGTAAAAAACCCTCCCTTATTTAAGTGCATCTCACATTGTAAGTGTAGAAAAGTATGCTTCTGAAAATACACATATTGATTACCTCAGAAGTGAAACTTTGGGAAGACATTTGTGTAGTCTGAATTTTTCAGCTTCATTTGGTGTCTCCTTTGGCACCTGAAATGAAGTGCTTCTCCTGATGTCCATCCCACACCTACAGAGAGGTGCTCCAGACAAGTGCTGAAGAAGCTGCTCAGTGCAGAGTGGCTGTCAGGTAGAAGTTTTCTTTCATGAGTCACCATGAATTCCTTGGGCCAGACTTGTGCATCCATGCTGCCCCATATTTTGACACATACAACTGTGGGACATGTGGGACATGCTTAAATGACTGGCCAAAAATGATCTTTTATTCTTTCAGGAAGAAAACGCACAGCTAAGGAAAATAAGGGTTCAATCTGTTTTGCTTATCAGAAAGGAAAGATGAAAAATGACTACAGAGTACCTACCAATACCTACCAGCTTCATGGAAATGAATGGCTTGAAGCAGCAAAATTAAAAGAACAAACAACGCTGATAACCAGTGTGAAAAAATACCAACAGACACAGTGGATTTTTAATTTCTGGTGCTGTTCAGAGCTTTTATAGAAGAGACATCTGTCTGTCTAATACAAGCCACAGACACCAAAAAAACCCAAGGAAATTGGGTGACTTAAAACTGCACACCACTTTGGGGATAAATTCTGCCCTTCTTTTGACAAAAACTGTTTTCAATGAACTTCTCTGGAACAGCACCCATATAGAGTTTCTAATACACCATTTCACAGTAATGGCCACACTGGTATCTTCCCGTCAAAGAAATCCATTAAAGTAGACACCAGCCTGACAGAACAAGAAGCTCAGAAAGAAACTAAACTTGTTAATGTAAACTACATGTACATTCTCTACAAAAACTGCCATTCTCTTGCTTCATAATTATCTTCTCCTTCAAGTCTTGTAACAGTTATTTAAAAAAAAAAAACTACTCAATCTTCCACACACATCTGCGCCACTTTGCAGATGTGTCATCCATTGTTCAAAGCAAAACTGAGTATCTCCTTTTAATTACTGTACCAGTTTCTGTAAAAAGGGCCTGAACTTTAAAGCTCTGGTTTAGCAGACTCAAGAAGTAAATTTAGCTGCAAAATGTAAATTAGGTACATGCTTAAGTGCTCAGCTGAATCAGTTTTTCATAATACTTTCCTTCCCCTCACAGCAGAGTTCATGCAATAACTTGGCTGGTCACTGACAACACAGCACTTAGACATAGGAGACAACTGTTAAACAGCTTTTCCTCCTATTAGCTTTTGAAATTAATACTTTATTACTTCATACAAGACAGTAAAAATAATAAAAATAATCAACAACTTTTCATAAAAATTAAAAGGATTTAAACCCAAATCTTATTAAAAAGCCAAACTTAAAACCAAACTAAAGAAATGCTATATTTGCACACACTTTTAAAGGAAGATATTACAATTTTCCTTTTGATATCAACAGGCACTCTTCATTCATCTGCAAGAAACTAGGTTAAGTCTCCATAGGCCACAGTCAGAGTTATTAAGTAAGTAAATATGCCACTGCTTCTGTGCCCTTTTATTTCCTTGCTTCTTCAGTCTCCTCTGACTCTCTCTCTTGATGCTCTCTTTCCCACCTCAATTCTTTCAATTCTTGTCTGTACTTCCGTTCAATGAACCGTTTCTGATGGGCCATCTGGGGAAAGTTATCTGACACAAGGAGAAATATTTTACATTAATAAACAAAGTGGTAACACAGAAAGCCTCAGCTCATTTTGTTTTAAACTTTGATGTTATTAGAGGTAGAGGGGAACAATGTTGTTTCCATTTTTACTCATTTATTTCTTATAATACATAGTAAACTAGGACTGTTTCATAAGACTTTGGTTTCTTCATGATTTCTTTACATCTGTTTCTCCTGCTACAAAGCACTGCCAAATCTAATATACTCACAAAAACAAAATATAAAATCCTGGTATAGTGACATTGCCAGGTATTACCTGGATTTTACATTCTGTTCCCTTAGCAACAGGTGGTCGATACTGAAAAATGAATGTGAAACTACTGTCAATGCTGTCAGGGTTTTTTGTCTTGCTCTCACTCCAAAAAGTACGAGCCACTGGTTTCAAGCATTGCACAGATGTTTCCATTATTTTTATTATTGTTTTAGACCATGCAGAAGCAACTATATGCCCCACACTATGGCAGAGATCCTAATGGGAAAGTAATAGTGTAGCAAGATGGAATGCAGTTAAGTCTGTTCCTGAAAAAGTTAACGCTTGGCTATGTACCAGAAGGCAGTCGTAGTGTAGTCTAAGAGCATGGGTGAGTGAAGACTGCCTGAAACAGACTGGACAAGGCTGAAGTGATGGAGAAATAGCTGGGGAGATGGATGCTTCTGCTTTCAGGCATTTGTCCATTGGCTGATGTGTAGGTACACATTAGTACTGAGACTGTAAGAACAGCTTATGTAAGTGAACAGAATTGCTTTCACTTTAGCGCACGGCTCACAGAATGTGATGTTTTCTGCATGACCAGGGTGCTGACATCCACATGTGTCTGTGCTGTGGAGACCTGCACCCTCCAGCCAGTCAGAAAGCAAAGGGGTGGCAGAGTATGTGACAGGCTGCAGTTGGTGGTGAATCCTGCTGGGATCACACAGAGCTCTGGGATCAGCACTGGCTACCTAATCAGTCTGAGATGAATGCAAAAGGTTACTACACTGACCTTTAAAGCCATAGATTTATTAGATGTCTCAGCAAAGGACTGCTCTCTCTCTCACTGGCTATTGAGAGAGAATTCAGCTGTGGCTCCTCAGGGAGGAGTATCTTGGCATCAAGCTTTTTCCTCCTCGGCACCAAGCTTTTTCCTCCTTTTTCTGGGTCCCAGGCAGCACGGATTCTCAGCTAGAGAATGCAGTGCAGAAGCCACATAAACTGCAGGAGTTTGTGGTAGAGCAGAATAACTTTCTACTGCTTTGTTTTATTGGCCAGTGAAATTTGTGCCCTTTATTATATATACTACAGGAATAAAAGGTTTATTCATCAGTTATTTACAACTTGAGCATAGGAGAGTATATTTATTTAAACCAGAAAGCAATCTAAACAAAATTGGTTTTAAGTTGCTGTTGTTTTTGAAAACACTAGTGCTTTGTTTAATGGAGTTCTGGGATATTTTGTTGCTCATGTGCCCCATAAAACGAAAACCAGATTTTCAGCACTGCCTGTAACATGATTCTTTAAGAACTCAGCTTGGTAGCAACCTGTTCTAATATGTTTAGGATGGTAAGAAGGAAACTCATGTAATAAATTCATCATGGCTATCATATAAATAGGTATATGAAAACTACTTTCATTTGAAGTTAAGTACTTATGCACTAAAAAGCCCAACAAACAAACCAAACCAAACAACTCTACTGCACCACCATACACATAATACAACAGGGGCCCTTAAGGGTTGTGTAACATCCATCCCGAAAGACAATAAAAACTTGACTGGCAAGGCACAGAGAAACTAACTTGAAAGTTGGCTCTGTTTGGAATTGAAGGGCAGCAGGAGCACAGACCTCTAGAGTTCTATGGTATTTAAACAAATATATATGTCAGAAGATAGCTGTGAAGTCCTTGGATTGATAGGCCATGAAACTCACAGCTCTCTTGAGTGGTGATACTGTCACAAGAAAATTCACTCAAAGAAAACTTCAGTAACATCTTGCAGATACTCAGCAGAGAAGGAAAGTTACATTTTTCTACTTGTCAAATTTACTGGTGGTGAGAAGTATACGCTTAGCAGATGGATATAAAAACATATCTGAACTACACAGATTCATTGCCTTCTGAAATATTTAAGCTCTTGAATTTCCAGATGTAGAGATAACAGATTAAAAACCTTTGACATCTGAGTAACTGCATGTGTTTCCTTTGAATGAAATGCAAAAAATGGACCTCCCATGTTCTTTTCAACAGAGAATTTCTGCTGCACAAAATGCTTGTAATCTATTTGCTTACAGGTCACCCACACCTGGCACTTTAACCCAACTGGCCAAAGTTATTTCATATAAGAAGCTTGCTCACACTCATTTATATCTGGGACTACATTTCAATGAAGGACTGCTCCCATGCTGGCTATGCAGCATATAATTTAGGAAGATGTATACATAGATCCCGGGATCTGCAGCTGATAGATTAGCCCTTCTTGACAGATAAATATCGATTTAAATTGTTGGGGATTTGCCTCTGATTTGCCTCTTAGATTTTAACCTAGTCTACTGATAATCTGGGATCAAATTTTATTTTCTAAGGTTGCACTTTGCTCCTCCTCTGAATTAAAGGGTGAGACAACCCAAGCATCAGAGACTACGCAGTCTTATCCCACTGCACGCATAAGCATGGAAAACCTCAATGAAACTTTACTGCACAGGGTTCCCTTGAAGTTGCATCCTCTGTAGCTGATCAGCTCCTGTTAACAAATACCTGTTGGGATCATATTAACTTCAACTGCTACAAAACTGCCTTGAAAGTACTAAGAGAAAAACCTGCTGCTTAGAAGGTGACAGCACTTAGCATATGTGTTCTGTTCAAAACTTATCCCCCACAAAATCTGCACCTTGCCTCACTAAAGAATGAGGAAATAAACTATGAATTCTCTGTTGCCCAAATATCTTACATTTTTCAAGTGCATCCATTGCAGCTCCCATTTCTGCTTGCTGAATACTGTGAAAGCCAAACAAAAACATGTTACATGAGATCTAAGCTGTACAGAATAAACTAAAGTTTCTGACAGAGTGAAGCACTAGTTACTCTTCTGTAATGAAACTTTTTGGATAACCAGCAGCTTGTAATTCCCAGAGTGTATGATATATCAGCCATTCCATAAATACGTGAGCTCCAGTAGAGTATTTCTTAAGTTAGTACTACAGCTCCAGTAGAATATTTCTTAAGTTGGACCAATAACATTAACAAAATATTCCAGTCCATTCTTCACTTAAGCATTTCCTTTTACTTAAGAGAAAAAAAGCAACAAAATCACAGATGTGTGAATGTTAAAAAAAGCAGTGATATTTTTATAACAACCACCAGATTTGGTAGCATAAAATGATGTTTTTGGGGTTCATGGTTGAAGCCTTTGAACTCTTAGAATCATTCTAAAATGCCTAGAAGTAGTAACCTCAGGAAAACAAATAAAGGGGTAATAGTGTGGCACTCTTAACTTGCCAGTGTAAGTTGCATAGTAATCCAACAGCAAATACCAAGATAAAGACACTATTTCCTGGAAGCTGTTCTGCAGTTACTACTCCGAGAACCACAAATAGTTAGTGTTGCCACCCACCTTGAAGGCAAGTTCACAAAAAAAAGCTTAAGATCCAAAATTATACCAACATTGAACACTTCAGGTATTCCTAAAGCAGAGAAATTTGAAGAAGGCTCTACAGCTTTCTTTTCCTAAGGCAGACCATACAACGGTCTATCTCCATGGCTAGTCATTTTGGACACCACCACACTCTAACACCATGTGATTAATTTTTTACTATACCTTGGACCTTTACCACATCCTATTCTTTCTCCTTTGAAGTAGACAGCTACTGTGTACGTCCTGGCATGAGAAGGTCCCACTGTCTGCAAGGTCCTGAAAGAAGAAATATTTTATTCAAGCAGGGAGTATTAAAACACAGAATCTGTTTGTGGCACATAGCTCACCAAGCTTTCAGTCTGGTCAATACATATAGTGCAATTAATGCAAAACGTTGAACAAGGGTTGAAGGATGTCTGTACAGATCACATTAACCCAGAGATTACTGGAACAGTATTTATATCGATCACGCTTATTATTCCAGGCTCACTCAAGAGCACCACCTGAAAATTAAAACTTTATTTAACCTAAAGGCAAAAATGCAAACTGTAACATGAAATGTTCAAACACTGTGAAAACACTTGTAATAAAGTAATAAATTATGCATAGCTGTGCAATTGCAAGTAAACACACCCATACAGTTATGTGTGCACCACAAGTTTAGTCCCCGAGAGTTTTGCAGGTAGCAAGGTTTTATAAGGAATTTGTATTAGACATGGTAGTTCTCTACACTGAATTATAACAGTACAAAGAAATTTTCCATCAGCTGTGAAAAGTCAGTTTGTGACAAAACAAACTTTCCATTTGACCTGAAGTCTAGGACATACATCAACAACCATCTAAAAGGGAAAAGGTAATTCCCTAGATGTGCAATGAATTGCTTCTTTTGCAGTTTCTTACTGCTGTCCCAAATCTCTTCCCACTTTCAGATCAAGTTCTGTCTGCTACCTTGTTTCTTTTTAGAAGGAGCACAAATTTCACATCAATTTTTAAAGTATCTAACTAAAGTACTCTATCTCTTCGTGCACTGTGACAAGAGCAAATAAAACCTACCCTAAATTTAAAAGCAATAGTACTGACTGCAGTGAAACAGATAACCCCAAGAAAAGGAATTTAACAAGATAATAGGAAGATAACAGCATATTACTAGGTCTGAGCTGTACTATAAAAATCAATTTATCATCACAGCAAAACAAAACAAACATTTGGTACTTGATATTAAGCGGTTTTTACAAAAAAGGGAAATTGGTTTTTACTGAATTCATCCCCCTTACCCAAGACAAAGCCCTGAACCCTCACACAGAGAGACGGAGGAGTCAGACCTGCAGAACACTGGCTGCAGGGTTAAGGGGATGGCACTCCTGAAGTGCAGTGTGTGTCACTGTCACTGAACTGTTACACTGCATTGGAAACCTTACTTCAGTACCTGTGACAAATGCACTTACACTTTCATTCTTCATATCTTTTTGATATAATAATCCCAACAACACAAGCCCTGAATTTTCATAACCTGTATCTCTTCTTTTGGGCTAACATTGCACCCTTTCCTACACTAATTGAATGGATATGGATGCAATATACAGCCTAAGGTTTATTACCTTTTTGAAGCAGCTATTACACTATTTAGCAAATGGAAGTGAAAAGGGAGATCTATCCCATCCAGCTTCAGGTATCTAACAGAGGTGTACAAGTTAAAAGGTTCACTGCCCTGAGCTCTTTGTCACTGAACACGAGAACATTTGTCAGCTGAACCACACAGCAAAAATGTCCAAAACTCATGCTGCCCTTCAGTGCCTGACTGTGGATGAGAAACAGTGCTTATAATTGGGAGGTGTAACATGAGGCATTATTATGTTTGCTTAATAATATCAAGAAACTTCATCTCTTACTGAGAATAGAATGGAGATATCTTGACCTCATAACAAAACAGCCATTCCTTACATTAAAAGAAAAACAAATATAGAATTATGCCAATTAAATACTCCACTCCAAAATAAAACCTCTATTTTTCCCTTACAAAAATAGAGGGATTTTTACCTGTAAAGGTAAAATGATTAGTAACTCTTCCTTGTAATGGCTTAAACACCTAAACCTTAGACAATCCCTGTTAACAGTATTTTCCACCTCCAGACAAAGAAAGACTATAGGGCTTGGATAACAACAATAAAAGCAAACTATGGGGAAAATGTAGGGGGACATTATATCTTGCTCCATATACAAGGAAGATTTATAATTAGCTGTTATCCATAAGAAGCCTGTTCTTACTTGTAAAGAGGAATGTCCGGCTCTTTTCCTTCTGTCCTGAGAGTCAAGCAGCACTGCTGAAGCTGAGATTTAGGATCATTCCAGTCTTGATTTAAAATAAACTCCTGTAGGAAGTCCACAAAGATGCTTTTATGATTGAGAGATTGCAGTAAGAGTTTCAAATGCTACTATGTGTTAAAACACAGTGGCAGGAAACTAGGAAACTGACTGATCTTACCTTTAGCCGTGGGAAAAAGCAAACATTCATGAAAGTGTGAACATATTCCAAATCTTTATCAATGTACAGGGCAGCAATAAAAGCTAGGGGGAAAAAAAGGTACTGTCACTCATCCAAGGAGAGCATTATTGGCTTGCACTTTTAGAAACAAGTGTCTCTGAGTACTTTAAAGCCATATTCAATTACGTTTCAGAGCAGTGGTCTGATGAGGGTATTATCCTGCATACTTGGGAAAAAAGAAAATCAAGTTGACCAAGAGATTAAGTGATTTACCCAAATCCACCCAGTCATTTAAAGTGCTAGAAAGAACACTCTGCTCCTAATCTCACATTTTAACCAGGAGACCAGGAATACTTACAAATAAATCACTACTGGGTACCATAAAATAATTTGATATAAATCACTCCTGTTTGTGTGCTATTTTCATTTGTTTACAGGATTTTGCAAAAGCCAAGTGGTCTGAATGGCTTGTAAAATACATCAAAATATACAAGATAGGGATTAACTTTCTTTGCAGAACATTTATCACTGTTTCTAGTTCATGGGAAAGAAGGTAGCACAAACTTCCAAAAATCAACTGAAAATAATTTCATTTCCATGTAGCCTTTCCTCTTGTGGAGTGACCAGTTTAAAACCTTCCCAAATGCAGACAAATGAACCATAGAAATACTCACCTACTGAAGGAACTAATGGTCTTCCAACAGTGTCAAGAACATACTAATTAAACACTGAAACTGCTGTTAAATAGCTCAACTCAGAGCATAAGCTTTAACTTTGAAGACATGCTTTTGACCTGGTCATCCTGACCCCTCAATTTCTAAGCCTTCAACTTTCTATCTGCAATTATTCCTCCTTCATGCTTTTATACAGACTTCAAAAATCTAGGCTAATCTTCAGAAATCTGGCTTTCAGAGGTACAGGCATAATTCATTTGGAAACCTGAAAATACATTTTTAATAGCGATTTTAGGGGATTTCTAATGGCTTTCTTAAACAAGCCCCAAGGAAAAGGAAGTCATTAAGTACTAAGTTATTATAACCAAATTAACTCACATTCCAAGAGATCAGCCAAAGTCTTTGTTCGAAGAGTTACAGGTCTTTTTGTCTTGTCATTAGTGATGGCAAACTCTTGCATGCCCAGCTCTTCTGCCACCTTGGCCTGTGTCCTGTTATTCACCAAAGAACTTCTCAACAGCTGCAAAAGAAAGAAGTTCCATTCCATAGTAACAATTACCAATAACAAACTACAAAACCTAGGAGAACTGGGGAGAAAACGTTACTTTTATCCTTGAGGTTTCTCACTTCTCTCAGTTTACTGACATTTTGATTCAGGACATCTCAAGTGATTTATATAGACACACATTCTGTCACTCTTTCTACTGGTGATTTTTCTTTCTGTTTCAATTCTTCTCACCAATCTTTACTTATTCTATGGACACATTACTTCTATATATATGGCATGCATTTAAAATGCTTGTGAGCTTCCTTGCAATTATGTACCATCTCTTCATGAGTCCTGTACTTTCTTGGCTAATCTGCAGTTTTCTAGTTTAAGTAATACACAGTTGTATACATTTTCCCACATAAAGTGTAAGTAAACAATATTGTGGAGTCCATGGAACAGTCCCCAGTGTCCACCAAATAATAAATAAATATGTGATGACTGAAACAAATACACAATAAGGCAAGATAGTTCAGTGTTTCAGAATGAGCAGATGAGGAAGCTGCTCCATTCCTTTGGCCAGGGAAAAAAATTACACAGATGGACAGCCTGTATGCACTATTTGCTCTGCTAGAAGGCAGCACAGCTGAGCCAATGCATCTCGGACAGAGATCTGCCCTAATGTGTTCCACATATGACAATGTCAAGGATGTGTCATGAAAATACTTAACCTTGGCTCCAGAGAGATTACTTAAACATAGAGCTCTAACAAAGACACAGAGCTCCCACACAGCTTAAAGGAGTATTTTGGAATTTTAGGGACAATTTCTGAACCTTTGGAGAGGTCAGTGTTTTTCCTGCTTGTTTGCTTTTTTGCTTTAAATGGAATAGCATTAAAGAAGTTACAGCTACTATAGAAGGTAGGAGTGAGAAGTAAAGAATGTCTCTCTTTTCCACATTTAATGTGCAATCTAGAGTTGAGATGCTGCACACACATTTTTTCCTTTTTTTGTCTTCCATATCACATTTGCTCAGTTTATTAGATACAAGTTATATGCTACCTGGCTCCAGTACGTCAACTGAGCTTATGAAAAATCAAGATTTATTTGCTGCACTTGATACTTCATCTCTCACAACAGATAAACAAAGAACAGTATGTTCATAATTTGTTTGTCAATGATGTATGAAGCAGATACTCATAACCTGATCTTCGTAAACTAGGCAAACTGCAGATAGCATTATTACCTATCTCCCTAACCTTTGTTTAAACAATTTTACTACTTGTTCCTTTTCAAAATTCTTTCCTTTTACGTCCTTAAGATAAATAAACAATACTTTCCCCAACAATATCCTAAGTACGGTATCCTAATATGTAACCTATGAGACAGAAGTGCAGTGTCCCATGACAAAAAATCTGTTTCTTGTAATGGGAGAAGAAGGATTTCTTTTGTTTTGTTTGTAGACTATCTATTTTGATGGGATCCATAACCATGATTAGTAGTATCATAAAACAAAGAGCACCATATACACTATCCAGTGAATTAGAGATAGAAAAAAAAGCCCCGTTATCCTCTTAGCACTGTGGTTATCAACTTGCTCTGTATTAGAATTCGCCTCCTCTACAAGTGTGATTGGGCAAGAAACTAAATTCCTCTTAATGATACAGAGAAGACACAGTCCCTGTGCAGCAGCTTTTTTTAGAGTTAGTCTCTACACTGGTAACACACAGCCTGCATCACTGCAGATGCTGCAGATGATATGCTCAACTGGAGCTTGA
The DNA here is from genome assembly GCA_013399945.1 of Ploceus nigricollis. Taxonomy (NCBI): domain Eukaryota; kingdom Metazoa; phylum Chordata; class Aves; order Passeriformes; family Ploceidae; genus Ploceus; species Ploceus nigricollis. The sequence goes on from VXBC01003208.1 coordinate 172,587, forward strand.
CTTTAATTACAAAGCAGTTTTTTTCCCAATTCTTCCATCTTCAGCCAACATACCACTACTCATGACTGTACCAGAAGAATGTATTCATAACCCAGTACTGGAGAAGCTGTATCTTCCAACATCCAACAAAATGTCAACTTCTTCTCTGGTACATTATTTGGCTATCTCCAAGTATGTAAATGAGACTATGTTCGCCTTTCTTTTTCTTAAGTATAGTTATTTTACAGACATCTCTCCACAAGCAATCACTCCACACTGCATTGCCAGTCAAGTAGAATCCTTGACCAAAATTGCCCTCAACACACCAGATATCATTTAGTTGATGCTCTATTATTACTTCAAACTTAAGTATGGTCCCAGATGACAGGAGAAAGCGCTTAGTGTTTGCTTTTTCTCTTCAGATTCCACTTTATTAGTCTCCTTTCTCAGATGTCTCCTTTCATTTGTCATCAAATTTAAAAACATTTCAAGATAATTTTCTTTTCCTCTACACATGAACACATCTCCACAGTTCAAATTTTATTTTAGGCATTGCCCGCTTCTTCATATTTTTATGTGTTTTCAGCATCCACTCTACTCTAACTTTGCAGTTTCGCCTAAAAACTGAAGTGTGCAACTTGTACTTTCCAACTCACTAATCATTACATTAAGCAACAAAAAGACATTCTAATCATTGTTCTGAGCATTTACACCCATTAACAGCAACATCCCATATCCTTCTGGCCAAATAGCTCTTGCAGGAGTTACAAGACCACGGATGCCTACATTCTTAAAAGTCATGCAGAAAGCAAAAAACCCCACCAGGCTTTATATCCTGTCTCCTCAATGGTGCAAAAGAATCTATACAAATATAACTGAAACTTAAGAAATGGTGAAAAAAACCTCAAGTAACTTTTAGTGACAGCGTGTACTTTTTTTTTCCCCTCTTGTAAACAGCTTTAGCCAAAAATATTCAAGAATCAAATTCTTGATAACACATTGCCTGCTAGAGACTTAGCATTGTCATCTGAGGAAGCCACTATAAAATTAGGCTACTTCCTACCTTCAACTAGAAAACTTGACTCACATTCCTGATACATGTATTGCTTTGCTGATCAAGTAAACTAAGAAAATTTAGTAAGCCCAAGAAAATTTGTTACTTTCAAACAAAGACACAACTCTCCAGCTGCAGAGCTAAATGCATCAATCAGGAAAAAACTACTCATACTATCACACTGTGTTTAAAGTACTGTAAATTGTTGAAAGGTCCCCAAACTTAGTTGCTCAAAGCCCAGATAAGAGAGGCTAAAAGGCTATAGCAAAAAACAGATGACTATAACTATAGTAAAATTAAATTCAAAAGCTACTTCAGGAAGTCCAGATTGAAGACAAGAAGAAAACTAGACCAAAATAAACTGTAAAAACTTTTTATCAGGATGTATAACTCTGCCTGTATAACTCTGCATGTTCAACAGACTAGAAGTCAGGAATAAAAAAAAGTCACATGATACATCTATTTAAATAAATGGTTTAAGACACCCATCTTGAAACAAGAACTAGTCTTAGCCCTCAATTTCATCGCTGACATCCTTAAAATTTTTGATCCATTTCACAGACTGAACAGAATTTATTGCAGTGGGCTCATAAATCACCATTTTCTATTCATTGCAGTGCTCATGACTTAAAATTAACAAAGCCTTATTAAGAGCAGTGGTTGCTGAGGCTTCTTTTATTAATCAAACTCAGAACAATTTTCACTAGCTGTTCCGATAATTTCAGTCTCCATCCCACTCTTGCTCTTATGGAGAATATGATTGATGGCAGTCTCACCGTTAAGTGCCCTTCATGATGATCGGGGAAATGTATGAATAAATACTCTGTGGCTACCAACTGCATTATGGAGTCACCCAGGAATTCCATCCTCTGGTTGTGGCCTCTGAAAAATGAGACATCAATGCAGCAAAATCAATAAGCACTCATGAGGAAAAAACCAAAACCAGCATGCACACACAAATTAAAATGAAGAGTGATCTGAAACTGAGCCTTGCTCATTTCCAAACACATTTAAGACAATTTTTCAGTGTTAATCAGGTGAGATGAAAACACAGCTCATTACTGTAGTAACACCAACTTACAGGCAAAAAGCAAATCGGGATAGCTACAAATAAATGCAATCATTAGATTACAGATCACAGACTAAATGAAGAAGAAGAGCAGTTAACATCAAATCTGTATTGGGATAAGATTTCTATCTCAAACTTGTTTTAAGAACTAATGAATGCAATACTTCAACAGAGAAAAATGTCCATTCACAAGAAAGAAAAGGATCAGGGTTTAAACTCATACAAGATCCTGGAGGGGGTAAGCATTGATATGAAGTTTAACAAGGGCAAGTGCCAGATTCTCTGTCTGGGACAGCCCCAGTGGTGTGTATAAAGTGGGGAATGAGACGTTGGAGAGCAGCATTGTGGAAATGGACCTGGCGGTCCTGGTCAATGGCAAGTTGAACGTGAGCCAGCAGTGCCCTGGCAGACAGAAGAGCCAAGTGTGTCCTGGGGGCACCAGGCACAGCATCACCAGCCGGGCAAGGGAGGGGATTGTCCTGCTCCTCCTCCTCTGAGCTGGGGAGGCCTCACCTCGAGTGCTGGGGACAGTGCTGGGTGCCACAATATAAAGACAACACTAAGCTGTTAGAGAGTGTCCAAAGGCGAGCAACTGTGNCTGTCTGGGACAGCCCCAGTGGTGTGTATAAAGTGGGGAATGAGACGTTGGAGAGCAGCATTGTGGAAATGGACCCGGCGGTCCTGGTCAATGGCAAGTTGAACGTGAGCCAGCAGTGCCCTGGCAGACAGAAGAGCCAAGTGTGTCCTGGGGGGCACCAGGCACAGCATCACCAGCCGGGCAAGGGAGGGGATTGTCCTGCTCCTCCTCCTCTGAGCTGGGGAGGCCTCACCTCGAGTGCTGGGGACAGTGCTGGGTGCCACAATATAAAGACAACACTAAGCTGTTAGAGAGTGTCCAAAGGCGAGCAACTGTGATGGTGAAAGGTCTTGAGAGGAAGCCATATGAGGAGCAGCTGAGGTCACTTCGTTCATCTTGGAGGGGACTGAGGGGAGACTTCATTGCAGAGGGGAATGGAGGGGCAGCTACCGATCTCTTCACTTTCATGACCAGAGACAGGGCTCAAGGAAACAGCATGGAGCTGAGTCAGGAGAGGTTTAGGTTGGATATCAGGAAGAGGTTTTTCACCCAGAGGGTAGTTTAACACTGGAAAAGCTCCCTAGGGAAGTGGTCACAGCACCAAGACTGTCTGAGTTCAGAAGTGTGTGGACAACACTCTCAGTCACATGGTGTAATTCCTGGGGTGTTCTATGCAGGGCCAGGAGCTGGACTTGATGATCCTGATGGGTCCCTTCCAACCCAGCATATTCTATAATACTGTTTGCTTGAAAACAGGGCTTGTCAGCTTTGCAAGCAACAGAATACAAGGGCTGTGCTTGGACCAAAGAACGTAATTTTACTTCTTTTCTCTGCCCAAATGTACCTCCAGGTATGTTTTGCTACAGTCTCAGGAGTGATGTACAAAAATCAGTCATGCAAAAAGCTCAAAATAAACACCAGGATAGGTCTCTAACACCTTCCACAGTCTTTCCCAAGGTATTTGCTACTGACTACTGTGAGAGGTGGCATACTGAGCCAAGAGGGCTTGTGAACATAGCTGCCTATGCTCCTTGTGAACATAGGAAATAAATGTAACGTAGTTTGTTTACAAACTGGGCAATCTGGAATACTGTAACAGAAGGGCCAACAGAGCTACATGAGGACTCTTCCTATGTACTCACAGAGTCAGATGGTTAAAGCCTACTGTCCTCAGAGTGAATGCACGTGCTAGAAGTCGAACATGAGTAAAGATGACTCCAATTGCTTCCTCAAACTCCGTAAGCTTTTGAAGAACCGGAGAGGTCTCAATGAGCTGCCTGTCAGTATTGGACTCCTGCAGCTGCAAGAAAAATGAAGCGTAAGTAATGACAAATTCAGACTGCTGCAGAAATTTTCAGAGAAAAGCAAGCCTTCTCTAAATCAAGGGCAAAGAATACAATGAACAAGTTTTATGGAGAGCTGAACTGAGAAAACCCAAGTTTCCTCTGCCTTTTGGTCTTGAATAATTATCACTCAAGGAAGAGATGAGCACTGATGTATGCTTTTTTAACAGCTAAGGCATTTAAACACATGACTTGCATATCTCTAACTGTGGATGCATTGTAGCATAATACAAACTTTCACAAAATATGTACAATTGCATATTTCTGCATTTTCTAACATTATCACATTGTTTGCAACTGAGCAATAGATTCAAAAATTATGAGAATACTGCTGACAAACTGACAGCATGTAAAGACGAGACAAAACCCAAATCAATTTATCCCACTTTCTTTAAATATCAAAAATCAAGAATAAATACTTTAAATATGAAATTCAAAAGGGCACACTAACACAAGAAAATTAAAATTATTGCTTTGGGTCAATATCTTTTCCTATCAGTTTCTTGTCTGATGTCCTTATTGTGATGACACTGTTAAATGCCTTTGTGGAGCTGGGAAATGGCTTAAGCATTTCCTCCACCTATTCTGAGCTCTCTTTGGTATACTAATGCCATAGAAGAAGAATTATCCAGAAGAGGATGCCTAAAAGAAAAGTAAGAATAACCACAGCTTTTTAAACTGGCATTGAGATAATTTTTGGTTTGTTGTTCTGTCCCTTTTCTATTAATTGATTACATTCAATTTGTCTGTTTTCTGCACACAGCATTCAGTTCACACTTTCATAGAGCTACATATCTGTCATGGGTTGAGCGCTGGCGCAATGCCAGTGCACCCATGAGTATATATTCGTCTCAACAACTGCTGTGAGATGTGATCAGGAACAGAGTAGAGCAGGCCCAAACTTAAGGATAAAAAGAAAAAAAAACTTTATTAAACCTACAAAAGCATAGAAAACACACACAGAAAGCAGAATGAAAACCTCCGAAAACATTTCTCCTCCTCCCCCAGTTTCCACCCTTCCACAATCAGACAGCACTTTGGGGTACCAATCAAGTCATCATCACGCAAAAACCAATTCTCCATTCATCAAGGGAGAGAGGAGTCTCTCTTGCACCATAGACTCCCACAGGAAACACAGTTGAAACCTCCGTGTTTCCTCGTCACCCATGGCTCTGCCCGGAGAGAAATCTGCCATGGTGACACCCTCCTTCCATGTCCAGTGCTCTCACCACTGTCCATGGACCAAAGCTGCATATAGGGCTCCTTCAAGGACGCTTGGCCAAGCACCAAAAAACCAACCATTTCTCATTTTTGGGACAAAAGTCCCCCCCATTTCTCCCCTGGGGCCGAGGGTCTCAAGAACAGAGCTCTTCATCCTTGAAGACAGAGGGCACTGCCACCACCCTCTTCATCCCTGCTCTGTTTTATGCTGAATAATAAGTTTTGCACCTTTAAGACTTGTCCTGACAGTGAAGGGGGGAGAGAAGAAGCGGGCACTTTGTTTTCAGGAACTGCACTCCCTCCTCCACATTCCTGCTCCTGGACTGTGTTGTCTGCGGATGGACAGACAGCGGGACAGAGCTCTCCTTTGCTTTTAGTTAGTTTTAGCTAGCTGAGGCGAAGAAGTTCCCTGGACTGTGGTTTTTCCATTTCTTTGGACCTGTTCAAACCTGCTCTGGACTGAACACCCAAGAGAGCACCGGCAGCTCGCACCTGTGGCCACCGGGCCCGGCCTGGGCCACGGCATTTCCAGCACCAGAGGGACTGATAAGAGACTGAGTGAGCCGGGCTGCAGCCCAGGGGGGGATATTTTTTTCTAAGTTTGTCTCTCTTTTAGAGTGGCAAGAAGTCTTATTGTTCAATTTTTTTTTGGTTTTCTTGTTTAATAAACAGTTTTTTCCACTTTTCTCCAAGGAGGTATTTTTTCCCGAACCGACTGGGGGGAGGGGCCGATTGAATCTGCTTCCTAGAGGAACCCCTTTGGGAATTCTCTTCCAAATTTGCCCTGAACCAGGACAATATCTTTGCACCAAAATTCCACACTTGGGTGATAATTGTCATTTTGGAGTTCAGCTGCATGTAGAGCTGAGACTGCTTTTTGCTTACTCATGCACAGCTCTTTCTGTTCACCTACACAGAATTTCTTCTGCTTTTTTAAACTCCACAGTGAGTCACCCTCACATTCTCACAACCAGAGTGCAATTCTTCAGTCTGCTGTTGTCCCTGTACCTGAAATAATTTGGTACTGTCAACAAACTGTTCATCCTCTTCCCTAGGCTGTCAATGAGAACAGCAAAGATCCCGAGGGAAATCTGCCAGTGATCACCATTCCGTGCAAGATGTGGTCATTTCACTCCTGTTCTCCATTTCTTATGTTTCAGCCATTCCTTTTAATCTGGTAGAGACTGACTTTTTTCATGGAGTGGCTTTTTTTATTGCTTTCTAAAAAGACAAAAATTTTAAAATCCTTTCCTGACTATCTTTCCAACAGCCTCTCAGGAAACCCAGCAGACAGTATCATCTGCATTATCACATGCTATTTTGTCTCCTAAAACTTCCCAAACATCTGTGAGGCAGGACTCATCTTTACATGTGGACTCTTTCTAGAGTCCATATATATCCAGATGACCACTGATTATTTTTTAGAACCATTTCTACAGACTTGGCTACTGCCAAATACACCGAACTGAAGATCTATAACTCTGTTATCTTACCCAGAGCTTTTTTAAATTGATTGGGATGTCATCTGGCATATTGTTACAGTGATTTTTAGTAATTTTTAACAATGCCATTTTTCAGGCCAGCTGTGCCGAAAGGCCAGCCTGAGCTGCCTGTGTTTCACCTATTGGCAAAACCCCCTAGGATAGTTTTGAAATGTGGAAGAAAACAATTTTCATCACACAAGTCAAGGCAGTAGTAAGAAATTGTAAGCTTACTACACTGACTGTTGCTAATTTCTAAGCAGAGTGCAAGTCTTCTTTGTGAAAGTGGGGATGAAAAGCTTAAAATAAAGTAAGAGCAAAGAAAGAAATTCAGAGTAAAAACAATCTTCTTTGGAGCTGCGTGTGCCAGCACACAGGACAGCTCGTGCTGAATCTCAAAATGTTATCTTCCATTAAGAGTATTTTGTATTTATACTTAGAGGGATGTGGTTGTAAAAATTCTTCACATGCACTGATTTGTTGCTGAAGATTTTTCTGTGCATTCACTGCTCTTCTTGCAGCACCCTTGCACACTCCTGCTTGCACTGAAGACAAGGAGCTACAGTGCAGAGAGGCTCTGAGACTTGCTCTATGTCTGCCCAAGAATTCAGTAAGGGAGAATGGACTGGGACATCAATCTCCCAACTTCCAGCCTCATAAACCGATAGCTTGTGAACTTGTATCCTTCAATACATGGAGGATAAGTTAGCCTTCAGACACCTCCATAATTTTAGTGTTTACGTGGTATTAAAGTTACTGGAATCACTGAAACAACCACACTATCATTGCATGGGCACACACACACAAAATCAAAATAGAATAAAATCAAAACTTTTATGGCATTCAATCAATGTGCCTTTCTACTATTAAGGTTTCAGTCTTAATTTCAGGTTAAGAAAATATGTTCCTTGATTGTTTTTGCACCCTTTCCCTCCAACTTAGAGAAGACAAACAAGAAGCTGTCAAAACGTTACCTCTTGCTGGATTTACTGTTATACAACACAATTATACAACAAACACGAGCCAAGGAAAGGTGAATGATTAATTCTCAGAGAGGCAAAAACTCACTACTTATTTAAAAAAACGAACCAAACAAATCACAAACCAAACACAAAAGAAAACATATATATATTCCTTTGGCTACTCTTTAGCACAATTTCTGAGGCGTCATCACAATGGAAACCTATGGAAAAGCATCCCTGAAAATAAAACAGAACTGTGAAATTTATTACAGAAAGGGATACACTTACTTGGAGTGGGTGTAGTGGATAATTAAGCCATACATCCCGCAGGTCCTGCAAACATTGAGAGATGCCTTTAATGCTCAAGGGAGTCATTTAACAAATTCCACAGTACTAAATAAAATGTCATTACTTGAAATACTGAACTATTTCAGATGCTGACTCTGCTTATTGCAAATTCAATAGTGCTGGCAAACTAATTTTTAAAATCGTGTATTTGCTGTTCAAACTGCCTGTAGTTCTCCCAATTAGCTTGTGTCAAAGAGGTGGAAAAATCCTTGAACCACATAAAAAGTGGTTAAAGGAAGAAAAAGATTTGTTTAAGCCTCAGGACTAACTTTATTTGCAAGTACTCCTCAGTAGCAAGTTTGACTTCTCTAAAGGAAAGGACTGAAAAAGAAAAAAAAAACCCACTTATTTTCTTCTATTTCATAAAGGCTTCCTTCACTACAGCCACCGAGCAGCAAATAAACAGTGAGTTAAAATAGGCTTTCAAATACTTTTATTTCTAATAAGCTTTGTCATTTCACAGACTTAAAGGAAGGAAAATAATATACAATTCATCCTCTCACCACTGCCATGTGTGCTGTCCCAGCAGTGGGTACTTTCCTTCACCTTTATACAGCACATGTTCTAACTAACAACCATGTAAGATACAGCCTGATCTATTCTTGCACACTGTAGTTGTGCAATTGGGTAAATGCTAAATGAAACACCCTCTTTTTTTTTTTTTTTTTTTTTTTTTTTCCCCAAAATTTTTTTTTTTCCCCAAATATCTGTTTAAAGCTTTCAAATGATCCTAGGGTAGGATGATTTAATTGATGAAATAGAATAGCTGCTCGACATGTGCATCATTCCCTCAGAGCCTGACGCCTGGATCTGCAGGACCCATTTATGTTTTCAGAGCATTCCACTTTGAATGGAAGCTGTCAGATTTCCCACACCAGCCACCCTTCCCTACCTAAGCCAAGCAACCTAAAGCACACCTGAGAAAACACTCTAATTTTTTTTGCCTGGATCAGTACAGCTTGCTGTCCTAATTCAATTTCTAGGAACTGCATAAAACAGTATTTCTGTTCATTTCTGATCCTTAAATAAAACAATGGACAGGAAAGCACATCAAGTTATTTTTGAATTGGAAATCCAATCATATAAGTACAAAAATACCTTTTCATTGAAGAGCAAACGTCCAAATAATTGTTTTGCTTCTTCTAGGCTTCCCTCCAGATAAACAGCTCCTACATGAGGGGACCAATATGTCAAAGGTCAATAATGCAATTAGTACATAGAAAATTACTAAGCATGAGAAAGTCAAAGATCTTGGACTTCTTCATCTCCAATATTAGTTTTTAAAAGCATGCTTTCTGTAGCAACACCTATTTTTTAGAGAAATTTAAAGCATCTTAAAACACCAGCATAAATCAACAGTCATAAAGTGCAAAGAAAAACCTGAAATAATTATATCAGTGATAGAAAATGATACATCCAAAGAGCAAAGTTTATACAAATTAATCTAGATGCAGTGTATTTCCAGAAGTACTTTCCAGTATACAATCGTGCTGTTTTCAGATGGGATAGAGTTCATTTTCTTCGCAGTGACTGGTACAGGGATATGTTTTCCATTTCTGCGGAACACAGGTTGGTTGATAAAACAGAGATGTTTTTGTTATTGCTGAGTAGGGCTCACACAGAGTCAAGGCCTTTTCTTTTGGTACTGCCACACTGGAGAGGAGACTAAGGGATGCTTGGGACGTTGGGATGAGACACAGTCAGGACAGGTGACCCAAACTGACCAAAGGGATATTCCAGACTGCATGACATCGTGCTCAGTATATAAATTGCAGGGAAGAAGGAGGAAAGGGGTATGCTGGGAGTGATGGTGTTTGTCTTCCCAAGTCACCATTATGTGTGACAGGGCCCTGCTTTCCTGGAGATGGCTGAACAGCTGCCTGCCTGTGGGAAGCAAAGAAATGATTTCTTGTTTTGCTTTGCTTCTGTGCACAGTTTTCCCTATGAAACTGTCTTTATCTCAACCCATGACTTTTCCAGCTTTTACCCTTCCGATTCTCTCCTCAATCTCACTGGTGGAGGAGTGAGCGAGTGGCTGCGTGGAGCTTGGCTGGTGGCTGGGGATAAACCACAACAACATTTGCAGATAGGGAAATCTATGAAATAACTAGCAAACAATTACCATTTACTCTATTATACTTCCAGTGAAATTACACTCTGCATATAAACAATATGTCAGGACTACTGCAAAGCTCAAAATCTTCCTTGAGCTTCCTTCCTTATTGGTATCACAATAATTTATTGTCTGAACTGGAAAGGGCATCTCTGCTTGTCTCAATTTCTGAAGATTACGTTTTGGTTTTTTTTAAACTTCACACACAGCCCTCACTAGCTCTCTCCACATGTCCATCATTAACAAGCTGTGCAAAACTTGTGTTAACATGTTATATTGTACCCTATATACTCTATATCTGCACAGGCACTTCTTATATTTAGTATCAACATTTTGTCCTCTAATACATTTTACATGAGAACTTCTGAAAATTTCAAACTTGTTACTGTAAGCATAAAACCAAATGGAATACATAGCTGCATCAAGAACACAGAGAAAGGGAGTACATGCTCCCACATACAGGAAGAACATGATTTGCCTTGCCTTTCCCTTCCCCTTGGATTCCTCACTAGGTCAACTACTTTCTTTGGACTCTTCAAAGAAAAGTTTGGGGGTTTATAAGCCTAATCTTGAAGAAGAGTATTATGAGAGCACAAAATTTTAAACAATTCCTAGGCAGCCTGCTCATACTTCTGTTTTTTATGTTCATCACAAGGACTTTGTGATGAAGCACCAGACTTTGTAGAAGAGCCTCAAGTAGGAGCTCCAGACCCTACATATACTTTTATAGTCCCTTAACAAGCTCCCAGATTTTAGCTACAGCACTGACAAAATTTTATTGCTCAATTAACTTGCTGAACAGCTTTGTATTGGAGGTTAAACAGCAAGCCTGCTCTCTCAGCAAATCTCAATGCTTGCCAAATAGTTCTCATCACAACATCCTAGACGAGCTGAAGCCTATGAACAAAGACACAGATACATATCTAGCATTCCTCTTCTGTTTGCTTTTTATTTTTAAATTAAAGATCAAAGCGTTCATGGAAAGCAAAACAGAGTTAAAAAGAAAACTCTTATTTCTTGATAAGAGGAAATGCAATCTGGCCCAAGGCAGAATGCACAGAACTATTGACATCTAAGCCAACTATGATCTATTTTTCAAAGCAGGACAAAATGCTTTAGGAGCTCATGTAGTACATAAAGACTTGCATCAGGGCTAAACCATTCCCATAGCTACTAACTTGTACAGTACATCTCGATGAATACGAAGTCAAACCAGTGAGACTAACTTGCTTTGTGTATTCAAACAAGTAAAGGTTCATAAAAATATGCTATTTAAAATAGAGCTTGTGCAGAAGTAACCAATGAGATTTTCACCCTCCTGGCTTGGTAACTGTGGTCAGGCCCTGATTTCCTCTGCAATATAAAACTATAGACCAGTGCAGCCAGTCACTAATCAGCATCTTAGCGCCCAACAGCAAATTTGACACAACTCTCCTTCACCCTCAGCTAGAGGGGAGCTTTATTACACCAGCCATGGCATATTGCCATGCTTTTTACCTGTAAGAAAAATGCAAAGACTAAAAGGTATTTACTTTGCAAATTCACAGAAGGCTAGCCTGGCACAGAGGAAGTAGTCTGGTGACTCAGTTGGGAGTGCCTGATGCATTCAGAAGGCAAGCTGCAGTTTAAAATTCAGGGCTGAGGTTGCAGGTCTGTTCAAGCACTACTGGAAGCAGTGAACCTGCTTATCTTCTGCCAGGCCATGGTCTGAACTGCTCCACTCAGACAGGGGGCAGGTGTCAGGCCATACTGGCACAGGAGAGGTGGAGTTCTGCAGCGACATGAAATGGCTCCACCTTCAGTGTGTGGGAGCCAGGATATGGAAGATGAGATTTTCACAGTTGTACTACACACTCATTGTGTTTATACATGTGGCATATGTGCAGGAGAGGGGAAGGGATAAAGGTGATGCAAGAAGCTTTACTGTTGCCTACTCCTACTAACACTACTCAATAAGCCCACATCTCCTCCATCACAGTCAAGACAGCACACAGACATGTATAAAATGTACCTGCCTGCAGACACGAATGCAAACACATTACCTATTAGGGCTTCAAAGCAGTTGGCCATGGCATGGCGGAGATCTGACTCCCTGCAAAGGTCTGGACCATGAGCATAGAGCATGAATCGTTCTAGTTCCAGCTTCTGCAAAATATGTAGAAAGAGTTAAAACTTAAAAACACGGCTTTAGAAGTACAAGAGTTTAGTCACTGAAGTTCAATTACACTGTCATCATGCAGCTGCTAGGTTTGAAGGAACTATGAAGCTTTTCTCTATAGTTTCAGTTTAGACACAGGCTAAAATTAAAAAATTTCCTTTGTTTATCAGAGGTAAACAACTGGAGTGCAATACCATGGAAAAACTAGAATAATCAAACCAAAAGAAGCTAAAGCAGAACAGTGAGGAATAGGAACTCTGGTAGACACAATCCATTGAACATCTGGCTTTTTCCTCTAAGACCATCAACAGGTGGTAGCCTCTGGGCACTGCAAGAGAAGGATCATATTTTAATCTGCAGTGCCACCTAGCTTCCTTCTTCCTTTCAAAAGTGCATCATTAACACTCATCTGTTGCCTGAACTACAGTTCTGCTTGCCAGTCAAAATCTCAGATGGTAAGCCAGATATTTTCTATAATATATGATAATTCTGCTATAGAAATGCAGGCCAGAGCTCCTAGATTCTCTTTATATATTCATCTTTTTGACACAAAACCATTATTGGAATTTTTAAAGGAGAGATTTATGCATCTAGAGAAGTTTGTATGAGAACAGGCTCTTCCAAGCTGGGTGTAAGCTTCTACTGATTAATTTCCTGTTAACTTTTAACTTCATCCTCCCAGAGTATATTTAAGAGGTAAAGCTGGAGACTAAGTTGTTTGAGATGCATGGTTTAGACAAGTTTCAATTGCCAAAAAGAGTTTTCCATTTTCACTGAATGGCAGCCTGTTCACTGCTCCAGAACACTGTGAATTACGACTGACAGCGTTCCATCACACTTTATAATGAACAGTTGAGCACTTGCTAGAGTCAACATAAGAGTAGAATATTAATTGTTTTATATAAAATTTCAACTTCTTATACTCATCATTTGTTTCTTAGTTATGAACAGCATTCCACAAGTTCAAGAGACATTGAGAGACTGACAATTATATTAAGTGAACTGAATGCAATATGACACTGCAGGGGATGAAACCAGGAACATCATAAAAGACACATGAGAGGAAAATTGGGAATATACAGATATCTAATATGTACAGCTTAATCTACAGGTTTTAAAATAGTGCAATAAAAATTTTCAAAAATTGTCCTTGTACAATGATAAAGGCTGTGAACAGACTTGGAGAATATATGAGCTTTCTTGATGCAGGTTTAAAAATAGTATCATTAATTCAAATGTCAGGCAATACCATATTTGAAAACAAGGCCCTGATATGAAATGTTTCAATCAATTCATGCTTATCTAAATTAACAAAGAAAGACATGGAAGGAAATTATTGCGTTCACTGCCTACCCTACGCCTCTCCTGAGAGCTGAGCAAAAAGATGGTATGTTAGAAATCCTGCAGTTTTTGCCAAAATCCCAGGATTGGATAAGCTTGTTTGGGGCACTGTGTTATTACAGAAAGGAAAGCTTAAAAGTGCAACTTGAAAACTATCAGCAGTACACAATGGACAGTGTGTGCACATGTGTGGCATAATCAATTACATCAGTAAGTCTCAGACTGTTTCTTAAAAAAAAGCTAATAAAAATCAAGAATGAATAAGGGAATACCTACCTATTTATGAACAGATTGAATCAACTTTCTGTATCATAATACCATGCACCAATGTCATATATAGAAATATAAAAAGCCCCATCGTTCACAGAACTAAATTAAATAAAATTCTAAGGCATCTTAATTTTTCCTAGGAGATAACACAACTCTTCTCAAAAACCCTGTTTAATATACTGCTGACTAGTCTGACAGTCTACAGTGGACCTGAAAATTACTGCATAGGTTATGGAGCAGATGACATTTTTCCCCCCATATTTTCTACCTCCTGTTGCCATGTTCTCTCTATATATTTTATCAGAAAGTTCTCTTATAAACAATTTATTTATAAGTTTGTTTATAAGTTTGATTCTTCTTCTTCACTGAAGTTCACTGTCAACTTCATTACTTGTGCAAATTAAAGGCAAGTATAGGCACACCTTCAATAAAGGCTAAAAACTTACCTTTATGCCTGCAAAAATCACTTTTCCTAAAAGCATGCTTTGGAGAAAACACGAAGTTCTCCTTTATCTTTAAAGATAAAATAAACTAAATAAATCTACTTTCAAACTGAAAAGGGTTCCTGCATCCCCAATCTTGTACACAAAACACAGCAAAGAAAGTGATGTTCAAAGCAGGCAGCTCCCTCAAGAAGCAGTGATAGACACTGATAGTACTCTATCCATGGATGTCAAACACAGAGATACAGAGAGCTGTACCTTAGCCAGCATGGCCAGGTGTTGGTTTTGTACGATGGCAGTGCGGTACGTAGCTAATCCTCCTTCCTCCAGAGTGGGAAACAGGTAGTATAAGTGGACACTGGCAAAACAAAAAAGCAAACCAGATCCTGTTAGCATTTGATTAAAGATGAACCACATACACCCTTAGAGAACTGTGCCCTTTCCTCAGACCCTAGTGGGTAATATGGGTCCCTTCCCAAAGTGGAACTCAGCTTGAAGTAAGGTAAAGATACAAACATTCAAACAATGCCCAATCCTATCTGATGGGATAGCCCTGGCAGCAGAGCAGGAACAGTGCTGCTTCTCTGCTGGACAGGACATAATGTCTAAATCCCTGCCCGAGCCTCCAGTTCCCTCATCTCAGGTTTCTGTCTATCAGCAGCAGCAGAGGGTTCAGCACAGCTGACACCTAGAGGATGCTGAGGAATAAAGCATAAGGGAAGCCTCAGCCTTGAACAATGTCGTGCTGTGGGTACGTAGTGCTTTCAGGTGATGCTGCTGCCAACAGGGTATCTATCGGTTTATACATGTTTCTTAAAAGTACTTCAACAGATGCTAATGGAAACAAAGAACAGAACTCAACAGCCTGGATTTATCAAATGTGTGAAGTCATTATTCCACAAACAACCAAAGAAAAAAAAAAAGTAAAAATCACAGGCTTTTAACAACCTTTAATGGTATTTGTCATCATGCTAGCAAGGTACTGCAAAAAACAGAAACAAAACAAAACAAAACAAGTAATTCACTTATCCCATCAAGATCTGAGTAATGAATAAATGACTTTGGATACTTTCATCTATGACTATCTAATCCATGTCTAAAAAAGTTAACACACAGAGGGTTTTCAACATTCCCCAATTAAGGCACTGTATGACACTAATTATTAAAATATTTTATTAAGCCAGTGCACAAGGAGAAAAATGCAGATGGATGCAAGATTATTTAAGGACAAAAATTGCTATAAAACTTAGAGGCAATCCAATCAAGCATTGTAGTTCACAACAGCACACACCTGAAGTTGAGAGGTAGGAAAAAAAAAATCAGACTTAAATAGGTGCTTACATGCTCTATTGAACAAAAATGGAACTCATTTTTTTTCTGAATCAAGACAAAAGTTAGCTCAGAAAGTGAACTGATGGTTGATGAACAATGACAATGAAAAATGCAAGACATTTTAATCAGCAAGTCTTCCATCTTATCAGCCTGTACTGTTGTATGAGAGAAAAGGCCATGAGTTTTAAGGGCAGTGGAGACCTTTACAGGCTAATAGTTTTTAATATCACGTAGCTAATGGCTAGTAGAGAACAGAGATATAAAGGCAGTTTTGTTGTTCATGTAACAAACTGGCTTAAAGAGCAAATTAGCAGTAAACAAGACTACACCTCTATTAAAAACAGTAGAACAAAGCAGGTGAAAATAGATTATAATCTTTGTATTGTGCAACCTGTTTGCCTCTAGTAAGGTAAGGCAGAACAGTGGAGGTAACTAATAATATGCCTGTATTGTTCACTGATTTCAGAATACTCAGGCCAGAACTGGAGCAATTTTTGATGAACCATGGGTTTTTTTCATTACTTTTGAATAGATTGCGTTTGTGCTTAACTATTTGTTATGGAAGCTACAGCCTTAATTACTGGAAATACAAGAACTGCAACACATTCAACATTACCCATAAATGCTTCTCCCTCACAACTAGACAAAAAGAACTCCTGGAAACAAAACAGCATGCTAGGAAAAAATATCTTTCCTTTAAAAAAAGGGTATAACGTTCAACTTGTCTATAGCTGAATAATCTCTAACCCAAATCAATTTAAAATCGCACTCCATGAAACAGAAACTCTAACTTTTTATTTTGTAACCTTTTTTGTTTTATCACGACCACTGGAAGAATTATCAAGAGAGTTGTCTGCAGGTGTGTAGGTCTAAATATCAGGCAAGACTGCAAATATACACAGTGAAAGTAGACACTGGAAAGTTCAATAAACACAACACTATAATAATAACATACAAAGGTGAGAACTGTTGAAGAATTCCCCATTTACCTTGTTAAGAACTCCACCACAGCATCTCCCAGAAATTCTAAACGCTCATTGTGGTTAATCCTGAAAAAGGCATTTTAAAGTTCACCATAACCTAAGTAACACATACTGGTTATTTACATAATGCAATTAAAACAGAAACAAAAAATCAGTTGATTGCTAATCAGTCATGATACTAATTT
Organism: Ploceus nigricollis; assembly: GCA_013399945.1. Lineage (NCBI taxonomy): Eukaryota > Metazoa > Chordata > Aves > Passeriformes > Ploceidae > Ploceus > Ploceus nigricollis. The sequence continues at coordinate 189,446 of VXBC01003208.1, forward strand.
TCGCAGCCTCCCACACCCTCTCTGGATTATAATCCTTTCCAAAACAGAGTAATAAGTATGTGAATCATAAAACTCAGGACTGACACCACCACCTTCAAAATTTCTGTATATTCTGTTCTGAGCTATTGTCAGAGTTTCACAAAATAGGAAAAGGAAACAGGACTGCTGCCTGGCACTGATGTCAGGTTTCTCTGTCCATCAGAGGGCACCAGATGATTGAAACAAACAGCCTGTTCCAAGCCGTGTGCATGACACTAGGGAGCCCTACCTAATTAACATCAACAAGTGCAGGGCAGGGTGACCCTCTAGCAGATCGTTGCTATGGCAGAGGGAATAGGAACTTGGATTTTTCATAGCACCTTTAAAGGCCTTGTTTTCTGTAACTTCCTCTGAGCTCAACAGAAAAAATGGCTGTACCAGGAGATGCATCCAAAGATGCCATTAAGTTATTAGAATATTTTATTTCCTCTGTTTTCTTTCATTGTTGCTCCTGATTTACCTTTGTTTTCCATAAAGTTTCATTTCCTTCAAGCTGTCTGCCTGCCTATATTCAATACATACAAATTTCTGCTCTAGACAAAGCAAGTAAGCAGCACCATTTTTGATTTCACACATGATTGTAACAGAATCAAGGCCATTGCCACAGGACTTTTTTTTTTTTAATCCAGAAGATCCTTGTCAAGTGTTTGGTAGCTTTTATTGTAATTTTCACTCCTCCAACAATTATAGAATTAGTGTAATTTCTGAAATAACAGGCCTTTGTTATGGGCTGAAAGAATTCAAGTACCTCTGCTGTACAAAACAGTAATGTGTGAGCAAATCTACAACTACTCTGTGTAGCAACATAACTGAAAACACACCTCTCTCAGAAATGGGACTTTACATTTTTGTGTTATTTCATAAGAATTAATGTAATTTAGCCTTATGTTATCTTTAGAGGACTCAAATAAGCTTGAAGAGAAAAGGGCATAGTCTAGCTGAAACAGCATTGAGGGAACAGTGCAACAATAATTTATGCAGAATTAAATTTCTCCTATTCCCAAGCTTCTTCCAAAATGATGGCTCTTGAAAGGTCTGGCTACAGCACTAGCTAAAGTACACACTGTCATCTAGTTATTGCATTTAAGAGATTTCACATGCAACTGTTTCTTGCATTAGCTTTGTGAGCTTTGTTTATTCAACTTCAGCTCAATATGGTGCTTGTGGCTGTAAACCACATCTTAAACTATATTTATACACACAGAATTCTTAGTGGTCATTTACAGATTATTGCACTAAAACATTAATGGGTTTTGCATCTGTCTTTAAATTGGAATAGTAAATCAGCAAAGCCCATGTTCAGCACCACACTCCTGTTAACAAGGTGCCATGCCAGGAAGGTGCTACCATGAGAAAACGTGATGAAGAATCCAATTTATAGCACTGATAACAACAACAACAAATCTTATTTTTTATTCTGCAGAAAAAAAAAAAGGCAGCCTGTTAGTCCTCCTCATTTCAAGGATCAACAAAAATGATAGAATTATCTGTTAAAACCTTCCTCAGACGTTTTCTGCAGGCATGACCAAACATTTACTATGTCACTGCTAATGGAGGTTCAGCACACCTTCATAATATAAAAGTCAATTCAAAATGACTTTTCACTTCAACTATTTGCCAAAGCTGTTGCTGACAGAAAGTTGGTTATTTCTATTAAATATCTCCCTCTGCAGCAGCTTCCCTACTTGCAAACGACTATTTTCATTACCTGGAAGGAGCTGGATCATCCTGTCCCAAACGGGACATAATATTTATCAGGGTGTTTATCCCTAAAAACATAAACAATGCACTATTAAGTAAACAGCCACTAATTCACTTTGAATAAATGTAGGAAACAATTACTCAAAATGTTACTTTGTAATTGCTGTACACAAGATTATCCTGTTATTTACAGGGTTCATTACATAAAGTATAATCCTTACCAATGCTCTCTGCCTAACTGACCACAGTCTCATTACAACAGTATTGAATTTTTGCATTCAGGGAGCCAGATAAATACCACCTTTGCATGAAAAGGACATTCTAAACATTACACAAGCAACAAACAATTTACTTCATTATCACTGAATATACTTTAAAGGAGTGAGGAATATTTTGCAGCAGACAGACCACATGTTCACATTAGTAAGACACATTTACAAAATATATTCCAGATCGTTCACCATGTTGAGCAGCAAATTAAGTAAACAGTACTTGCCAAAAATCTAAGCAAATACATCCTCCCATTTATTACCCTTCCTTGTTCTCAGCTCTTTACTTATTGACTAATTTGCAAAATCCAGTCTTTTAGAAAGACCTCGCCAGTGTCTGCATATAATCATTAAAATCCTCTACTGAAGGCATCTCTCAAAAGAACAATGGCCAAGGAAATGATAATGGAACAAAGGGTGTTCTTACTGATTAAGTGTGAGGTAAGAGAAAAATGCTAGTGGTGTAAATAGCATACCTTTTTTCCTCATGTGTATATGGTGAACTTTTCTATCTCCATACTTGGGCTGTCGAATCCCACAGTTGGATAAGGAATTTCTGGCATGATCCGGATTCATCCCAAAATTTAAATGATGGCTTGGGTGAGTCATGGCAAGCTATAGTGTAACACATACAGGAAAAAGAAAGGGTTAAATGTATTTTTGCACGTGAAAGAAAAACATTATCTTAGACTGGTAGCTTGTAATAGTTATTTTTCTGTTTGAAGAAAGGTTACAAAGTGATGCAGTCAATCAAAAACTTGGTTCCAGCAATTTAAATGTAGGGTGAGCTATTTCAGATGTCAGAAAGAAGCAACATTTATGCTCAATCATCAATTTAACTAATTAACTTTCATCGTTTTTTTCTTTAAAGAAAAATTAGTTTAGAAGAGAAAAAGCATGAACTGCCAATTTGCCTTAAGACTTTTGCTTACCAGCTTTGCTGACCTGATTTCAATACATTTGCTTATTTAAAAATATATTCACTCTAACACTGAACTATAAATATTCATATTAAAAAAATAAGCAATTAAAAGAGCTTCTCAACCATCCATAGTTACATTACTTATAGATACTTTAAGTATCTATAAAACTCTCCTGGCTCAAAAAATCAAACAACAAGTACATTATCCTTGGCAGAGTTAATCACAGAAGAACTCTTTCTCTCATGACTATAGAGGACTCATTCTTCAAATGGAAGAGGAATGACAGGATTGGTCCTCTGTTTTACCTTTGTACCACCAAGGATTACCAAAAGCTTACTCTGCTGCTGACACCACCACTGCAGAAATGGCAGCAGTAAACAGAACTACAGCCTGTTTTTCAGAACTACATCCTGCAAACTCACATATTTTCTCCTTCTTTACACATACACAGATCAAAATATTGTGCTTGTATAGAAGTATATGCACACAAAACTTGTGTATAAAAAAGAGGAAACACTGGAAAATGCAAGCTGCAGAAAGTTACTTCTGACCCATATGCAGGACTGGTGCTGCAGACTGTGAGCAGACATTCAGTAATCCACTTAAACACTGTCTGTTGCTTTCTAAGCATAAAACTTAAAGAGTAAAATTATAATCAATCAACAATAAGAACTTTCTCCAAGTCCTTTTTAATTCCTTGATAGTATTACTAAGTTTGTTGTAATTGCACATTCTCAAATTCTGCTCCATCTGGACTAGATGACACATTACAGCTTTTCTGAATAGATAATTCAGTGTAATCTTTTTTTAACCTGCTTGTACTTTAAAAAGAATATACCATGATAAAATAGGTAACAATCAATGCAGAATTATACATCTAACATTGCCTATGCTCAAGCAGATTACGGATACTATATACATTTTTAAAAAACTCTTCCTGTTATGGAAAATGTTTTTAGGTTTTAAATAAATGAGTGTAGGGACAAAGCATTAAAAAGCACATTTGTTATAATCAAACATGACTAACACTTGATTTTTATGCTCTCATCTCTTTTTTATTAGAATTTACTTGTTGGTTTGTGAGTTTGGCTCAACATTGTGTAAGTTTCCATCACTGCATTTTTATCTTTGACATTAAAACAAAGACAACCTGCCAACAACCAAATCCTAGAAAATGCTCAATGTTTAATGTAACTTGCAGCAGGAAAAGGCCTGGAAAACAAATCCTAGAAACCAGAAAAGCTGTGAGAAAAGACATTTCCTTAAAATAATTTGGGAGTAAAATCTGTAAAGAAATACAAAAACTGCCATGTTTTGAATTTAGTCCAGTCATTGGAGAGAGATGACACTTACTTTAGAAGGAAGTTCTGAACAGAAGTCCCCATTTTCCTTCAGTAAATTCAGAAAAAGTCTAAGAGGAAAGGGGCCACCATGCAAAAAATCAGCCTCAGAGGTAATCAGTCCCTAATATGCACTAACATAAAAGGCTGGTTATGTGACATGGATGCATCTAAAATAAGTAAAAACTTCTCCTCTCCAGTCCCTGCTCTTGTTTGTTAATAAAAAAAAATTTCATCATGTGCTTGCAGAAATCAAAAGCTAAACAGAAGTTTGTAAATTTCTATTCACTAGCTACAAATGCAAACAAAGGGTAATGTTTTAACTATTCTCTTTTGGAACAACTAGCTATAAAAACAAGAAGCAGGGCACATACACTCATCGGCAGAATAACACTGTATTCTCTATAAATACCTGAAAAAAGGAACTTACCCAGAAACGAGTACTTGACAGTCTTTTCAGTAACTGCATTTTTGTCTTGCTACACATTACAAGCAAATCCAGATCTACCATGGGAGCAAAGGTAGGTGTAATATCTATGTGAACAATAGATATCTCTATTTAGAAGTCTCTTGGGAAAACTGAAACTTCAAAAGATCTGCAGTACAAGTAATCAGGTCCATCCAAGCTGTGGCAATGCTGTGCATTTCAGCACTATGGATGAGCTCATAATAGCATGGAGAGAAACCAGCAAGATGTTGGGGTTTTATTTTCATTTCTTACCTGCAGTAAACACCTATCTCTAAAAGTGTAGCCTATCAATTTGTCCAAGTGCATCAGACACTGATGGTAGCGGACATGGTGGGTGAGGACAGGAAGCATCATTGCGTGCTGAAAAAACAAATGCAATAAGTAAAATCATTTAACTTCAATGTACAGAGAATTCAGTTGATTGAGCTAAAAATACAAACACTTCCCAATTGTTACAACATCTAGTTTACTGTTTTGGTTTAAATGAGGAAAAAAAAAAATCAGTTTCCCATCCTTCACTTACGAAAGCACTTAATTAATCATATGTTTTTATGTCCACAGCCCCGTCCAGACTAAAGGAATAAATACATAAACCCAGTCTTCAATTTAAGCAACTTAAGTAACAGCAAATTTCAAGAAGCTATGACTGAATACAATGCTATATGTTTGTACCTTTTCATTTAACACCCTGCTTCAGAAATGAAGAAACACCACTTCTCCTCTGCCTCATTACATTAAGGAAGAAACACTTTACAGCACTTTAGCCAGCTTTCACCAAACAACAGTAGGTACTCGATTTTCAAGCACAGTTGTGCCTTGTTTCACTTCCTTTTGAGGCAGAATTATGGGATTTTTGAAATGCTGTAGTCTGGCACATTTAATGTGCTAAAAAATATCAGAAAGATTGCTGTTTGTCTAAGAAACAGACAATGCTTTTCTGTTGGGGAAAATGTCAATAAAATTGAAAAAAAACAACAGCTCTATTTTGTAACAATGGCAGTCCCCCCCTCTCAGGGTTTCAAAGGAATTCTCCACTAATCTTGACTTCGGACGCATCTGGGTTGAAATAAGCATGATATCAACATCACAATTCTTGCAAAAGAATGAAGAGATAAACAGGAGAAATGCAGGATTTGAAGACTTTTATGCATGTGACCATTTGTGAACTAGTTTTTTCTAATTGTTCCTATTACTGACATGACATGACTATATTCAAAAAAAAGGTGTTTTAAGTGCATTAAAATCTGAGGGCTGCACAATTAATTCAAAAAGAGGATTGTGTATCATTAGAGGAAACGAGTGTATAACATGGAGAGAAGCAAGAAAAACAAGCACACGAAGTAGATGATGTATAATTTACAGAATGAATGCTGTTACAGATTTCTGCAGGTCACGAACGACAGAACAGCAGAAAATACAAACTGGTGAATGTTAGAAGATCAAAAATTAAGATTAACTAATGGCAAGACTTTCTGTTTAAGTAAAAGACCATGAAATTCCTGAGAACTGAACACAGGGCTGGAAGGTAAACACAGAATCATTTAGATTGGAAAAGACCCTTAAGATGATTGAGTCCAACTGCTAAAGTAACACTGTAAACTCCACCAATTAACCATGTCCCACAGACCTTTATAAATACCTTCAGGGATGGTGACTCACTACTTTCCTGGGCAACCTGTAACAATGCTTGATCACCTTATCTGCAGAGAAATTATTCCTAATATCCAATCTTAAACCTCCTTGGTACAACTTGAGACCATCTCCTTTTGTCCTGTCACTTGCTGCCTGGGAGAATACACCATCTCCCACCCGGCTACAGCCTCTTTTCAGTCAGCTGTAGAGAGTGATAACGTCTCCCTTGAACCTCCTTTTATCCAGGCTAAACCCCCCCAGCTCCCTCAGTCACTTCTCATCAGACTTGTGCTCCAGACCCTTCACGAGCTCCAGTGTCCTTCTCTGGACACACTCCAGGTCCCTCAATGTTCTTCTTGTATTGAGGAGCCCAAAACTGGACACAGGATTCAAGGTGCAGCCTCACCAGTGCTGCGTACAGGGGACAATCCCTGCCCTGCTCCTGCTGGCCACATTATTGCTGATACAGGCCATGATGCCCTTGGCCTTTTTGGGCATTTGGGCACACGCTGGCTCATGTACAGCTGGCTGTTGACTAGGAGCTCTTCCCTGGTCCTTTTCTCCCAGATGAAATAACCAGCAAATAAGCAAGAAAAAGACTCCCTGGATCTCCAAATGGCAGAGAACTAGAAAACCACTCTAAGCAGAATTAGGAAGTGTTATTAGGAAGTTTTATTTTGTTACCATGTCACTCATTTACAGTTTTTTTGGTGTATTTATAAGAACATCCCTGTTATCTCCATATAAACTGTACAGGTGTGCTTCCTGTGTGTTCCTTCATGGAAGGAATTAATTGAAAAACACCAAAGCAACCAAAGCTGAAACTGTTTCGCAGGACAACTGTGCTTCCCTGCCTCTACGCTCCACCATACTAGACTGAAAGAGTCTCCTCAAGCAACATTTAACATTCTCTACACCAATACATGTGTCCCTGCATTTGAGGACTGAGATACCAAGTTTCAGACTTTTATCAGCTGTGGTGCAGTAAAAAAAGAATTGACAGACCCCTGAGAGCACACAGTAAGACTTTAATTTGACTCTTGAAGTTATATTGACAAAATGCTGCTTTCCTGGCACTATTTGATTGATTGACTGATTCAATCAACATCTGTCATGTTGGACTATGACTATTCAATGTTTCTGATGTTTTATGTATTTATCTCTGTAGAAGAGATGTTTTTAAAATATGTATGATTTAAAATATTTTGCATGTCCTTTTCTTGCTGCAGCTAGCACGGCAAGGCAGAGACTCTCTCAAGTGCCCTCAGATAGTGCCATCATCCCCCAGGACAGCAGGTGCTCCTGACCTGAAGCTACTAAGTGGAAGCAGGTGAGCTGAAATATTTTGGAATGCATGAAATGCTGGACACTCTACACTGCTGTTGAAGGCTCACCATGGGTGGAGAGGGGGAACAGAGGTAGTGTCTTCTCAGCATGGCCAGATCCTGCCACACAGTGTATTAAGTGCTGCCCAGCTCAGTGGTCAAGTACTGCACTGGATATACTGGGTAACTTCAAGTGAGCCTGTCAGAACTCACACATTTTACACTTTTTTTGAACATTCCACTCACCATTTTTCCTCCCCTTTCAAGCAGTTAATTTCTGAGACAGCAAAGACCAGTGTCACTAAGGCTACATGGAACTCAGAGCAAGTATAAGCTATCACAAGTGACTTAAAAGAGTTTCAATCTTCTAAACTGCAATGCTTTTAAAAGCAGTAATTTTAAATCATTGCACTTGAGCTCTGCCCCCAGAGCTGATTTATGCGTATTTAGTTTTAGTCTGCTTTAATCTGGGAAAAAGCATGTAACAACAGCAGCAATCTTTCATTTTACAGACATACAGTTGCCTATTCCTGGCCTCTCAAAGAAATCAAATCAAAGGACCTTCATACCAGAACTGGCTGATTTAGATGTTACAGCTGCAGTGGGCACAAAAATTGTGAAATAGCTTTACTTTTATCATTCTTTGGTGTTTTGCTGTCCTTCAACAAAATGAAACAGGAATATTCAAGACATTAGGAGATGAATCACAAAAGATATTATGAATAACACAGAACAGTTTCAAAGTGCCTAAACTGGAAATTTACACTGTTTACTTAAGCTGTAAAAATACATACAGTTCACAACAAAAAAATGAGGAAAGGGCTGTGATGTTCCTGAGCTATGTGAGGAAATATTGTGCCACTATTCTCCTTCTACTTCAGAAGCAATAGTAGAATAATAAGAAATGTTTCAGATGGAAGAACAGCAATTTTAGTTACTAGCATTTCTCTCACTCTAGAATTTCCCCCTTTGGCCTGACCAGACTTCTAAGATTACAATGGAATTTCTACCTATACCCTTTCCTAGCAGCCTCCCTAATTTATACTCCACATTGTTAAGTTAATACTAAGTTGCATGCATTTAACTCTCAAATAACATCACCAACAAAACAGCTAAAAAAATAAAGCAAGTATATCTCTAGCATAATTATTTGGCTGTTACTACTACTCAAATTTTACTAATACAAAATTAAGTAAAAATTGCATTTATTCTTATCATATCACAAAGCTGGTTGCTGTCAACTGCTTCAGAATAGGATCTGACAGAGATATGTTCCTTGGAGATGTTATGCATATGAAACAGAGTATCTGAAAGATACCTTTCTACTTAGGCTCACCTCAAAAGGTAATTGTGGTGAGGTTTTAGGGTTTTTTTACTTTCTTACAAGTAAAAAGATATTTTTTCATGCTTTACTGTAAAACTTGGGGTGTTTTTAAAAGCTATATAAATAGAAAAATATAATAAAATTAAAATATCTAAAACCAAGCCAGTTGATGGATTAAGAGCTCCACACTAGACTCAACATTTGGCAAACCTCTAGCCTCAAACTGGCCATTCCTAACCTCTCTCCCTTGCACTAATCAACCCCTGGCAGAAAATTTCAAATTACCTTTTTTGTGCGTATAGAAGGGGTGGGCAGAACACTAGAATAGTTCCCTAGATTAACAGATATTACTGAGATACTCATTTCCATTTGGTTCTTCAGCCTAAAAGAAACTCTTGCAAAGGTAAATGGCAGCTACCAAGAAAGAAAATGCATCTCTCCAGTTCAGTCACCTGGCAGACGTCAGAGCGTATCCCTGTTTTCCAGAAGCCCTGGCTGCTCAACTCCACAGTCACTTCACGTCTCATTGTGTTCTTCTGGCGAATCTTCTGCAGTGCTTCCTAAGCAGGGAGAGAACAGAGCTCCTGTGAAGAGCTTGCTACAACAAAGCACAGCAATGCACACACCAGCACGTTCAGAATACCCATGTGAGGTTCAGTTCTGGTGAGCAGTTTCTAAGGCTGGTACAGATCTGATAACTCCTAGACACAGACTGGCAGATGTGTTGGAATACAGTGTAGGCAGGGGATTTTGGTAGACCAAGGAGAGAACAGAGGTGACTACATTTTGTTTGCTGCAAATGACAAAACAAACCAGCCCAACTCATACATCCAAGATGATACATGAGTCAGAAAGGTAAAATCCTTATAATTAATGAAAGCACTTTCTTTACCAGAAGTACAAAACAACCTCTTCATTCATGTCCATCACTGCGAGTACTCCTGGTTTGAACATTCAGGAGGAGCAAAACAGGCTTTGCTTTGTCATCTTGGCTACTCTGCAACAGTTCCTGTTCAGCTATGTCACTCTGCCCAGTCTGGGAAAGGGGTCAGCATTCACCAGTCCTGGAGACTATGCTAATTGAAATCCACCAATTTTATTTCAATAAAAATTTTTAAAAATATGTTTTACCTTGACCACTGGCTATTTTGGTGGTGTGCAAACAATTTGTCTCTAGAAACCATGAAAGGGTCAGAATCATTAAAAGATTTTGACAGTATCATAAAAAGAAAATATTTTCTGTAAAAATGAAATTAAAGAAAAACAGATAAAACAAATCAGTTCTGGATTAGAATCTCTTGGATGTAATACTATAAAGCCCTGGGATGTGCAAGGTCCCCATGCAGCATGAACTAACCCCTCAGTGCTCTGCCTTCTTCAGAACACAAAGCTCTTCAAAGCTGCAACTTATCCTGCCTCTCCCTCTCCTTTTCATTACAGGGCACTTGCTCAAAGCTGTCTCTTCCCAGCTCCCAGTTTGAAGCCTGTGAGCATAGCTGGGCAGGAACAGGCTCTGTTTTCAGATTTGTAGAGACTCACAGAGTAGTTCCAACAGGTCCATCTGTCCAGACACAGAGTCATCAAACCTCAGACACGTCAATAAAGAAGTGTCTAGGGTAGGACACTAGATAGCCCTGGCTCCTTTTATGTTCAGTGAAGGGGATAAATGGCTTCAAAAATGCATTTCTCCCTCCACTGACTTCAAAGTGAGCCTTCAGGTCCTAATTTATGCACCTGCTGTAAATGCTCAAAGTTAGGTTAGAGGAGCAAAGCCCCAGGCATGACCTTGTCACTAATAATATCATTGTACAGCCTCACAGTGGTGGATGACTGATGGCAGAGGGAACAGAGATGCTGCCAGCACTGCACCCCTTGTGCATTGTCAAAGGTGTGTCAATTGAGTTTTCCTGAGAAAGGTGCACACTGTTTGCCAGACCCAGCTGTATTTCAGCCTGACTGGCTCAGAAGCATTCCATAATATATGATTCATAATCTTTAAAAGCCCATGTACCAGTCAGGTACAGTCCTACAGCTCCTCTGAGTTACTGACACCTCTACTGGCAAATATACAGATTATCCTCACACAAAGTTTCTGCTTCAGCCCTGTATGCCTCCCTCTTGGCAAACTACTTGTAAAACTCGTTATCCTAGATAATACAGTCTAGAAACAAAAATCATCAGTCCACAGCAAGCGCTAAATAACAAAGGAAAGTTTTATCTTCTGGAGCAAAATATGATCACCCCCTCACAAACAATCCAATACAATTTTAGAAATGAGCTATCCATTACCCCCTAATGAAAATATGCCCATAAAACAATGATCTTCTACTTGCTCTGTGTGTAGTTGTGGCAAACAAAATCACCTCTGTAAGGACAAACCTTTTTTTCCCTTTAAAACTGTGGCACAGTTCAGTCATAATGTTGTAGATTTTTTGGGGTTTTTTTCATTTATGAGTAAGGAAGCCAAGGGCTTATTTAATATCAGCATAAATAAAATGTTTACCAACACTCTTGCTCACACAACAGCATACAATGCTTTGCAACAATGAAAAAAATCAGGTGCAGTGTCATATGTATAAAACACTTTCTGCAACCAAAAGTAATCCCAGAAGTGCAATTTCTGAGACTTCCCCAATAAACTGGGGGAGTCTCAGGAATCACACTCCATGATTCTCAAGAGTCTTTCCCAGCTCAGGGTAGTCTATGATTTTATGAATAATTAGTGTTTCTAATGAATAAATAAAAATACAATACCACTTAATTACATACCATCCTGTACTCAAGAAGTTAATTTCTCCTCTGTGTACACAGGTTGTCAAATTAAGAGTGCCCGATAGACAGGCACCAGACAAATTCAAAGCTTCAGTCCATGGGTTTATAGAATTAGGTTGGTTTAGGCTATATTTAGGAGTCTTTGTTTTTCTGCTTTTAATTCCCAACTGGCTGAGCATTTGCACTTAGGAATGCTTATCGCTCATCACTTTGCAGGGAAAAAACAAAATGAGAAAAATATCTTGTCTATCATACAACAACCAGATGATTTCAAGTCAAAGATCCTAAGCAATGTCACTATACCACCTGGTTTCTGCACACAAGCATGGCAGTTTTTATTTCAAAAGAGGAATGTTTAAAATTATGAGCCAGTTAAAAGTACATTATGAAATAAAAAGTCCTTCTCTATGCTAATTCTTGAAACCATTAATGGCAACAGCTATAAAGAAGTTATGGTTCCATAACAATAATTCCTATAATTGGGTAAAAAACTTGCAGCAGTTTGACAGCTGAAGAAAGGAAAAAACCTCAATTCAATAACAAGCATAGATAAAAATAAAATCTGTGTTAAGAGTCTGGAAAGAAAATGTTTTGTAAAGGATTTCTATTGTTTCCATAAACAGGGCAGTCATATGGCTGTATTCCATCTTGAATTACAATGCTCAATTATCAGTCATAGGAAGGTCCAGAATACCTCTCTTTGTGATAATTTCTGTTTATCAGCTTGTTTGACTTTGGGACTATTAGCCAGTAGGTGACGCAGCTTCACGTAACTCTTCCACAGCTTTTGGTATCTGAAGGACAAAACCAGAAAACAAGTATTTTGGTCAGTGAACAGAAGTCTCTTCCTGTTTGTTATAAGGAACACACCAGCTGCTAATAATGCACACAGCATGCACAAAGAATGTCTACAAGCACCTCTTTGCTACAGAAAAAAAATAATCTCAAAGCATTTTCTGAGAGGTGACAGTGCTGCTCCAACAGGGTGGGGCCAGGTAGCAGAGAGGAGGCATTAGTGTTCAGAGTGTGGTAAAGAACAGCAAAGATCCAGGCAGACCCCAGGTGTCCCAGATACCCACCCATCCTCTCCAAAGGGCCACCTCTTCCTGCTGAAAAGACCTGCCTGCCCCTTAACTCAATTCAGGCAGGCAAAAACTCCTTCTTCTCCACACACTTTACCTATCACTCACTGCAAAGAAGTAGCACCCTTCCCCAGGAAGGGTCTGTTCTTACACCAGCTCAAACATTTCAGTGAAGCACACGAGGAAGAGCTCTACAAGTCACATGCAACATGAAGTTACTCTGTGAAAAGTGAAATGAAAGTTTTGTTCTCTATGGATTTGTGCTGAATGGAAAGAGCAATTCAAGTATTTGTGTGATTGGCACATAGTTAAGTTTTCTGGCTTTCTCCAACCATCTAGCCTTTTCTTATTCTGGCAGTGTCTAATTACACATGAACCCCAATTACGTTGTTTTCCTTGGTGGGAGTCCCTCAATGATCTAGCACAAACTTTCATCAAATTCGTAAGAACTTACTCCATTTGAAGACAACGTCCCAACATTATATTCAGCTGCAACTGACCAACAGGTTCAAAAGTTACAATGGGAGGAGCAACAAAGAGAATTGTGACAGGGACCCTGTGTCCTTAGGAAACAATGCTACCTACCTTCAAAATGTAACCTCTGTATTCAGAACAACCATAAATCAGATTTTGAATAGGAAGCAGGGAATTAGAGGCCAGAGGAAAGAAGTTTACCCAATTTCATTTTTATCCATATTTACATTATAAAAGAAGATCCTCCCCAGCAACAACTTAGAGCAGTAGTTTTATTAGGATGGTTTCACATTAGTGGCTTAGCAGTCAATGAAGCAGCAGCTCTTTTACTATTTCATAATCTTCCCAGCATCCCACATTCACAGACACATAAACAAGTATTTTCTTATTGGCATTTTCTCCCTAGCTATTTCTCTGCAGCATTCTTGAACGAATACTCTCTGCCTCTGGAGATACTGATATTTTTTCAGTCTACAAACACATCTGAAATGGTCAATCCATAGATTTTTCTCATGCTCCATTCACTGCACTTTTGCAATCTGCAGAATAGCACATCTATTTTTGACAAATCACCATCCAAAAAAGAAAAATGAGTTAATGAACAAATCAACCAAAGCAAAATGAACAAATGCCTTGAGGAAGTTTCAACCCGAAAACAAGAACCTGAAACTGTGAGCTACAATACACATTTTTCTACAGGTATTGATAAGGGTGAAACGAGCTTTGTTATTGCAATTAAGTTTGAGAATTAATAAACATATTACCATTACAAAAAAAATTCTGTATTAGAACATCAGAAAGAAAAGACACATTAGAGGAAAATCTCTTCTGGGTGCACATACATCAGAGTTAAGCCTGACCTTTATGACAGCACCACAGAGGCCTTTCACAAAAACTGCTTTGTTACTTTGATAAAATAAAACATACCTACGTTCTGTAAGCAGCTCCGAGGTTAAAACCCAAAACAAAAAACAAACTCACAAGTAAACTTTAAAGAAAAAAAAAAATGTGTGGGAAGAATAATTTTTGTCCCTTTATACTATTTTCAATGAAAATACTAGAAGTTTAAAAATACTAATAAATTCAGCATCAAAGCAGAAATAATTCTTATATTTTTGGGTCTAATTATTTCCTTTTTATGGACAAGAAAACTAAAAGATAGAGGTATGTTTTAAAGATAAAACTAATTATCAAAGCCAAAAAAACCCACTTTATTATCTGGATTAGCACTCAATATTCCTACTTCCTGCCATGTTGGATTTAAAATCCTCAGCAAGCAGTTGCAAAAGAATCCAACTGTCATACATGCATTTGAGTGTTTGAGCCTCAAAACTGCAGATCTGTTGAGCATTTTGCATATAAATCATCCTCTATTTCTACATTTTCGTTTTTAGTATTGTTGCTGTTACTGTTTGTTTTCTTGTCTCATTGCTGTTTCCAGTAAATAATTTTTCTCTCAACCTGTGATCTCTGCCTTTTGTGTCTCTCTGTGGAAGGGGAAGGGAGTGGCTTGTGGTTCTCTTATTAGTGGGAGTACTAAATTGGGGAATATCATTCCTAAACTACTGCATTGAGGAAAAAGACAACCTTAACTACACATGCACCAGAGACAGGCTTCATACTGTCATCATGTGGAAAGCAGATGTCCCAGTCACCGGAAGAATTCCCTGAAATAGTCAGAGGTTAAGAAAAGAACTGGGAACAAAATCCAATCATCACTTTTGCGTCCCTTCATCAATCCACAGTGAAACAGTATTTCTTAGTCTGCCTGAAGTCCTGATTCCCTTCCCGCTCCTTCTCTACACTCCTCCCAAGCTCTATCAGGATATAAAAAGCACAGAAAAGAGCTTCCAAGCTAGGAAACACTATGTAGACGTGATTCTTCAAAGCACAGAAAGAGATGATTACGTAGGATATAGCGGTATGCAAGAAGAAAACATCATGAAGTAATCAAACAGAAAATGGCTATATTATTCCTTATTAGATGTGAGACCTGTAGAACATCTAATTAAACAATCAAGCAGCAGCTCTGAAATAAAAATAATTACTTTTGCATATGATGCACAGTAGTACTGGTGAAGTGATTACCTGAAATCTTCTCCTTGTCAGTAGCATAAGAAGACTCAAACAGTGATTTGAGAAATTTAAAAACCTCCATTCGGGGCTGTTTAACAAAATGACCTAAATACATCCACTAGCTCAGAAGTCTATATGCTACAGACATCAGGAAGCTTGGGTAACTACTTTCTCCTTCTCTGCCTTCCTGTTATGCTATTCTCTCTCTGAAAACCCACCGCTAGCCTCTCAGAGAAGTAACATGGAGCTTGAGGAACCACCTTTTGCTGGACCCAGAAGAGCTGTTGTCAGATTAAGAAGTTTCATACCACACGTGCATGCGTGTTTACTTCAACAGAATTTGAACATCCTGAATTACTTCAGAGAAAAAGTTACTCCTTGTATTTTCTAACTTGCTTGTGTCTGCTATCGTAAGAGCTAAGCTTTATACCAGAATCAACTAAGCACATAACCAAGCCCTATTTAAGGCACAAATGACAACAGTAATGAGTTCCTGAACAAAAGAAAGAAGGAAAAGCATCTTACTGAGGATCTCCAGCATAACTGAGTTGAGCAGGTCGTATCCCAAAGTGCACAATAATAGGGAAAGTAATTACATCAGGATTGAATTGCTCGCGGTCTAGTTGATCAATACGAACTGAGCTGGGCTTCTAGGAGGAAAATAAACAAAATACAACAAAATTGACAGCAGCTCCATGGAAAATTTACTGCCTCAAGCCCACACTATCCAGGAAACACCAAGCAACAACATTCCAAACTTAGTAAGATGCACATTAAACTAATCATTAATACTATTATAAACATTTGGCAACAACAATAATCAAAGTTATTGACCTAACAGTCAAAGAAAAAAAAACCAAAAAGACCTTTTAATTTTACACGTCTGGAAATTTACTTCTGCTATTTTTAAGAACTTAAAACAACTTTCTCTAGTCAAGCATCACACTAGAAATAAAAATTAGGATTAGCATTCTGGCATCCAAGAATCCACATGCCTGAGCAGTTTGCTAAGATCAGGTTAACTCTCTAATTTTAGTTCATGATTTCCCAAAGCAAATGAAGGCATTATTAGATCCATTCAATCACACTAATCACACTGACTAAACAGCATAAAAAAAAATCTGTCACACTATTCTCAGAAAAGGCTCCTAGGATGATGTGTACAAGGAGGAATACAGTCTTGTATAATGAGGAGACTTTTGCCCTTTTACCAGTTCGAAACAGAAGTTCTTTTCATTGTTAAAAAGGACAGTGCAAAAGAAGGCAACTTTTGCTTCAGCTCTATGAATGCAGAGAGTAAGTAATTGCACATCACTGTAGCAGACATGCTGCTCACAGAGCTTTTGATCCAGCATATTTAAAAACTCAGCTGAAGGGGCACAGTTTGTCTCCAAGTAAACAACTTCTCCATTACCTGTCAAGCTGCTTTGTAACGTGCCTGCTTTCTCCCCTCTTTGCAATCAGCTGGATGAGGCCAATATATTTTGCTTGTCTTAGGTTTCAGAAAAAGGGCATTACTTCTAGTTACCTGCATCTCAGAACTTCTCATTTAGCACTGTAAAGATGCACTCAAAGATGAGTTTCAGTGTTACAGGAACAGCTCCCACCATTCTCTTCACAAAACAATAAAAACTGCGTCAAGAACAAAGCTTTTACCCTCCAAATCACCTTGGTAGAACTGTTCACAGGAATAATTTTCTGCACAGAAAAGCAAAGCCAATTCTATATATGACCACAGTTTCATTCTATTCTAAAAAGAAAACTTACTTAAATGCTTGACTTTCAGATACAGAAATATTTTCTGAGGCAAAAATGCTTATCAGCTTTCCCTTCAGACAAGCTGACTGAACATAAAGTTGCATCTCCCCAGCCAAAAAAAAAAAAAAAGAAAAAAAAGAAAAAAGGTCTTCCCCACAGCACTTCTTATAAAAAAGGATTAGAACAAAAAAAATCCCTAAAGAAATAATGGGCAAGATTTGTACCAGACAGAATGTTGTTCCCTAAACAAGAGCTTAAAAGTCCTGATTTTTAAGGATTAAGATAAATTTATTTTTTAGGGGGGTTGTTTTTCATTTTTTGGGAGATTGCACAAAACCAGCTTGGGAAGGTTTTGTCTTCTCCTAAGTTGTTTGTTGGTTCTCCCCACTCTTAATATTAAATTGAGGAATTTCTCCCATCTCTGTACCCCTTAAAAAAGCAGCCTTGATACACCACTCCTCTGAGAACCAGGTCAGCAAAATATAATTAACAGAATATTAAACAATAATTGTACTCAATATACCAATTATAATTAATACAATTAAAAAATACAGACACAATTTAGATACTTCAACAGAGGCAATGAAATACTCATAAGTGCAAAAAGGACATCTTTCACAAGGCATATAGCAGGGTCTGTGTTAAATGTGTGACCTCAGGACTACTCAAAACCAGACTCCTCATCATTTCCATGACACTGCCTTGCAGTTATCAATCAGTTACACAGCTGTTCACAGACAGCAACCAGGACAAAAGTACTTCTCCAAGACCTAATCACAACTGCTCCCTCACTGACTGTTATGAGAGGGGTGTAGCTGGGTTATGCTTTTTTATTTCATCGTGAACACCAGCCTCCTCTCCAGTGCCTTTAACCTTTCGGAAGGTTAAATGAACAAACAGCAATATACAGAAACATCAAGTATAAATTGCACACCAGCAGACAGGATGCAAGCAAATTAGATGTTATTCTTCCAGAGCTTTATCCCTGTGCTCTTTTAAAAGTGCTTTGATAGACTATCCAATCATCACAACCTTGCCTTTAAAGTCACATCAAAACCAAAGAAATCCTAACAGAACAGAGGCCTGTTATTTTTGTTTCCTACTCCAAATCTCATCAATCAAGGCTCTGCTGACATTAGAACACAACATGAAATAGCATGCAGATGCAATACAGAAGTATATTAATACATACATATATCTATGAAGTAGTGAGAAAACCATCAATATTTTAGGAAGAGTGAAGTATGAAAGATGACTAAAATTTGTGAACTTCTAAATCTATTCCAATACAAAGTTTCACTGAACTAATGAAACACCATGAATAAGCAAAATAATTTTAAATAATGCTGAAATACTGTTAGTTGTTTATGTGGGATTTATATCCTATTATAAGTTTTTTCCCTTCTCCATATTGCACATATATACACCTCACACTGAAAAAAAAAAAAAACCACACACATAAAACCCAGATTTGATCACAAGAGGAATTATTATTTCTGAAGAGATGCTGTGCAACAAAACAAAATTCAGTATTTTTACTTTGTTGTCTCAAGTGGATATAATTGAATTGAAGAGCTGTCATTTTCTAAAACAGTTTCATACTGTCTCTCCAACAGAACTGTTTTATCTTCTAATGTTGTAAAATGCATAGGTAATAGTTTCATACTCTGTTTTTCACTTACATTCATAATCAGTCCAGTATGCTGCAATGTACAGGAAAAATCCACAAACTAAGAAGAATGTCATTGCAATCTTGAGAGAAAAAACACGTTCGAATGATGCCATTATAACATGACATTTCAAAGCGCTACAGATTTCTTTTATGCTTACATATTTTGATGTCCACACGTCTCTGAAAACGCGGCCTTGTAGAATGCAGAGTTTGCCAGTAAAAAATCACACAAGATCTCAGAATTAACGCTACGGCTCACAAATCACACTGCTTTGTACATACAGACATTTAGAGTTCCGTGACACAAGGAAGGAACACATATACGTTCCTCCATGCTATACAAAAAGGTGAGTTTTCAGCTAGCTGAAATCAGCGTATCTTCAGCAAAATAACTGAAGTTATGTCAGTGCATAGCATTCAGACACTGATAACTTGTAGACAGGCATGTACCTTGTATCACAGAAACCACAGGCAAGTTAAGGCTGTCCAGGTTTTCTAACAATTTGTATTATGGGATTCTGGTTTAGCAATCATTTAAAGTAGTTGAGGTAGAATTTTCCATAGTGAGAGTTCACGTCTATTTTTGTATTTCATGTTTCCAGAAACAACTTGATTTTCTTGTTGTTTCAAAAGTTTTACTTCACTCAGAATGAAATCACGGGGAAAACTATCTGACCCAAGTTATTATTAGCTTATTAAGTAGTTTACTAATGTTATGCTGCCATACTTAAAAATATGAACTGGAAAAATGTATTTAGCATGTCACTCTGGCTGCAGTTTGGGGACAGGTTTTTCAGTTGAAAAACTAGATTTCTTCTTAGGCATGGTACCAAGTTACACTTTTTCTTCAGAAACTAAGAATTTGAGCTTTGAGCAAAGGAGGAAAATGAAGTCAGAAAAAGAAAGGTATTACTACTGAGAAAGCTGCATGTCAGTCTCAAATATTAGGTCCAAAATATGCCTCTATAAGATACCCTTTTGGAATACTGACCAAACTATACAAATACGATCCTGCAGTTTTTAGTGGACATTCATCTATTCTTGTGACCCACATTTCTTAAAAGGGAAGTCAGAATAATGGCCTTATTCACATACACACCAGAGTTGAAAGGAGCTGTGTTCAGAGAACATGTGCTTTAAAATACCAATTGTTGCAAAAATAATAAGGCCACAGGGGTTTCAAACTAGGCACTGAAAATTATTACAAGCATTAATTAACGTACACAAAATTCCTCAGTGTGAGTGAGAGCAACACAGAACAATGTGGAAAAAACTACATAGGCAGAAATCACCTTTTCCATATTCAAGCCAGTGTTAGGACAGCACATATTAAATACAGCTGTCAATAGGGGGTCAAAAGAGGAAGAGGAAAGTAAATAGCAAATAGTTACTATTTCTCTGGTGCTGTGTCTGGGAAAAGAGAATGAGATCACACACATAAAGACTGTCTGAGAAAATAGGGAAGTTTTACATACATAAAATATAGCTCTTCCTTTTAACATGCACATTGAAACAGTGCCCATCTGAAAATACACCCTTTAGTACAGCAGCAGAGGGTACAATTCAGGGCTGGAACCAGTCAATAAACTGTTCCTACTGCAATCTGCAACTTGCCACTGGTCACCTTCTCCTGTTCTAATTTAGCCTGTAACAAACTCTCTGAAAGAAGAGTTTGTTACATGTACCTGTCACTGGATTGTTCAAAAAACCAAAAAATAATTTATTTGTTCTACCATGCCAGGGCTGGTAACGATCATCCCTTTGCATTCTTCTGCATATTTCTGCCATTCCAGTTCTTCCCACTGAAGCATGTTGGCAATCTCCTCTTCAGGCACCAGAGCTTTACTGCATCGTAACAAGTAGAGAAGAATCTGATGCATTGAGAGTACTTCTTTTCCTCCATCTTAAAACCAAAAAAAAAAAACAAACCCCACATTTCAGAGATTCACTCCCAAAGAATAAGAGAAAATATGCAGAACACAAAGCATTTGTATGAGCAAAATAAAATTAAAAATGCTTAAGTGATTTGACAAATACGAAGGCAAATGTTTTACTGATGAATACTGCTCAGGCATAAACACTTTGCTAAACTAAAGCAGTAACAGTAATGGTGGCAAGAGTAACAGTTCCATAGTACAGTAAACTTGAAGTCTCTAACTTCCCTGAATAAACTTTAAAATGAGTAAGCAGAACAATCAGTTATGTCGTCCAGTTATATCTTCCTTTTCACAATTTTATCATTATTTTCACAAGAGCAGTTAAAAAGCCTTTAGGTGTTATGCAGCTTTTTTTAAGCACACTCAAAATTTTACAGGATACTTCTGGATGAATGTAGTAAGCTATCCCTGCACTTTAAACTCATCTGTAGTGCTCACATGCCATAACTGCAGTAATGAAGACTAAAGAGCCTCATGCTGTCTTCTGTCACTAAATGAATCAAGGGCATGTGAAAATTACTAAACACCTCTGAGACCCCAGGAAAAATAAACAGCAAAGGCTGCTTGTAACAAGAGAAGACACTATAATCTGACTGGCTTCAGGTAGCCAGGTACAGATGTGAATATGCAATATGTGAATATGTGAATATGAGTGATGGTCCTGAAAGATCACCACTCAGTGATCACTCAGATCATTGACTATTCAAATCCAGTAAGTCTGCTCATGTTACTAAAAAGTCACTGCATGTTCCCACAGTGCTTTAGTTTTGACATACATCTCTCTAATTCCCTCCTTTAATAACAGTGCTAATTTGCAGGTGTGGAGGAATCTTCGAGTTTCAGCCCCACAGAACACAAACACTGATTTCCCTCCCTCAGCGAGCAGAAACAATCTAGTCCAGCCACTGAGTATGCTCTCTCTATCACTACATCCACAAAAGAGAAACAGTGACAAACCAGAAGTAAAACCTTAGAGGAATATGGGGGATGACACCACAGCACAAGGAGTGTGATCCCAGGCACAATGGAAAAGCCTTGCAGAGCTGCTGCACAACAGCAGCACTGTGTAAGATGATGTCCTCTACAAAGGTATGTGAGGAACCAAGCCCTTCTCTTACTTCTGTTGGGATTACAGCACTAGTGCACAGAAATGATAATAGGCAATGGTGTAACTTGGCCTCTCAGAACAGCTAACTCACTCAAACTCCAAGAGGGAATCTTAAGTGGGGAAAATAGACCCCAAACCTCACTGGAAATGGAAAATACTTCTAAATAGCTACAGGGACACATTTTTAAATGTGCAGAGCTTTCCTGTCAACAACTGGATTATACTCTTATGCAAGAGGTAGCCCCCACCCACCAAACACTAATATATAAGTGTATCCTTACCCACGGAAGGTTATGTACAGGTTGCTATAGACAGCTGTGCTAAGTGAAAGTCAGAGATTCTAAATCAGAATATGCAGTACTTGGGACCTCAAATGTGTTTTTTTCCTAGGCTTTTACTCTCTGGATATATTTATCATCATAAAAACCTATGAAAATGAATACATTACAGCAACTGTTCTGCATGCTATGCATCTCAGTAAACCGGATATGACTAGGGCAGAGCTACTCCAAGGCCTGTCTCTAAGTAAATTCACACAGAAAAGCTGACATCCCAAACCTCATTATTTTTAGACAATGTTAGGAAAGTAAGAAAGAAGAAGTAGAAGGGATGGGAAATCAGCAATTCATTCCTATCTTTAAAGAGAGAGCTGACGGATGTGTGGAGATCTGATGCACCAACATCTTCTTTGATTA
Source organism: Ploceus nigricollis (assembly GCA_013399945.1). Taxonomy (NCBI): domain Eukaryota; kingdom Metazoa; phylum Chordata; class Aves; order Passeriformes; family Ploceidae; genus Ploceus; species Ploceus nigricollis. Next base: position 212,042 of record VXBC01003208.1, read on the forward strand.
GACTTAAGAAGTGTTCTGCAAACATATCTGAAGGAAATAGATTTCCACTCTCTGAAAATTAAAAATCTTCAAGGATACTTCAAAAAATAATCAATAAAAAATGAAAGCTTGATTAAAAAAAAAAACTGTCAAAAAGATGCTAAAAGACAACTACATATGCAGAAATATCAGGAAAAAGACATTTTTAAAAAAGAGTTAGAAGGCTGGGGACCTTAAAGAAGAAGCAGCACACAGGAATACCTATTATAGAGACTTATCTCTCCCTATCAGTAAACAACCCAACAGCACAGAAAGAGCTGACTTCTAATCTAAAATTAAAAAAAAATCAGAATATAAAAACCCTGAACAGGAAAGCACCCTCAAGCTACACAAACTAGGCAGGACAAACTTGTTCTCATTTTGTGATGAGGTCAAGTTAATCAGCCACATGTGGCTTGATGGCTTATTTTGTAAATTGCTTCAGCAAAACCAAATCAATGTTTGCTAGCAAGCCTCAGAGCTCTGCTTCTGATTGAGTACTGTGTATCCAGGAAGGAACAACAATTAGAAATACAGTCATCTAGCCATCAGTACTCTCCACTTTAACAAGCCAAAACTCATTTTGCACCAGCTATAATTAATATCCCAATAAAATTTCAAAGCCCAGACCAGAAAGCACCTCCAGGTCACAGCCCTCTTGATGAAGGTTGTTCCATCTGCACCCTAAATCCCACAGCTGAGACACATCCTTCTGTCCACACAACCCTCCTGGAGCAATCACTGGCAGGATCTCAGCAGGACACATTTTCAATGGAGCCATGACATTTACATCAACTGAAAGTCTGTCCTGGTGTCTTAGGATGCGTTAAGTGCCTATGTAAGCTGTTCATCAAAATTAGCACAATGGTCCACATGGAATCTTGTCCTTGGCTGGCAGGCCAGGGTTGAACTGCATTGGGATGATGGCTTTTGTCTTTCACTATTTGCTACGAGGTCTAAGCTTGCATTAGGATAAAGACACTATCAGAAAAACATGTGCTCAGGGGTGCCAGTGATGCTGACCCTTGCACATCAACAATTGTGATCCAACCACATGGCACCCTGAAGAGCAGGGGGCACATGAAATGTGCGAGATTAGATAACAGCACCCCTCAAATGCCACAGCTCCATCACGGAGCACGCCAAGGAGGACCCAGCACTGCCTAAAATGACTATAGACACAAAAGCTGGAAGCAAGACTTAGCCTGCTCATCTGAATTCCAGTTCTGAGTAAACCATCCACACTGCCAGCAAACACTAAAGACTTCAGGTAGAAGCACCAGATCTCTGCACTGACTGAACTATTTGACTTGCAATAAAGGTTTTTTTGGGGAGGTTTTTATTCTAGGGAATAGGGTTGTTTTCTGTTTTGTTTTTGGTTTTTTTTTAAGATTTTTAGATCTAATTTGTATAAAGCTATATAATACAAACATTACCCGGAAGAAATCTCACAAACCGCGGCATGAAGTGATATCTGGGACAGGAAATAGAATCATTTTCAAGTGAAGGACCTTAAATATGAAAAAAAATACAGAAAATATATGAACAGCAACGTATTTGCAAAAGGAGAAGAGAGGCAACTTTGCTGCATATAAAATCAATGAATGGTGGTTACATTTGATAGGGCTTAAATTTCAATCCAAAAAGTAACAAAAAAAAGAACAGAGAAACAACTTGTAGTGAAAGCTTTCACACAGACAATTTAAAAGAAATCTAAAATAATTTAAAAATAGTAAGAACCTAATAAAACCCCCCATACTTTTAAATAAAACAGTAATAGAAAAAGATTACTTTATATAATCAATTAATTATTACACTTAAGCCATACAGGTACAAGCACAAGTTTATCTCCTCCCAATTAGTGGAGTGGTTTTGTTCACCATAACAAAGAGAACATGGAAATTTCCACAGTACTGTTTTGTGGTTTTTTTTAATTTTCCTATTCATCACATAAAGCTTTGTAAGAAAATAAAAACTAAACCTGTAAGTACCTGATGTTAAAAAAAGAAAGAACAATCAGAAGAAGTGACAGGAGAGACAACACTGATATTAGAATAGATTTAGTATCAAACCAAAGGGTGCACAAAATGTTAAACCTGTGTGCTCCTCTGTTTAACTGCATTAAGTGCAGAGTACAACTCTACAAAGTCAAGACACCCTATAGCTCCTGAAGTGTAATTCCTCTGATACTCTCATTTCTCTTTTAGACCATGGGAAGCATTCTCCTCTGTTGCAGTCTTCACAGAAACAAGCATTTTCATCTTGTCAAAAGACAAAAACATTCAGCTACAATGATAATGTTAACTCTCCACAATTGTCTCTATGACACTGCTTTCTGAGTTGACTGCAGAGAAATACTGTATGAGCAACTTGTTGTTAGCTTGTAAAATAAGAGAACAATCTACCTGACACATTGACTTTCAAAATACCATGCACATGATGCTCTGTAATATTAAACACACAGTAATATTTACTGTTTGATTTAATATAAAAGTTCTGGATTAAGACAAAAATTCAGTTTATTTGTGAGAATACAGTGCCGAGTTTGTGCATTTTAATTGCTGCAGCACACACTACTGAACTCTAATTTCATCTTATTGAAGAATATATGAAGTTTGTCCCTCTCATGGAAAACAGCAGTTACATTGCTATTTTGAGGACAGTCTCAAAGAGAACACTACCTTTAAGATTCCAGTCATACAACTCCAAAATATCTTTGAATAGATATGAAGAGAACAGTTCAAGGCCTCTCACACAAAAATTCTGGGGAAACAAAAAAAATAGACCAAAATTATAAATATATAATACTGCAATACAAATAATGACATTCATATATAGTTAAATAAAACACAATTAAAAAACCAGTATCTTCTTATCTGTCAACCACTAGATACTGGGTTCTGGAAACAGTATTGATATATTTGTGATCATCTTCTCTAACATAGCACAGTGGTCTCTTCAGAAAGCATTGTCAAGAAAGCATGGTATTGAACCCTCTTCACTCAATGTCCAAATCAACAGTATAGGCAAAAATTATAAATCTGCAATAATCTGCCAAGCACTAAAACCCCTTCCACCTGAGCAAGCTACACAGATGACGTGTTTCTGAGAAATATCTTTTTCATAGTTCACTTTTTCCCACATGCTCATAATAAATGTTCATAAATCATGATCTGTGGTATCATGATCACTTCAATAGCAAGTATGAGTACAACACAAATTAAGGATTATGACCTAAATAGCCAACAGAAGAAAAAGAAAAAAGATTAAATAGAAAAAAAAAAACAACATTCTTTTCATCAAGTGAGGAAGTGGGTCCTTCAGTGAATGACCATATAAACTTCCCTGAACAAACCCAGGCCAGATTGATATAAATCGTGCATGTACAATATCGGCCATAAATTCCAAACTCAACACCAAAATCTCTCTCAAAAATCATTAGAAAAGATGGTCTACAAATACAGCTCCCAGAAGCCCTCCCAAATGCTGACTTCCCTATTTTGCTTAGTGGCCATTTGTTGTTTCAGTTCAAGATGTGCAGACAACATAGTACATTCACTAACAAGAAATTAACTGCTTTGATCACATTATTCTTTCTGAGGTATTTCAGGGCTGTTGCATAAATTTAGATGCTGTTGAGCAACAAAAAATGAGATAACTAGAAAGAAAAACGTAAATATATATGACTAAATTAAATACTGATCCAATCTTCGTAGTTAATATGCAGGGATGCTTCTGTACCTATACACACTGTTCCACTGCAGCAATTTACTTCGCAAACTGGCTCCACCAGGCATTAATTAGTAATAAAAAACCCCACCACAAACAGATTATGAACTCAATGTGCTTTGTTTGTATCCACAGGAAATTTGTTTTGGCAACAGCTTATATTAAGTACTGATAAGCAATCTTCAGAGCTTCAAACTTCTGATTAAGTTTCAGCTCTGCCATTGACTTATGTGGTCCTGGCAAAGGAGTACCTCCGCATGCCTTATTTTTGTCAGATGTAAGAGAAGGGTAATGACTACTTCAATATACAGATACTGCATATAACTTAAAATGAAAGGAACCTATGATATAAACACTTCTTATTGTTTGATTTTAATATATGATAGCCTAGGTAGATGGATTTATGCTAGTACCTATAAGTTCAAGCTCTGTTTCAGTCACTCGTTCAGAACAAAGCCAGTCTCTTAAGACCTCACAAGGTGGAATGCTGAAGAGTTTAATCCATTAAACATACCAACAACTGATAACCCACTCTGACTTTTAGACTAATTATCCATCTTACCTCAGGCATCATCTCCTCAATGAAATGAATTGTATAGTCAATGTTAAACCTGATTACTTTGCATAGAGGAATCTGGAAGGAAAAGAGAAATTCAGCACTAAAAACTATACAGCATCAAATCTATAGTTAATACAATTTTGTATGCAAAGGTATTACTGTCTGCTGAAAAGGGCCCTTATGAAAACAGCTGCTCTGGGGGATCATACAAGGCAAGAACAGAAGCACGTGTAAAGGGAGTACCAGCTCCAGCCTTCACCTCAGTAATAAAACACAGTGCTGACAGGAGGGCTGGTGAAGGAAGGTTAAATAATGCCATCTACTGGAGATGAAATTTTCTTTAGGAGAAAAAGTACACCTGTAAACCTCAGTAAGCCTCTATCTTCCCTCACTTGGATATTTGCAAGTGAATTTGTTTGTGACACAACATGTCAGATTGACAGAGTGATCTGAAAGCAAGGTATTTTTAGCACACTCCAATTTTGTCAGCTGTACTGTCTTAAAATGCAGTTTTAAGTCAAATGTTATAGCTTAGGGATAAATTGCAGTTTTATAATAATTTCATGCAATAAATAGTCTCAATTTCATCCAACTAGCTAGCAAGACAAACATTTAATTCCTTTTTTCACCTTTTTATAGTCCATAATTTGCTGAAGGTGTTTCATTTTTTATGAGATTTTCAGAAAAAAAAAGCTAAATTCCTAAAAGACTAGAAAAATGCCTAATTTTCCCTAACACATCTACAGCTCTTACCAAATTTTACTACTCCCTGGACTCAAAGGTATGAAAGAATGTTAGAACAATTCCATGATCTGTGAAAGTGAAGCAACCCAAGGTTATTTTACATATAAGCACACAAATAAATATCTGAACAGTGCTGCGGTTGCAGTGAAATCTGGGTACTTAGCATAAGTGCAATATTCTGATTGCATCTTCTTACAGCCCACTGTCAAATATTTGATTATTCTGACTACAAAAATCTATTGATATCTGCATGAAAAATTACGAAGCTGCACCAAACAAAACTGCATTTCTTACAATTTGGTACAGTATTAAATGTGAATACAAAACCCTCCCAAAACCTTGGAAGCTAAATATACCATTTAGAATCTGAGCAGATGAAAATCTGTCACACTTAAATCAGTGAGCCTTTAAAAAAAAGCACAGGGATTGTTTACTTACTTTCTAACACATAATTTAAACTAGAAGTTGAATACTTTAGAGAAGTGACCACAAGTAAGATCTCCTTGAACTGGAGTTCCATTTACACAAGCAAATACACATTAAAGGAGCACATGGTTGGTACTGTAAAATCGGTTTGGTATTCATAGTATGAAAATAATTTTTTCTATGACTGTACTAACCATTTTCTCTAATACTTGAGCTGCTCACTTATTACTCAGTAATAACAGTAGTAACTCAGTAATAACCCTAATTATGCAAACTTAAGACTACATACTACAGAAATTTGATTAATACAAAGATGTCGGTGTTCAGATCTCTACTTTTACTACCTTTTGCTACCTCCATTTTATCAAATATGTTCCAAAGTGTCCCTCAAAGAGCAGGTTTTATGTTGTATGCCAAAATAATCTCATGACATCAAGAGATTCCTTTCAAAGGGCTTTATATCTGTTATTAACAGGAATTGGCACCACAGTGTGGCTTTGTATTCAACTCTGTCAAAAAGAATCATTTGTAGGTGATCACTTCCCCTATCTGGAAGTGCATGTAAACATGCATTTTACAGTAAGCTTAATAGCTTCGCCAACTACTCATATCAAAGAAGAGTTTTCCTTGTTGTCTGTATATTGAAGATTTCCATAACTCTCTGCCTTCCTGTCATACAGTAGACACAAAAATTGTAAAGATAAGGGGGTCTCTTTATTATTTAATGTGAGTAAAACAAAACTGCTCCTTTTTGCTCATTTGCAAAGTGAAAACGTAAAGCCTTGAGATAAATTTGCCTTGAACCCCGAGGCTGAGCTAATGCTACTGGGCAGCAGTGCTTCCCATCGCCATGCCAGAGGCTGAACTCCACTCTCTCACTGACTTCTCAACAAGATTCCCCCTTCCCCTGACCACCAGAAGTGAAGTGTTATCATATACATTATGTAAGCAAACTGTCAGGGTCAAAGTAATTTCTTCTCAGTGCCTCTCAGTTCCAGTATCCTTACATCCCAGTCCTGTGTTCATAACCATTCTTACATTGAGTTGTGGCATTGGTGATGTAGCTAGTGATAGGTATAAAAACCATAGAAACTAACACACACTGAATATTTCGAGAAAACCTCGAAATAACCGAGATAACAAAAAAATCTTCAAGTGTACAGAAATTAATAATCTGCATATTTTCCACTCATGTTTGGCTAACAGCTTATATTGGAAAAGCAAGGCAGTCAGGTACCAATCATGTCCTTTTCTTGTTACATTTGCTTTCAAAACACAAAATTCAACACCTGTACATATCTACAGCTTTTACTAAAAACTGTAACTTGCTAGATCCTGAAGAAGCTGAACAGCTGGTACAAAAGTATTGGATACATCTAGATAAGTTTCTTTAAGAAGAGAGAAAACCCTTTAGAGTGGATATCTGAAAATTTTCATTTGTCATTTAAAAGGAAAACTTTTTTTGCTGTTATTGGTATTTTTTAAAATTTTGCCAACTTAATAAACCCAATCAGCCAATTTAAATCCAATTAGCAGTCTCGAAAAGTTGTTCTATGGTTTAATTCACTTCAAAACTGTGAAACACATAAAAACATTACTTCAGTGCACATCACAACTTCAGTCACAGTTCAAAGACACTGCCTACCACAATCAGTCAAGACAAAACCTGAGATTCATTAGCATAAATATCTTTCCCCTGTGCCCAGTGCTGGTAAGATGTTTGTAACATACACCTATTGTTGTTTTAGAGATGTTTTGCTTCAGGGCAGAATGAACACCCTCTAAAGAAATCCCCTGTATGAAACCTAAAGTATTCAGCAATGACCATACTTACGTTTGTCAGTGGGGCATGTGCAAACATGGAGAACCCTTCAAAGATATATTCATGGTCATCATACTCAATAACAGTAGGTCTGTCTGTCTTAAAAAAGCAAACAAAACCAGCAGGGAGTAAGCAAGAAGTAGTACAACTTTTGTCACCAAAAACAAAATCAGAGTCCTAGTTCCAATTATTTATAAAGTACTTACTAAGAAATTTGTGGGAGGTGACACAGTAATTCGGTAGTGGTATAGCCTTCCAGCATTGTTGGTCATGGGACGACATGGTTTAATGGGCTTAAAGAAAGAGATAAGTAGAATTATGTGTAGAGTCAAGGCAAATTTAGATTAAAAGAGAGAATAAAGCATTTCTAATAGCCATGAAATATGCATTAGGAAAAATTAAATAAAAGCAGGTAGTCATAATTAAGCATTCTGGGAAGGAGGGAAGTGTGGCCTTATCTCCATTTTCACTCTAAGAAATATTTTTAAAGCTATCCAAAACCAAAAAAAGGTGCTTTTTTTTTTTCATTTTGCATTTAACTCTCCATCTCCCTTACACACAACAGTTAGCCGTTTAAATTCCAGACTCATTTCCTCTCCTATATAAATCTGTTTCAGGAAACACATTTTAAAAGCTTACAAAGAGGAGCCTGGACATCACATGAGAAGATCTCAAGGTACATCATCAGGACAGAAAGGTATGAGCTCATTTGCTTGGGGGAAATCTGAGGCCTGAAGAGAAGGGATTAGTCTGTCACTACAGAGGTGGCTCTGGTAACACCATTCTATCTCCCAGGTTGTAATGCTTGACTTTGAGGTCCAAAGGCAGCCGCACACCTGCAATTTCATGTTTCCTTCCAGCTTGTACTGAAGCAGTCCTGTGTAAAGACCTAAACCTTTCAACAGTCAGACAAAAGCAGTTTTTCATATGCCCTACATACAACTTGCTGCAGTTCGGAGGCTGCCACCAGCCTGTTTGGAATACACTGGGAAAAAGAATAAAACCACTGCAGTGAGCTGGGTACTATTCTGAACTGCAGAACAAAAGCTGACCTGTGGCAATGGCAAGACAGCTACACCACTACGCTGCTCTGGCAGTAAGGAAGGTGATTTCATTGGATCTTCAGCCCCAAAATAAGCTTCTCACAGCTGCAACAAGGCAGCTGCAAACAAGATAGTTCAAAACTAGACAGTTTCACCTACAGGACACTGTGAAAAGTGTTATATCCAAGGAGATTTTGTGAAACCTGGGATTCCCAGATGACATTGTTCCAGGGAGCAGCTGCCTTCATGCAGCAAGTTTTATATATAGTAGTTTTCTCCTCCTAAATTTTCTTCCTTTTCTGCAAGAAGAATCCTAGATGTAACATGGGGAGGAATAGATCCTGAACTGGTGAAATTTATAGTAAGCTTCAGGCCAAAGCAAATTTTCTGAACTCAAATAATTCACAGAAATGTTCGTAATTCCTTAACTTCAGAGAAATAAACAATTGTTTCAGTAAATACACGTAAGAAGGCCAACTGAAAAATAAAATTTTTCAAGAAAAAGTACGAAGATAAATGGTAAAGCCTGCATGCTAAGGCAAGAATGCCTCCTGACAAGCCTTCTGCTTCTTTCAGCAGCAGAATTACTATTTACTTTGCTTTTAAAGCAATCACTTCACTAAGTGGGCCCTCCACAACACTTTCAAGATAGCAGATCTTTGATGACAAATTCTTTTCTATTAACACAATCATGTTTCCGAAACTTAAAAAAAAAACCCAAACAAACCTAAAACAGGCAAAAGTCTTCTACAGTTTCCAGGTGGATTTCATTACCAGTATTGCATTTTAAGTATGAGGTTAGGTAACTAAGTGATTTAAAGTTGCACAAGAGGTTTTTTTCACTCAGACCACAAATCATGGGAAAACCCCCTCAAATCAACCCAAGTAGGAGTTTACAGCTGCAAGTTTGTATTCATAATTGCAATCCTTAGAATTACTAATACCTCTTCGCCAGGATAAATGCCATGTCTTATTCCTGTTCGCCGGGCTTTAGCACTGCATTTGCACAAAGGTCCATCATTCATCTGTCAAAAACAAAATAGGATTCTGGTTTTATTGAAAAGTGGTTTTGGAAAAGTATATTGGTTTTAATGCCCTGAGTGCTGATGCTTCTAAAAGCCTGTCATGCTTAGATTAAGTGGATGTTCTTAAGCCAATAAAACCAAAAACACTGTAGTCTAATGTAAGAAAACTGCACAGCAGCATTAGAACTTCATCACTGTTTCAGAAGCACAAGACAGAAAAACATTCTCAGCAGAATTCTACCACCCTGCTAAAATATACACCTCTTTTCCATTGCTTATACACACAAACAGCATGTTGACTGCCTAAAACAAAATTCAGGTCCTAAACATGCATGTGTCAATATTTACATGCTGAATTGAATTCTCCATATTCAAACAGTTCCACTGAGTTCTCTGACTGAAAACCCATCCTCAACTAAGCCCTCTGCCATGGAACAAAGCTATCCTCTAAAATGCAGGCCATTCAAAGATTTTACTTGGTACTTTAAAGAACTGATGGGCATGCTTCAAATCCATCCTGTGAACAGATCAGTAAAAAAGAGGAAAAAATCCCCACTTGAGTATTTTGTATGGGTGCATCAAGTGCCTATACCAAAAAGAGCCAATGCAATACATCATAAAGCTGGTGTCTTCCTTTTCACTTTTATGACCAAGATCAATGCAGACTATCACCTCCTGCAACAGCCTTAAGCTTTCTGCTCTTACATTATGCTCATTGCAGAAATCCAACATAAGAAGCCCAGAAACAAACCAGAAAAATAAATTAAGTTCCCAACCCCAGTTTTTAATCAAAATTTGAATCCAAGAAGTTAAACTTCTTTTAGTCTTTGGGAAAAAAAACAACCAAACAAACAATAAACTTGCAATGCAATAGAAAAACCAGCAGAACTTTCCATGCTATTACAAGCAGTCTGAAAACATAAACAGCATCCACAGTGGGGCTAAATGGCATCATCACATGTTAGATATAATGTGAAGATACCACAGGAAGCAAGAATCACTAAACCACTGTAAATGTTAGCTTTAGGCAGCTGGGATGGGGATGACACCTTTAAGTTTTGATGTTAACCTCAGTTTCTTCAGACTGGCACAATGCATATGTGCAAAGGAACACAAGAAGGAGAACACTTCCCTGCTCCTTTGGAAACTGAGTCACACAATCTTAACAACGGAGTGATGTGACAGCTTGTTGTTCACACAGTTTTTCCCATACTCTGAGACCCTCGAGGAAAGAACAGGTTCAAAGAAATAGAATCATGCTCATAGGCAGAAGCATACTTTCTCACTGGCTTAGACAGCAACAAGACAGGAGAGAGATAAAAAAGCAGTCAACAGCTAATTGCTCATCAGTGCTCCAAAACCAAGCGTCCACTGAGGCTATTTAAATAATCATCACATATTTCTGAACATCTCATCCTTAATTCTTAGAACCCAGCATGAATACGGCCTCCGTTATTTTAAACGCACAGGCCAAAACTGAGAGAGATGTGAAGCACCTGTAAAGCCCAAGACTTGAGAAGCAATCAGATACATATTTATCTTGTCCCTAACAACACTGTTCATAGAAAAAAAAATGCAGAGATTGCAGACAGCAATCATGGTTTGATGGTAAAATGATGGTGAGAGATCACAAATTTACATAGGCAATGCCTTCTCTGACCAACAGAGCAGCACAAACAAGCAGATCACATTTGTAAGGCAAAAGCCACTGTGGTGGCATTGAATTTAACTATTTATTTTCTGGCAACAGTCAGCACTGCTGGAGATTATCCAAATTAACAAACAAGCTTCTCAGATTGAAGGGTTGGGAAGATCCATCCCACAAATCTAGTTCCATGTCAGATGGTGTACCTGTACATGTCAGAGTGCATGGCAATCATTCCTGTTTTATTTATTGACAGAAAGCACTTTGACACATTAGATAAATACCTATGAACACTTCAAATGTTTTCAAATAAAATCTACACAGAAGTAGTACAGCACTGACAGGCTCACCATGACTGATTTTAGCCTTTTCAAGAAAGGTGAACAGTCAGCCTCAAGAAAGTTTTTGGTAAAGAACGTTTTTCAGCAGGAAACTCATATACCAAACATTCCTGGATCTATTCCTTCTACAGTTATTTCACTTTTTTTCCTGTTAATATTCTTCATAGAACATTACTTTGAAGTGTGCCCAAGAGCTACACAATTTTTTCTGTTAAATATCTAAACAGTTTGCTAATTTTGTTTTCCATACAAATAAAAACAGCTAGCTATGCTCAATCATTTTTTTTAACTAGAAGCATAAATATGAATCTGTAATAGAATATTCAACAGACTTTTGAATTACCACAGTGGCAATATGCATTCCAGTATCTCTTCACATTATGATTTGTTGCATGCTAAACTCATACATCACACAAAGTGACAGAAAAATAAATTTACTGAGGTGCCACATGAAATGAGAGAATAGACTGTAAAATATTTAAGTAAGAAAGATGAAGATGGTGGATTTGCAAACAAAAATGAGTCTTCTGTGCAATGTGTACATTCAAAACAGCACTTCATGAGCTCAGCAATTACATTTAATGAGAACTACAATCTCCATGCAATTACAAAAGAACCATTAGACAACAAATTAGAAGCATTAACTGCATATTTAAAACATTATTTATCATTATGAGCTGAGAGCTTAAGCTGAAAAATTTGTAAAGGATGTAAACATATTGCCTTTTCTCCAGTTGTGTACCTTTATCTCAAGGCTAAAAGGACAGCATTAGCACATTGTTAGCATTCAGTTTTTATTAACACTGTCAGACATGATTCCAACTGAATAATCACCAGGATTAATTAGCTGGAACCACACTCTTGAAATCAAAAGTGAAGTGCTTTGAAGAAGACAAGAGAGAAAAGGGAAAACAGGGATAAAGAAATAATTTTGAAATAGAAGTCACTCTGCATGTTTGACAACAAGGCAAAATTTTCAATTTATTTAGAGAATGACATTTGGACACCCAGTACTTTTCCCTCACACCCTACCTGTCCTGGATCATTGTACCACAATTCCTCATGGAGACGATCAGGGTGTGCTTTTTTACGCTTAATTTCTGCAATGACGTCAATAACATCCGAATCTGAACTGCTGGAGCAGCTGCTGTCATCTTCAGAGTCACACTCTGACTCACTGGAGCTCTCTGACTCACACAGAAGAAATAAAGATGGCTGAAAAACACTTTCACATGCTCTCTTCTCCATATCAATGCACTCTCTATTATGAATTAATGTCTGGAGTTAATATTAAAAAAAAAAAAAACCACACCAAAACCTTGATCTCAATATCTCTAATCTGCTGTGGTACTGTGGAGTGACTCCCTTTTTTATGCACATATTCTAGTCACTCATTTCCACAGATATCCTCAGCTCCAATTTAAATAAATGCCTTCATAGCCAAGACACTTACCAGGCTGCAAATAAAGCTTATTTTGTTCTTGGAATAAAATGCAATGCTTCTTCCATTTTTTAAGTTTTGACATAAGAGCAAATATATTTAAATACTGTGAAACTATGGTTTCAAAGTACACATTTTTACTGAATATAAGACTCTCCTTAGTTGAAAGAAAAAGGAGAGAGAGAAAATGAGAGAACATCACTAGGAAAATGTTTCCCTTTTTTTTTTAATAAAGATGTATTTTTACACAGTTCATAATTTGGCATAAGGTGTTATTAAAATACATCCTTGGAACACATGGTTTAAATAGGTCATCTATGCTCAGCTGAAATAGTTTCCTCACAAAGTGTTCATGTGTATTCCTACAAATAACTTAAGTTTCAAAAGTTCCTTTATATACATCTGATTAATACTGAAGTCTATTTTCAGGTGCAAAATATGCATGGAACCTGTGACAGTAAGCTGGAGTTTCAAAAGACTAACACAGTACTTTTCAATGTAATGTATTGAAATTATACAATCACAGAATGGTTTGGGTTGGGAGGAGCCTTAAAGACTCTCTAATTCAAATCCCTTTGCCATGGAGAGGGATACCTCCCACTAGACCAGGTTGCTCAGTGCCCCATCCAGCCTGGCTTTGAACATTGCTAGGGATAGGACATCCATAACTTCTCTGGGCAACCTGTTCCAGTGACTCACCACCCTCACAGTAAAGAATTTCTTCCATCATCAGCCTTTCATGATCTAAAAGTGCTCCTGGAGTGCAGTGCTATCCCACTGCAACACACGATTGCTGCTAACACAAGCCAGAACAGAGACAGCCTTTACTGAAGTATAAAATAAGACAAACTACTAGACACTACATGGCTGCAGGAGAAGCTGGCACGGACACTGAGTCAGCCCAGGGGAACAGTGAAGACACAGAGCCTTAGGGTTCTCCAGAAAGAGTGGAAAAAGAAAATGCAGAATGCCCTTGGCCCTATCATATTTTAGCCTGGAGCAGCAGGCTTTCTTCCTCAGAGATCTAAGGAATGAGGGCTTTACACAGGTATGTTAAGTGTAGCAGTCATGTCATTGATCCATCCACATGAAAAAACACCTCCTAAAAAACCCTACAGTTAACTTTGCTAGAGATTCTTGAAGGAATTTAAATATATGCAAATTCACTGTTGAAAAAAATGCGAAGAACTCCTTTACAAAAGTGAGTTCACATTTTATTTCATCAGTATTTAGTTTTTTTTCTTTCCTCTTCATTGCATCCTTTTACACCATCAGCATGTAACCATGTCATTATGCCCGTATCTCAGCTTTGGAATTTTTGATGTGCGACTTTTTAATGAGTTACTAAGATGAGACCTGAGAGTTTGAAGAAGCTTACCTGGCCAAAATGAAGCAATAGTTAAAAAGCAAGTCCAATTTAGAGTATGTAAATTACTGTGATATGCCTACAAATTTCTTGAACTAAAGCAACTGACTAAAAAACACACTATGAAACACTGAAATGCTGGAAGTATGAAAAAAATAACAGTTTTCACAAAAAAAACCCAAGAAAAACAGCTTTCACTGACTTCTGAGTAGACAAATTGCTATAAAAACCTCTGCCCTGCTAATTCAACCAGTATTTCCCCCGTACTTCATGCTGCTGGATATATTTCACTGTCAGAACATCCATATGGGTGGGACAAGGTAATGGAGATAATGTATGTTATGAAAACTGATACTTTTGCAGATGTCTGATCATACTAAGCAGAGCTGCACCACAAAAATACAATACTGAAGAAAAACTCAGATGTTTGCTTTTACAGCACTGAGTCTATTCTTGCTTGCTCTTTAGAAATATAAGACCAGGAGCTCCTCAAAGCCTCTCATGTGCCATTCTGTGGACTGTCTGATCAGGGTGTTTTATCCCGTGGAAGAAACTAGCATTTGGTAGTGCTTGATGCTCTCTATTTCACCCTAGGCTTTCTGGGTAAAGAATCTAGCCCTAGTTCCATCAAAAGCTACAGTAAAACTCCCATGGATATGAAATACAAAGGAGGGATTTAAAAAAAGACTTACCAACATTATTAAATACACATAACTGCCAAAACAGGTTAACTACAGATTATTCCATTTTAGAGCTTTGTCATCATTTCAGCCTACCTAAATCTTCATCCAGCTTGGTTTTTGGTGGCTCCCATGGTGGCCTGGCTGCTTTGGCCTTTGCCTGTCGCTTTCCTAACTCCTCGTCAAACTTTTCATACAGATCCCGGAGCTTGCTTGTTCCTACCACAGTAGAGTCCCCCTGTTAATAAAAAAATTAGAACAACACAGAACAAAAAAAAAGACAGCATTAAAATAGCACAAGAAGTCAACATCTACCAGCATTTCATGAAAAAAACCAAAAAGGTGGGAAAGACAGATCTTTCAGTGAAACGTGGGAATACCTAATAAAACTTTAGCATATTATTACATTTCTTCATCAGGTGAACTAGCAGAGAAATTATTTCATTTGCTGGTATAGCATTTCTCCAAGTTTGCAGGAATATAAGGTGCTTGAGGCATCTTTGCTCACAGGTTAAACACAGTGTATAACAGGGAAAAAAATAGATCTTTCCCTCCTGGAGAAAAAAAAAGTACGCCTCTTCCATGTACCACTTATCTGAATGCTAACAGACAGAAGGAACTGATGAAAACAGAAAATAGCAACAAATAAAGCCCCTACCAGGGTTAAAAGACTGAGATGACTGGGAACAGAGAAGAATTAAATGACACAAAATGATGATCCTGCTGAAGGGTTCGTATTATAAAGGACTGTCTGCAGTCATTTTAGAGTTCTCACTGACATACCACTTGATCCATAGGGTCATTGGAATAATAGCTTTCAGAATGGGTACAGCGAACCCAGACTGGCTTAAGCAATTCCTCATCTTCCTCTTCATTTTTTTCAGATGCATTCTCTTCTGATTCTTTGTCTTTGACAGCAGTGTAATTTTTCTCTTTACTGGAGCTCTGGTTTTCAGACCACCTTTCTCTGTCCTCCTCCCACCGGGTTCTCTTTCTCTCTCTGCTTGGAGACCGGCTTAGTGGGAGAAAGCAAACAAAAGCAATTCTCTTTATTATTTTAAACTGAGAAACAGTTTGCTTCAGATCAGTAAGTCCTTCTATCATATAAATTGCATCAAAATACAGTTGCCTTTCCAGCTTTTAAAGTTTTTTATTCTTGCACCATAGAGTATAAGAGTAATTTGTAGTTTTGAACTACTATAAAAATGACTTAAAATTCGATGTGCTTTTTATTTTAAGCCATATTCAATAATTAAAAGCACATGCCATTTTAAATTAAAATTCTTACTTGCATTCTAGGTGAATTTCTTTTATTTTAAGTTAGGAACTCATTGGTAAAAACTAAGTCACGTCAGTCACAACTAGAAGTTACAATAAGAAGTTTCAGAGCACAGCCCATAAACTATTGATATGACAAAAGAACTTGAGTTTTATTAAAAGGATTACACAGAACCAACACTTCTGTTACTCTGACACACCTTTGAACAACACAAGGTGCATCACAAGAGTAATGCTTTCGAAAGAGGAGTAAGGAAACTACCTACTTTTTTTTTTAATCTCCTCTGCCTACAAAACCAATAATGTTGCAATATTTTCAACTATCCAGCATTCAGAAAGGAACAGCAATATAAGAAAAGCCTCTAAAAGATAACCTAAATATAGAGCAACTTTTTACGGACTAGAAAGAGAAAGTCTATAGGACACAGCAGTGAAACTCTCTTCTCTCCAGAGATTAATCCTGTTTCTAACTCTACAAGGTCTTGAGATAACTGGTATTTGCATGTATCAGTAGGTGATTATAAATTTAAGACACTAATTTTTTCTGGGTTTCACATGCATACACAAAACCTCATGTGAGTGGATGTACAGAGCCCCAAATGCCCATGAGACCATATGCAGCCTTCCTTACCTTCCTGCTCTCTTGTAATCCTTTTTATAGGATCTGTCTGGTGATGGTGATCTTCTGCTGTCACGGTGCCGATGCCTCTCCCTCTCCCGCTCTCTTGAAAAGTTCAAAAAATAAGTTAAATGAGAAATCTGGCATTTCATACATTCTACACCTGAAAGGAACACAAAAGCAGCCTAAGATCATGTTATGCAAAATGACATCCACATGCTGACTGCTAGAAACCCAAATGTTAACATTGACCTTCAAGAAACTTGTAAAAGGCAGTCAAGCATCCATGTCCTCCACCTCTGTCACAAAGCCATCTATCTCAACACTAGAGGTAATTCACACCATCAGAGGCAACATTTATGAATTCCCCACAGGACTTATTACCATTTTTCCTCTTCTTCTGTTACGAATGGCAAAGCAGCTGAGGGAGCTGGGGTTGTATCCTCTGGAGAAAAGGAAGCTCAGGGAAGACCTTGTTGCTCTCTACAACTTCCTGAAAGGGGTGTGTAGCCAGGGGGGTATCAGCCTCTCTTGGCAGGTAACAAGCAACAGAATGAAAGGAAACAGCCTCAAGTTGCACTAGGGGAGATTTTATTTGGATAGCAGGAGAAATTTCTTCACCCAAAGGGTTATCAAGCAATGGAATAGGCTGCCCAGGAAAGTGGTGGTATCATCATCCCTGAAGGCACTTAAAAGAGATGTAGATGTGGCACTTAGGGACACAATTAAGTGGAGGAGTTAGCAGCATTAGGTTACAGGCTGGACTTGATGATCTTATGGATGTTTTCCAACGTAAATGATTCTATGAAATTACTGTATTTATTAGGCAGGAAAGATGACACAGGCAGCTTTTATACTCTGCTAACAGCTGGTAAGTCATTGTGCATCTGTTAAAACTTCTAGTCTGCTGATACACTAGGAATTATAAACAGCTACCTCAAGCAGTTTGGTGGGTTAATAGAATGAGTCAAAATTATTTATGAACATATATATATGTTTGTTTCCATGCTCATAATAGGAAACAATGCAAATTTACAAAGCAAAAAGTTCGGATAAATTATCTATTGTTTTTCTGAAACCCCATTTATCCTTGTTTGTTGGTGCCTTGTTCTAGCATGGATTTCAGTCTTCAGAGAGAGCATGCTTCATGACATTTGATATGCTTGGGAGACAGATGCTGCACAAAAAAAATCAGCCCCAAGTCTAGCAAACAGTTCTGAATCAAAATAAGTAGATACGTTATCAAGTAGATCTGGAAGCTGTTGGCCTAAAGCAGTAATCCAAAAGTGCTTGAGAAAGAAGGTACTGAAAACATACATTTTCAAAACTTAAAACTGAAGCTTGAAATTATGCAGAAAAAAGGATAAAACTCCACAAGCACGTTAAACAGAAAAAGCCAGTGCCTTAATGCCAGTTGCATTCAGTTTTAGGAAAATCCTTTTTTGAAAATCAAAGTAAACCTACTGAGTGTGAGGTTCAGGTTGGTTTTCTTTGAATGCAGGTGTCTAAGATTCTGTAATTAAGTCTCTGCATATCTAAATCAAAGGGGCTTCATTTACACAGGCTTTATCTGTAAACTCATGTTCCACACGTGGTATGAAAAAATTCTGAGCTTTTAAAATTAAGAGCAGGTGATCCAGGAACTCTGATAAATACTTAACTTTCCAGTAGCTCTTTGAATATTTTGCCAAAGCTCATTAGACACATAAAAACAGAACAAATCTAAGACATGAGAAAGAGTTAACTGATGATGGTTTGCTCTAAAACATGACATAGCAAATTACATCAGGTCAGCCCATCATTTCCAAGCTATTTGTGTCCATGAAGAAGAGGGACAGACATTTCATGATAAATCCCAAAAGAAGTAGTGCACACTCTGAATGACATCAGTGAAGCCTACAACTGACCCACAACTCATTTTTACCTCAGTCCTCTCTTGAGGTTGGCTTGCTGAGGCCTTCACCCTGAACACAACAAGCTCTTCACTAAAACACCTTACTGCAAGTATTAGTGTGGGAACCCAGGGCACAGGGAATATTTCTCTGTCTGCTCTGAGGGGACTGATCCGCAGAGAAGCACTGACTTTGACCCTCATTCATGGAGAAAGCTTCCAAGACCTCAAGATAGACTAGAGTCCACAAAAGTGTGAAATAGATTATAGAGAGTAGTATGGCATGTCACTTGGGTGAGAAATTTAGGTTTTGGGATTTTTAGTATGTTGTAGAGGGGAACAAGGTGGAGGTTTTAGGGCGGAGGCAGGTTGTTCTTCTTCGCCTTCTTCTTCCTTCTTCTTCATGGGTTTGGGTGATGTCTCGTAATTGGGCAGAAAAGTCCGCATTGTGGGCTTCGAGGGATCAGTTATTGGGTTAAAAGGGAAAATAATCTAGGTGTCGTTTCTTAATTGGATAGCTTGGTCTTAAAAGACCTTGTAACAAGAGATTGTTGGCCATTTCTGCGGTGCTTTTCCAGCACGCACAGTCTGGTATAGATGGCATGCAAAACCTTAGATAAGATAACAATAAACAAGAAGCTGAAGACCAAAAAAGTCCTGTGCATCTCCTTTTCCTTACACAGAACCGCTCCAGGAGGGTTTCCCCCCAACAGGGGAACGCCCAGGGAGGGGCCCAACGTGGGGCAAAGAAACCAATATATTATCTAAGGGCCCCTATCAGACTATAAACCTCACCAAGCCAGTATTCTCTGCAAATACAAGGCTGCAAATACAAGTAACACCTGGCACCCTGACTCTGGTACCTAAATCTTGAAATTTGAAGTGCTGGGGCTTAATTGCTTGTAAGACTCAACTTTCTATAGTCTTAGAGTGCCAACTCTATTTTCCTGTCACACGTGCATAAATTTCTACGGTAAATATGTTGAGCACTACTCAACAATCCACTCAGTGGGGTGCAAAGAAGCTCTTGTTTGAAAACTATCTCCGTGGACAAGAGCAACAAGTCTGCCAGCTCACAACCGTGAGGCAAAGCAGTGTACCTGAAAGGTGTCTAAATAGTAACTTTTTCCATGAGACCTGACTACTGGCTACTTCCCGAGCTAGAGGGACAAACAAGGGTAAGGGAAGAACATTGATGCAAACACATACTATGGGCCGATGATGACATCTCTCCCCCTGCAGGCAGATAATTGTTACCTGTTTCGCTCGTAACTTCTGTGATGAGGAGATATCCTTCCTCTGTCATAATCCGTCCGGTGCCGACTGCTTTCCTGCCTCCTCCTATCCGGACTGCGGCCCCGATCCCGACGATCACCGTGGTTAGCGGAGCGATGCCTGTCGCCATGAACGTGACCGTGCTCGCGGTGCCGGTGCTCATCGTAGTGCTTGCTCCTGTCTGGGGAGCGCCTGTCACTTTGGGACTTCTCTCCCTGGTACTGCCCCGTGTGCCGGAAGTGGCTGCTGCTGGCGCTGCTGCTGGCAGTGCTGCTCGGGAAGGAGCCGGAGCTGTGCTGGTAGCTGTTGAAACTGGGCGGCGGGAACGACTGCTGCGAGTACCCTGCTGAGTACACGGGCTGGTAGCTGACCTGCTGTGGCATGACTGGTGGGGGGGGAGGGNATGTAAGGAAAGGTGCTTTGTCCAGCACGTGTTCCTGGCACGGGAGTGTTGCTAGGGTTTGGCACTGGTGGAGGAGCGGGAGGGAAACATGGAGGCACTGGGAAGCTCTGCCTCATCTGGTGGTTGGGAAATGGTGGTCTCATGGGACACTGGCTGATGGGATTTTGTGTGGAAGGGGGCACTGGAGGAGGATAGGGCACAAAGTCCGGCCTGGGAGGCATGTAACTGGTTGTTGTAGGGTTGGAGTAGGTTGTTGGAGGGGCAGTTTGCTGCTCATACTGGTACTGCACAGAGGGCTGCTGTGGGTGAAGCTGCCGGAGGTTCTGAGGGCGGTAGGTCTGTGTTGAAGTTCTTGCTCCTGGTCCCCCCTGGCCACGGGGACATCCTCGCCCAGAATGGAAAGACATGGCTCACCTTTATTGAGGAAAATAAAAATCCAGTGTCACACGATTTTTGTAAGATGTCCTCAAGGCATCTGCAGGAGCTACTCCTGAAGTGCTGAAACTGCAGTTTCCTTTAACAGAAGCAGTAAATGATATCCACTTTCACTGGGAGCTTTGTGCTCCTCAGACCTTTAGTGCAGGCCATTTATGCCCCTTTTGATTCCTTCAAGCCTCTAATCCATTAAAGAACTTACTGTCTTTAAGCCAGAACCCAAGATGGATCATGCTTTACAAGTTAGGGCAATGTAATTTCAACAAATAATTGTTATGATGAGAGGTCAAGGATACAAGCACCTCCACTAGTACTTCGACACTTTGATATAAAACCTTTGAATACCCCACACCAAAGAAATCACTCATTATTAATAACTGCAGTGGTCATCCAAAGTTGCGTAACAAGGAGTTCTCTCTAGAACACAATTCTAAACTTTGGGCAGAATGACTCGACTAACACCTCATTGCATGCCACCTGGCCCAACAAATCATGTAAATTTTAAATTATATACTAGCAATTTACACTCACTATTGAGTCCCCAATGTACTAAAGACTGAATTCAACAGACCCTTCAAACTGTTTTAAGTGAGGTAGGTATACTTTTGTGGAAAAACAGGTTACACATCTTACAAGTTATGAAAAAAAATCATGTGGACTGTGCTATTCCTTAATTTTCATTGAAATAAATGATTCCCAAGAAATCCCTCAACTGCCTTCTCAGCCCTGTTACCCTTGAGAAACTATCACTGCTTAAAGTAGGCTTAAGTGCTGCTCAAAACTAGGCATGTATTTAAGGCATTAACATTTATAAATGAAAGCACTGTGCTTTGTTAAAGTTTAAATTGATTCTTCAATTACAATGTGAAGTTTCAAAACCTGAAAAAAGGGGGAAAAACACTTAAGAAAATTTTTGGCTGGAATGGAAAGAGAGGTGAAAAAAATTATCTAAGCACCTCAGAAGCCAAATCCTGTTTTCCCTAAACGGAAGTGAGAAAGAAAGGGGAGACACACACACACACAATTGAAAAGATCACCAGAAAAAGGAAACAAAACCTCCCTTTCACTGAGGCTTTGCTGATGCTGAAGTACACGCACAGAACATTCTCCCACCTGCTATAGTGCAACATGGCCAACCTGGACTGCTCAGAGCACTAGTCTCAGCCGCATTCCGGTGACACGGCAGTAAAAGATGTAGCACTTGCTGAGAGAAAGCAGACAGCTTCTGGTGAACTGGAGGGAGAAAGGAAAAGAAACACAGGGACAAAGGACTGATATCAAAGAGGAGGAATCAAGAGGACCCTCCTTACACATGCAGGGCTTAGTGGAAGTCACTGGAATTGGTGGTGGTCATTCCCTCTCCAGAACAACCAAAGGCCAATGTGAGTGAGAATCCTACACTTTGAAGAGATAGCAGCCATGATGGTATTAAGCCACTTGCTCCTTCCAGTCGGCCTGTACCTGCTCAGTACCCTCCAATATTGTAAGGGCTCTCAAAAAAAAAAAAAAGTCACAACCAAGGTAGAAAAAAAGAAAGTCAACATCTATTTTGTCTGGCAATAGAGCACCCTTTTGATATTACTAACTATAACCCATCAGATGCTGAATTAATTTTTGCTTTGGTTCTGCTGCTGTGCTCTTAGACAACTCAGGCTAGTAACAGAAGACTGTTTTAGACTTTGCTAATGTTCACATACACATTTTATTTAAACAGGTGGTACCACAGTGCCTTGTCTTTAGGTGTGTTTCTTTCTAACATCTCACAGCATTCAAATAAACAGTCTTGTTTATCAGCTCTCAGATCTCCCCAATGCCAGAAAACTGCTCTTGATCTACTACTTTAATTTTAGTCTTTCAAGATGCACAGAATCACAACTGGAAAAAAAGATTCAAAAAGACACAAAACTATTTTACATGCCCAAATTATTTTAAAGCTCCCTCTGCTGCAAACACAAGTCACATTAAACTTCAAAAACACAGAAAAGGGCAAACTCCCCTTTGAAGCCCTGTCACCTAGAGGAATTTTATTGCACTGACAAGAGCCATTGCATTCTAAAGCAGCACTGGTCCCCTAAAAAACACTGAATAAACTCGTCTCTCCCTGCAGATGCACTGCTGAGAGCAACAGGGCACTGACACACCGAGAAGAGAGCACTGAGAGGGGACATCATCAATGTCTGTAAACGTCCAAGAGAGGGTATCAAAGAGGATGGACGCAGGCTCTTCTCGGCAGTGCCGTGCAACAGGCACAAGAGTGAATGGGCAGAAACTGATGCACAGGAAGTTCCACCTGAACATGAGGAAGAACCTCTTTAACTGTGCGGATGCCTGCGCACTGAACGGATTCCACAGAGAGGAACCTCACAACTCCACTGAGGTTATCGAGTCTCCCTCACCGGAGAGATTCAAGAACTGTCTGGACGCAATCCTGTGCCATGTGCAGGAGCAGGAAGACTGGACAAGATGACCCACTGTGGTCCCTTCCGACCTGACCCATCCAGCGCCACGCGGCCTCACCCNCGCCCGAGGGGAGCGACGGCATGAGCGGAGCGGAGCCGGTGCCCGGGCCCGTTGGTGCCTCCCGGCCCCGCGGGGCCTCCCGGCGGCATTACCCGGCCCTGCCCGTGTGGGTGGTGGAGGACCATCAGGACGTGAGTGCCCCGCGCTGGGCTGCCGGGGGATGGGGACTGCCTCGGATGGGGCATGGGAGGGGTTTCGTTTGTTGCTGTTTGTATGTGTTTGTTGGTGTGTTTCTGCGCGGCGCGGATGCTCAGTGGGGCAGGTGGAAGAGGTGCCCGGTGCGGTCACCGGCGGCCTCCCAGGGAGATGCGCTTTCCCGTCATGTTTGGTACTCCGGGCCCTTCCTTGGGAACGGCCCTCCCCTCCACAGCCGCATACAAAAGTTGCCTTCCCTTCCTCTGCTGAAACATCAGTGAGCTTCAGTGCCCAGGTGACCTGATTTTCGTTCCCCATTCAGCGGCTGAGCAGAAATGCCATGATCGCATTTTGGCATCTTTCTAGGCAATCATTACTGAATGTTTTTTTCTTCTTTGTATCATTAATTGCTGTGATTTAAAGGAGATAATACCTACATTAGACTGGTGTTATAATTTGCTAGCTATTAGTGGGGTGCTTGGAAACGCAACCCTACCCAGTGGGGGTAAAGGTTGTCAGCATGAGGATAAGTAAATATAATCCCATCCCAACTAGCAAATTGACTCCCACTTGACGAGAACTGTTAAAAATCTGGAGCTTTACTTTTTGTCATGGAGTCATTGAAAAAGGGAGCGAAGGAGGAATTGCTTCTGAACTGCTGCTTCTGGTTTCTCATGGGGTTTTTTATAATAGCATAAGCTGAGGCTTCAATTCTAAAATAACAGATTCTTTACTAGATTCTTTACAAAGAGAAAATATTAGTGTAGTAAAGTTTATTAAAGACAATAATGTTACAAATTTGTAAGTAGTTTAATGCAACATATTTTTGCTAAGACTCACTGAATATGTGATGCTGTGACAGCTGATTTTTCATGATAGCCAAGGACTTAAGAGTGTCACTGTGGTAGGAATTCTGAGATAATGCCTCTTAAGGATCCTTCTTTGTTTTAGTCTCTGTATTTCTGGTTTCAATCAGCTTAAAAGGTTTATTAATACTAAATGTTTAATTTAAAATGTTTTCAGTATAGGAATGTGGATGAATTGGTCTATCTTGCATAAAACATAAATGGCTTTTTGTCCCAAAGTGTAAGAACTTCACAGAAAATTTTATATCAGCCTTGATGACAGTGATGTTCCTCCAGAGCAAGTTGTCAGTAGCTGCATCATGTACTGATTAGTAATAACAGCTGTCTTGAAGGAAATTTTGTTCTTAATCCAAATCAGGAGAACTTGCAGGGTTAGAACTTAGTCTCTCGTGTCTCTTGCAACCGGTAGTTGCACTTACCTGAGGTGAAGCTTCAATTTTAATTGAAAATACTGCAGGTTGTTTAGTAGGCCAGATTGCTTCTTTTTTTACAAAGAAGTAAAAGCCATGGATCAGGAAACCCATGTTGTTTTTAATCTTGTTTTATCTGTTATATTATATATCTATATTATCTGCAATAATATACATATGTTTTACGGTTATGCCTATGCAGTATGCAGGGTTTGTCATCTTAATCAGTTTTATGCCAAAATAAGTAGCTCAGTTGCTGTTGTAATGCAGAGGTCACGCATAATTTTTGTTGCTTCTTACAGTCTTCACATTCCCTGTAAAATAGGGCTATGATTCACAATCCTTGTTGGAATTGCTCTGGTAGCCAAGGTAGTTAATGCCCTCTTAACTGTGGAAGAGACTCTGTGTACTGCAGCTCCAAGAGGAATCAGCCATCAGTTTTCTCATTTTTACCACCTTATATTATTTCAGTTCAGTGGTTTGCTATGCTGTAAATTGGTGAGTTGCCTGGTCTCCTGTTTTTCACACTTCTGAGTGAAGAACTTCAGCAGGGAATTAAGTTGGGAGTTGAGAAAGGTAGTCTCTATTGCAAACACTTAGTCATGGAGGGATTAGGAATTAATTCTTCAAGAGGAATAGGTTTAATGATCAGCTAAAGTTTAAATCATGGTGAGGTCAGTTTTCAGTCTGTATCAGTTAACTTCTAAAACATAAGGAACAAACTGTTTTTATCTCCATAGCACCAGTGCATGGTGAGGAAGCTTTATAGCATGGGGAAAGAAGTACAAGGGTAATGATCTGCAGAAGAGGAACGGCATTCCAGAGGCGTAGCTGTAAATGGAAAAAAACCCCAAACATCTAGGAATTGAGTTGAATGGCTAGTGAGAAGAGCTACTGGAAACAAGACTTCCTATAAAGAAGGAGAAAGGGTGTAAGGCTGTGACTGTTCAGCAGTTTCTCATCTGGAACGCTTGGGCTTATAATGATTACTGTTCATGAGTTGTCTTGCCACCGGAGTTATTTCCCCTTTTTATTGTTTTCTGTCTCTTCCTCCCTCTAATCCAAATTCTATAGGAATAAAAGTGGTAGTGGTGTTTTTGCTGCCAGAGCCATTGCATTTTTCAGCCCACTGGCTATCACAAAAATGTTTTTATTCATTTTGCTTTAGGTGCTGCCTTTCATCTATCGTGCCATTGGTTCAAAGCATCTTCCTGCGGGTAACATCAGTTTTGTTCATCTTGATTCCCATCCAGACCTTCTCATTCCTGTGAATATGCCTGCGGACACCGTATTTGACAAAGAAGCTCTTTTTAGGTAAGTCCTGGGTACTGCATCAGAGTAGACTTTAAGTCTAATTCTTGCTGCCTTTGATTCACAGTGAATATTGCTATGACTGCATAGGAAGGATGAACAAGAGGTATAAGTCAGATTCAAGTTGCATCTTCTGTCTTTTCACTTTTGCTGAAACCTTATTTTTTAATGGCAAAAGTTACATTGCGTATCAAGCAGTTTAAGATGTATGAGTTTGCTTTGTGTATTGGCTCAGTAGTGTATGATGGTATTATCCCAAGTGGTTCCTCTGGGTAACAGGAAAGCGCTCTGCATGGATGCTTTATCTGAAAAGCTGTAGTTAAAAAACAGTCTTTCTCTCTTCACACTGAAAAACTGACTTTGAGATTGAAATCGCACATCCTTTGTTGGCATGCTGAATATGTGAAGTAGAACAAGATGATCCTATTACAATCATACAGACCACTATTTTCCCCACCATCTAAGGTAGGTAGAGAGGTAATAAGCCACTATGATCTCTGCTATTGTCTTGCTCTTCCTGTTTTAAAATAAATAGTTTGCTTCAGTGTTATGGTGATTTACAGCAATTACATGCGGATGCATTTGGTGTACTTGAATCACCTTAGCCATAGTCAATATTTGGTTCTCTTTATTGGGTGACTAAAAGGTTTTGTGGACTCTATCACAAAAGCATTGAATTCTTTGGGTTGGAAGGAACTTTAAAGGTCATCTAGTTCCAACTCCCCTTCCATGGGCAGGGACACTTTCCACTAGACCAGGTTGCTTAGGTCCCCATTCCACCTGGCCTTGAACACTTCTGGCCATGGGTCACCTACAACTGCTTGGACAGCCCATGTGGTGTGTCTCACCACACTCACAGTGAATAATTTCTTCCTAATATTTAATTTAAACACACACTCTTTCAGTTTAAACCCTTGTCCTATCACTACATACCCTTGTAAAAAGTCCCTCTCCAGCTTTCTAGAAGTCCCTTTTGAGGTATTGGAAGGTCTCTGTGGAGCCTCCAGGCTGAACAACCCCAACTCTGTCAACCTGTCCTCATAGGAGAAGTATTCCAGCCCTCTGATCATCTTTGTGGCCTTCTCTGGACCTGCTTGAACAGGTCCATGTAATTGTTATGTGGGGGGCCCAGAGCTGGATGCAGTATTCCAGGTTGTGGTTTCACAAGAGCAGAATGGGGGGGCAGAATCCCCTCGTGTGACCTGCTCATCACGCTTCTTTTGCTGCAGCCCAGGATACAGCTGGCATCATACACCTAAAAAAAATACGGTCTTGATCATGAGGAAAGATGCTAATCCTGTGGATGTGGATTGACTCACTTTAATTACTGGGATGACATTTAAAATACACTTGGAGCAGTTCATGATAAAACACTCTCATGAGGTCAGTTTGAAGTTATTTACAACAATGTTGATGATGTTCCTTGCACTTTCCTCTGTCTGATGTATCAAGAGATAAAGGGCATAGAATCAGTATCAAAATCAGTAAGGTTGAAAAGGCCTCTAAGATTATTGAGTCCAACCATTAACCTAACACTGCCAGATCCACCCCTAAGGAGTTTATAATCAAAGTGCCATGATAAGAGTGAAGCCAATTCCACTCTATGTCCAAACTTTTTTATACCTCCTACAGACATTGTTGGTTTGTCTTATGAATAAAGATTTTCCTCTTTTTCTGTCTTTCTTTTTTGATGTTACCCTTACATGGAGTACTAGTTTTAGATTATTTGCATGGGGGCCTTCAAGTTGTGGAAGATATTTGTGGTGTTCTTGACCATTTTTATTTATAGGGAAAGTAACATTGCTATCTTGTGTCTTTCTCTACTGATTACAGTGAATTAAGTATTGAAAACTGGATTATGCCTGCTGTTTATGCTGGCCATATTTCTCAAGTAGTGTGGCTTCACCCACACTGGGCTCAGCAGATCTCAGAAGGGAAACACAGTTTTCTAATTGGGAAAGATCTATCAACAACAACAATCAGGTAAATTGTCTGCTGACATATACTAGTAATATAAAAGCCACCTCTATAGCTTTTCATTGGAATTTTTTGTTTTCTTGGATAAAGATGAACATTTAGTGTGTATTTATAATTTCCTTAGAGCCTAATACAGTTACACTTGTATCAATTTAGTCTTTGGTCTAACTAGTAAAATTATTATTTGGTATCAGCCATGACTGTTTTTCTAGTGTGGGGTGGGTTTTTTTGTTTGGAGTTGTTGTTGGGGTTTTTTTTAGGTTTATTTAAGTACTGAAACTGGCACTCAGGTAGTGAATTCTCCATCATTTGATAAAGGACAATTCACCTGAGCAGCCTCATCTAGCTTTGAAGTCAGTTCTGCTTTGATCAGACGATTGACTAGAGACTTCCAGTAGTCTCTTTGAATCTTAATTATTCTGTGATTCAAGTTCGAATCAGAGCCCCTCATCATTCTGCAGGATGCAGTCCATAATAATTTTGCATTCACCATAATCATAGTGTTGTGATTTTGTGCAGCTTTAGGGAATATTTGCAAATCATGTCTCTTGTGAGCTTAGCAAAATAAATCTTTTGAAGCAAGTTTAACAGAAAACAGCAGAGAAATGCTTTGTTTTACCGCCTTAAATAAAACACTTTAAGCTCTACAATTCTGAATCTGAAGCCTAAAGGGAACCTAAATGACTTTTTTTAAAAAGCTAGTGCTTTCTGTTACATTTACTCATTTAGCCAATACATAGAAATAATTCACGACGGTCAAATAGCTCTCTCACTGGTGGCCTTAGCAGACATGAAAACAGCATTTCAGACTTCCTTTTGAAGACAGTCGGGTATGTTTTCTTCAGGTTCTAGTCTATGAGGACTGTTTACCTTCCTTCATGGTTTTGTTACCATGGTTTTGGTAACAAAACCATGAAGGAAGAAAGGGAAACAGTCCTCATAAATACAAATGTTCGAAAAATTTTGATGACAAGAGATGAGTAGGCAATATGTACAGCCTCTTCATTAGTGGACACTAACATACTACGAGCTCATGGTGAACCCTGCAGAATTTCTGGGAAGATGTGCTGTGATTGCCTTGTCAACAAGATGGGGTTGTAATCTGGCCTCTCCCCTTGACAAACTGAGGGTAGTCCAGACTCAAGACACTGGGGAACTGAACTTCAGATTCTCCTGCTTAGGAAATTATTTTGCTTTGTAGTTGATTGATGGTGATACCCTGTATTCAAATGAGGCCTTACCACAAGTGAGCAGAAGTTCACACTTCTTAATCTTATTTGTTATTTGAGTTTATGATGCTTAAGGCTTAATGTACTGCAGTACAGGTTGAAAATTCTGTTCTTTAAATATTCACTGTAAGCAGAAGTTTTAGTGTTGCTTTTGGTTGGTTAGTTGTTTTGTGGGTTTTTTTAAGTGGACTCAATTGATAGTTAGATATTTATCCTCTAGTTATCATGTTTATCACTTAGGGAATCTGTTGGGGGTAAAAAAAGTTAAATTCTACTTACGAATTCATAATATTGTACTTTCACTAAGTCAATATTTATGCATTTCAGGGCACTTTGCAAACCCAACTATCATAATTTTCCTAGAAAATTATAAAACCAAGACAAAATATCCATAAAGTTTGCAATCTTATGTGCCATAGTATTGATAATATCTTGTCAATTCTGGATGTTGTCTTTAAAATGCAATTCAATTTCAAATTAATCTTAGTAGCACATAATGCATTACCTTTTTCTTACCCATTAAAACCTTGTAGGGTTATCATAAAAAATATAGAGTGAATTTTAATATATTCCACAATAAAGAAGTAGAAAAAACTTCAATATAATTTAAACCTGAGAATTAAAAGAACTAATTTTATCTACACAGTTTTATTGCTTTCATTAGCCTTCAATCATCTATTCATTCTTCTCTGGATACCTAAAGTATAACATGATTTTTCCTAAGCTCTTTGCCAGGATGTGTATTAACTGGGAGTTATTGTCAATTGTAGGGTTACAGGCACAGATAATTACTTCTTAAGTGATGGTCTTTATGTTCCTGCTGATCAGCTACAAAACCAGAAGCCTTTAAATTTGCACGTCATTCTCATCAATCCTACTCGGTCATCAAACAGCCCTGAAGGAAATGGTGAAGCAACATCTGCTAAAAGACTGAAGCTAAATACAGATGACACAGCAAGTGCCGCTTCTGCCTCTTCAGTGGCTCCTGGTGACTTTGATCACATCGTCCCGAGTGTGAAGGAAAAGGAAATACAAAATGCAGGTGCCCTAAATGGGGCAGAAACTTTGGCAGAGGGCTCAGCTTCAAGCTGTCTCAAAAACAGTGAATGCCCAATAAGGGACATTGCTAAAGAGGTCTGCCAAGTACTGCAGAAAGGGGATGCATATGTTTTGGACATTGACTTAGATTTTTTTTCAGTTAAAAATCCATTTAAAGAAATGTACACACAGGTAAGTATGGAAATTGGGTAGCCTCGTACCACTCACAAAAGAGTCCCAGCCTTAGTATGTGTGTCTATGGAGAAACTCTCATCTAAGCTAAATTAGCAGATTAGCTGACCATGCTTAATGATTCATGGTAATATTTTAAAGCGATATTTCCATTTTAAAGAAATATTTCTAAGGGAGTGTATGTGGTAAAGAATTACAACCACCAAATACGAGGAGTTTCTTACACTTGGTATCAATATTGAGTGTATGTTCAAACTCAGGGGTATATTCAACTTCTGCTTGTTGCTTGGGACATAAAAGCTATGCTTGGGTTTCCAGAGGTTACCTTCCAAATACCCACAGCAAGATTCATCGGGGGGGGGATGAGAACCTTTATCATTTTTTAGCCTCTATAACCTGTGCTTAGAAAGCCATGATGGTATCAGGAGACTGCCTTTCAAAAGGCACAGTAGTGTTGATTATCCAAAGAGTGGTAGCTTGTCCTGATGAGAGGCTGTTATGCTCATTATTGTCTGCCATACTAGAGTAGGGAAATGATCTTTTTTTGAAGGCTTTGAGGATTGGGTGTCTCTTTGAAGAGTCATTTTCTTACTCTTTTTTTCTTTTTCAAAGACAGAATATGAGCTTTTGCAAGAGTTGTACAGTTTCAAGAAGCCACATAAAAATGCAACAGAGGTATGATGCTTCCTTGTGGAACGTATGAAGGAATGGTTCTTTTTATTTACCCAATGAAAATGAGTTACGACAACAGGAAGGAACCTATAAAAGGTGCTTAATGAAGTGGTCTCACATTAAGCTATGCAGCCAAATGCTGATCAGCAGCATCTTAGAATTTTTTTTCTATTAAATGCTTTGATTAAAC
The DNA here is from genome assembly GCA_013399945.1 of Ploceus nigricollis. Classification (NCBI taxonomy): domain Eukaryota; kingdom Metazoa; phylum Chordata; class Aves; order Passeriformes; family Ploceidae; genus Ploceus; species Ploceus nigricollis. The sequence continues at coordinate 243,322 of VXBC01003208.1, forward strand.
ATGTGAATTGCCTAAATATTTAGTATGAGTATGAAAATTTGTTTCTGTAAACAAAATGGTAATTGGCATGAAAGGAATGAAAGCCTAGTAAGTCACCAGCAAACTTGTTCTTTCTATGGCTTAACAGGGCTTAGGTTTGGTGGGATGTTTCTTTTTTGTTTTTTTTTGGTGGCTGGCTCTTTTATCTTTTTCTTAATTCCTCTCTCCAGGCTCTCCTGTTCCTTCCCTTATTGCTCTTTCTGGATAGTCAGAGCTGTGATGAATGTGTAATTGATATTTTACCTTTTTGTTCAGATGTGGAAAGGATGGTATTATGCTGTACTTTAAGTACTGCAAAAAAGTACTGTAATGTACTTTTCATTTTATGTGCTGTGTGCTTCTGAAACATGGAAATACAGGCTTTCAAAATTTCATCCGAACACTAATACAGAGAGATTCAACACATTTAATTATCACAAATAAATGATTATAATTAATATATGTGAATAAAGAAATAAAGATATGTTGAATATTGGCAGATTTATTTTTACATTTTTTAGTTAATCAGGAATAAAAACAGGTACATATTTAAAAGGTGGCTTTTTTAAATTTGTAGTGGGAAAAACAGAAAAAAATGAGATGATTTATTCTGAAGGTATAACAGTTTATGCAGGCATTTGTTATGATCCTCTTGAAAAGATGTGCTGTAGGAATGAATTGGTTTTTTCTGATTCCCCACTTCCAGCAGATCAATCATTACGGAATTTAAATAATAGGATAAGTCATGACGTTCTTTCTTCTTTTTTTTCCTAACATACTTTTGTATGTGCTTATTCAAAGGAAGACTTGCTGGATTGTGTTGAAAACCGTGTTCATCAGCTGGAAGATCTGGAAGCAGCATTTGCGGATTTGTGTGACAGTGATGACGAAGAAACCCTACAGAAATGGGCTTCATATCCTGGGTAGGAGATTTCTAAAAGGCCTAAATTGCAAATAGAAGTTTGAGAACTGATTAGTCCAGCATTTCGATAATAGAAAAGGATAGGATCTGTGGAAGTACACACTTTTTTCTTTAGTTCTAGAGGAAAAAGAGACAAAAGGAAAGGCAGTCTACTGTCTTCAGCACTCTGTAAGCTTTGGAAGCGCAGTCTTGTACAGCTTCATGCAAGTTTTGTTGTCTGTGGATGGAGGCATATTTGATGACTAAAATCTTGGTCATCAATGTGTAGCACAGCTCTCAAAAAAGGGAACAAACCAAGGAGGACATGGAGAAGCAGTTCTTTGCTGCTCCCAAAGGTTCTGCTTTCTTTGGAAAAATGGAAGTTAATGGAACTGTATCTGAGCAACAGTCTCCACTAAACATCTGAACTGCATCACTCTGCTTTTAAATTAGATGTTTTCACATGAAAAGTTTTCAGATTAAAAGAGACAGGGAAAGTCTGAGCTTTTCCTTGATAGGAAAATCATTCATTTTCCACATCAAATGCAGCAGTTACTGTACGACCTCTGTAACAGTGACAAGAAGTATTTCCTATAACAGCTTCTCTGCAAATCTACCGTAGAAGAAGCACAAGGAGGACTTGCCAGAGGCAGGTATGAATATAGGGACTTTATAAGAAAGACCTGGTGAAACAGTACAATAATACTGATAATTTCCATTTTTGCAGGTGCAAGATGACACAGAGGAGCAAATTTCCTTTTCAAATCCTAGGCCATCATTTCTACTTCCCTCTTTTTTTCCTCACCTTTTTTTTTCCTAACCATTTAAGGTATATAAATGTTTTCAACTGTTTGTAACAAATTTTGGTTTTGTTTTGACTCCAGAATGAAGCCACTTGTTCAACTAGTTCACAGTTTGAAAACCAGGATGGAAAGCCCAGACTACGAAATGGTAGGTAACAAAGAGGAGGAAAGCAGACAAATGTCAAAGGCATGGCTTTGACAGGGAGGGAGAGTCATACTTCCTTTCAGACTTGCTTCTTGATTCAGGACTTTGTGCGATTTTGGTAATTTTCCTTGGATTTTATGTCTTATTACTTAGACCAGCTTTTCCTTTCAAAGCTGCTAAAATTCTAGTCTGCTTGTCTGTTTATATTTAGGCAACTTTAGTGTGGTCTTCCAGGACTGTAATGTCTTGGGCTGCATCCTGTGAATGGAGGCTAAATTTCACCAGTCTGTTGATCTCCTTTGTAGAACTTAAAATAAGGTACCTATTTATAATGTATCAGAGCTATATCATCTTCAAGGACTGCAGCATACTCTGAATTCATAAGAAGAGGTACAGGGTACTGGAGATAACAAAATAATCCATACAACCTCCAGAATTTTACTTGTTTAAAGAACAAGCTGGGGGAAAAGCCCCCATGTCTGAAGAAGTGCAAGTTACCTGATGGGCTGGGGATGGTATCCTAAAGACTTTCTACATGCATAAGCTGTATCTTATTTCATAAGCTGTATCATAATTCATCAATTCATCAACAGAAATTAAATCTCTCTTTAATTTCAGGTCCATCAGGCTGGTCTGACCTGTGATTATGTGGAGCTTCCTCACCATGTTAGCACTGAGGATGAGATTGAAGGCCTCATACAATCCATTAAAGTTCTACTGACAGACCTGCCCAAGCCCACACTGGTGACAGTTGCTCGGTAAGACTGCAGATCCTTTCACTTTGAAATGTCCAGACTATGCTTAGGAAGCTAAATGATCCTGTCAGTGTAGTGCTAGTTCTGTCTTAAGCTCTGTTAAAGTGGAAGCCTTACAGTGCTTCAGCACAGGTTATATAAAGGCTGTGATGAGGCCTTGTGTACGTTGGGATTGATAACTGCCACTGGAGTTTGTACATCTCTACTTGTGTTACTTGAGCTAATTAGAGCAAAGCTGGGTTGGGCTGAAATCCCACCTTCCTTACTCTCTTGCTCTAGGGTTTATTTTACTACAGATAGGATTTCTTTTTTTCAGTGAGACTTTTGCTGGAATGAATTTTCATCTAGTAGACTGAAAGGCATTTATATTCTTCAAAGCTCTAGTAAAACTTTATTATGGGGTAAAAATTAGGCTTCCAGGACTGTAAGGGTTTTATTTAGAATAACAGAATGGAGTTTGAGGCCAGGGACCTGGGAGAACCAAAGAACTGGCCTGAAAAAATCTAATTTGAAGACCACAGTGTGCCTCTTTACAAATTATTGCAACTTAATCAGTGAGAAATACTAATTGTGCTCTTAAAGCGCCAGCAACAATAGCAGAAGCTGATATGAAACTGATTTTGGCAACAAGAACTAGTATGGCTAATGCCTTCAATAAAAGAAAACTATTCCCTCGGCCAATTGCAGGGTTATTATCCACTGCTGTGGAGAAACCAGAATCATCTCTGTAGATCTTAACAGATAAAAAATTCCAGAAGTCAATTTTTACAGTATCTGTTTGAAGTTCATTAATAGATACTGTAAAAAATGCTATGTGCCAGGTATTGTGAAGATGTTTTTCAAGTTCTCCTGCCTGCGCTACCAGTAGCATTTCAATTTTTCAATCTAAATTTTCCATGTGTCCTTTGATTAGATCATTTGCTTGAACTTTGATTGCCAGTGTGTTCTGTGCCAGATTCAGAAAGAGAGTAGAACAGGAAAGATTAGATTGTGCATGTTCCTGATCTGCTGCAGACTTTCTATTAAACTTAAAATGTAGTGATAAGAAGTACAGCACTATGCTTCAAAGGGATACTGGGAGGCAAAACTTGCCACAGTTTGAGAGAAGCTTCAGCCTAGCCACAGAGCATTGCAGGAATACACTGTGGTTATGGTATTCTCGTGCTTCTTTTTTTTTTTTTTTTTT
>VXBC01003208.1:247134-268758 GCA_013399945.1 Ploceus nigricollis
TTTTTTTTTTTTTTTTTTTTTTTTTTTTTTTTTTACAGATCAAGTTTGGATGATTACTGCCCTTCAGAGCAGGTTGACATCATTCAAGAGAAGGTTCTCGATCTACTACGTTCAGTGTATGGCTCACTGGATGTGCACTTAGATTACTCAAGCACTTCATCTTCTTCATGACCTTTCTTCATGTGTTGCTGTCTAACGCAGAGGATTGATTTAAATTGTTCATTAGCTGTGATTGCAAGGAGAAGACTGCTGTTATTTCAGCAGGTGGCACTAGAACCCAAGCTGACCCAGCTAGGGTTTGAGTTGCATTGCTTTCTCCACGTTGGCTGCATCTGAACTGACTGTTACCTGTTTGGCTTTGTTCAGATTAGTGCTGTAATTCTAATTTTTACTGTCTTGTTTCTTAAAATTGGTGCAAGAGAAACTTTTTGTCTATAAATTGAGGAGTTTTGTCCCATTTCTTTGTGTCTGTAAAAAAAAAAATTAAAAAAAATTCTTAAAATGGTTTCCTATTATATATGTTCTTTGTAATTTCGTAACAGATTTGCTCCTGAGTTGTATTATGTCTTTTAAAAACTGGTCTTAAAGGTGGCCTTAAAACTGTTGGTCTATGTAGTGATCTTTCCTATCTGTTGTGCTGAGATGACCCTCTCATTTCTCTAGAGCAGCTCATGGCTTCTGCCCCATCCACAGAATATAATTTATGTTTATTTTCTGTTTCACTATTGTCTTATTTTGCCTTATTTTATTGGTGGCTTACATAATATCTCTTACTGTACAGACACTGGGCTTGTTATTTTCACTTTTACATTATTTTGAGGATAAAAAGTATGTGTGCATGTGCATGCATTTATGTTTTAAATCCTGTAAGGAATTGATAGCTTCTTAAGAAACAAAGATTTTGCTTCACTGAAGTCAGCAGCAAAACATTCTGTACCAGGTTTTCACTCATTTTGGTATTGGTATTTAGGAAATAACAGCTTTAGAACTACTTATTTTAGAAATCAATGTAGTTATAGAGAAAACTGGCACTTTCAGGAGAAAAAACCCCACAGGATTTATTGGGAATGAAACTGAAACAGGAAAGAAAATGCTACCTAGAATAGTCTTTTATTACGAATAAATTTTGCTTGTAATTTCTTCTGAAATAATGGAGTTTGTTTGCTGATTTTACTCTTTGCTTTACAGAGACTTTGTGCACTTTTAGGGTTTTTTACTACTTCTGCTGTTGGTATAAATGACTATATTATAGATTGTAAATATATCATTCCTTTAAAATATTTGTTCTAGTGGAATAAATTCCATGACCATGGATCCGTTTTATTTGTGATTTTGTGACATGTCTGTCACAAGGAGCCCTGGAGCCAATATCCTTAATACTTCATAAATTATAAACAGCCATACATCGCATACAGCAATGAAGTGCAGTCAGATTATGTGCTGCTTGTGTAAAGATTGGGGTTTTTTTTAAAGTTAAAGATCCTTCATGCTGGGCTTTTCATAAGGTTGTAGAAAACAAAAAACCCATGTGGGGCATGGCTGAGCCCCTCCTGGGTGGGCAGGTGAGAGCCCACCCTTTCCTTAGGGAAAGCCTGGGCAAGGGAGGGTAAAACGCTACCTGACAGCCAGGGCTGAGGGATCTAAGTGGGAGAACCTTTAGTATGGACCAAACCCAACAGTGCCTGCATCTCTGCCTGGATGCTGCTCTGGGGTGCCTTGTTTGGTGAGGTAACAAAATTAAACTTACTTCTTTGCATTTTATCTGTGGTCTTGTGGTTGTTCCTGTGCCTGCCTTTGCTGGTTCATGCACATGTGTTCACCACGGTTTTGCAAAATCAAAGTAACATCCTGAATTGTCTATTTGTTTTCCAAGTTAATTAAGAAATCTTCCTTTCAAGCATAGTTTTTGTTTATGAATGTCAAATTGTTATCATCTGAAATCTCTGCCTAACACAGGCTGTGTATATGCCAGAAAATGTCAGTCTTGCATAATAACCAAGACATTAATTTCTACATTTAGGGCATTTGCAAGGTTGTTTTTTCACTTTGGTGAAAAGTAATAAAGCCAAGCCAGAAATAGGTATCTCTTATTTCTTGCTTTTGCCCTATATGGCTTATTTATTAACCAGATGCACAAATCCTCCATTCCCTGTGTCTGCGTCATTTTCCTCTAAGCTTATTTCGGTATGTATTATGCGGAACAAGACAGTGAAATCACAGTGCATAACTCCTCTATCAGCACTGCAAGGATGGGACATGAAGGCCCATTAGAAATAAACCCACCTGAGGATATTAGCATAGCAGCACTGTCTAAGTCAGCAGCTTCATATTGTCTCTTGTGTCTACATGCCTCTGCCTGCTCTGCTACCCCCTTTGGCAGCACGGAGGAGTAAGGATGCCCATTTTGGAGGGCATTTGCAGATATTCCTCAGTGGTAGAGATCGTTCTGTTGTAGTTGTGGCTCAGCTTCCAAGATGGACCATCAACCTGAGCAACCACACACACACATTTGTGTGCAGAATGAAATAGGGCCTTAAAGCAGATATGCTGAGCAGCCTCTGCCTTCCCTGTACATCATCAGCTCTGCACCCCAGCCACACTGTGGATTCCCAGCTTGTCACTGTGGAAAAAAATGAACTTTTCCAAGAAGAATGAACAGGGGATGAGTCAGATGGTGAAGGTTACTGTGTTCTCTGTTACCATTTCTTCCCTTCCTTGAGGCTTCTGTCTCAGTGTCTGTGGCAGCTCTGTCCCTTCCTGTCCATTGGTAACGATGCTGTGAGTCAGTCACCCTAGACTTGGTCAGAGCTGGATTGTGGGAGCTGAAGAGTCAACTCCATAAATATCTTCTTTCTGCTGCTGCTGAGGAAGAAGAAGAAGAAGCTAATTCTCCAGCAAGATCAGTCTTGGGGAAATAGACCATTCCTTGGAAGTATCTAAAAGATCTGTGTATGTGGCACTTAGGGCTATGGTTTAGTGGTGAACTTGGCAGTGCTGGGCTAATGATTTGACTCAGTGATCTTAGAGGTATTTTCCAATCTAAACAGTTCTATAACTATTTCTAGGAGACCCAGAATATGGGTCCTTTCTCCTTATCCAAGGAACATCCAAGGAACAGCACTGGAAGGTCCCCTCCTGTCCTGTTTGATGGCCCCTGTTGTCCCCATCAGTGCCACAAACCCTCTGTAAGTCCCAACCACTCTCAGGAGGAAGGATGAAAGACATTAATTTTCTGCCTTCAGCTTTCAATGTCTCTTGTAAGAGGAAATCCTCTGTCATCACAGCAGAGGTGCACCTCCCACTCCCCAGTGTAGATAGTCAGGGACCCAGCAAACCCAGTCCCAGCTCCTGCTTTGGCACAAATTCCCTCATTGTCATCAGGTTCAGCCATAGACCAGTCCTGGGACAGAGGCAATCTGGCTTAGGTCTACAATGACCCCAAGGGAGAATCATATCAGCCCCCCCAAAGTTATTTTTATTCCTCACTTGCCTTTGAGGCTGTGGACCACTGTCTGCCCTGCTTCTCTGTCACAAGCACAGCTCTGGAAGGCGCTGGGTCCCTTCACTGGTGCTCACGTCCCTGCAGACCTAAAGGGATTCCCAACTCCCCCCTCTCTCAGATAAGGGAGCTCTCATCTCCAAAGGAAAGCTTTACTCACCATAGTCCCAAGCATTCAAGAAGTGGCTCTGGTCTGAATTTTTGTCTGGTTTTGGGTATTATTTTTAGTTTTATTGCAATTTCCTTTGAGCTTAAATAATTTCAAACAGGGATACTTACCCGCTCAAGGAGGGAGCCATCTCACTGGAGAGAGAAAAAGCATTCCAGCCTTCCCTTGCTAAATGCTGGTTACATATTTTCAGCAGCTTCCATGAATGTCCTGATGGTTTTGCATATCTTCTGCCACAGGGGATTGCACTGTCTGCTGGGCTGCATTCTTAGGGATTTCATGCCTTTAGCAGAATTGTTAGCATACCATGTTACAAGGTCCTTGGCAAAACAAATAACTAGTACTTTGTGTTTGTCTTTCACTGCTTTACAGAATTAGGTCCATTGCAAACTTAGGGCTAGGTGCCCCAAAACAAGTCTAAAATATGTCCATCTCTTGCCTGCCCTAGGTAATAGTAAATCTTATATTTATTTAACGTATGGAATCACAATGTACAGTCAAGAAATAATTCCCAGCAGAGTTACTAGTATGGAGCTGAATATTATACTGAATATCACTGTACTACATTATTTTTTAGTGTTTATGTCCTCTGTACTCTGCGTGCTATCCAGCATCTCTTCCATCCTTTCTTGTAATTGCTTCTAAACACGTTTTCGACAACACGAATTTAATAAGACTCTAAGGTGTACAAAAGCCTTCTGGAACACTGTGCCCTACACCAGGTGGTCCTTCCCCTCTGCTTGATTTTGCTCAGCTCTGAATACTAATGGCCAAGCTAACTCAAATTCGTGACTTTAATGTATCAAAGCCTGCCTTGGGACTTTCTTCTCTTTACTTCATTTATTTTCTCACTCCAAGTACAAGTCACCAGCTACCCAATTCCTACTAACACTGAATGTCTGATATCATTTGTGTAATTTCGTTTGCCCAGACTCAGATGCCCCTTGTTCCAGTAAGACCACCAGCTTCTCTGAGTTACTCCCTACCTTAGCTCTAGGCCAGTCATTAAACTGGCACCTGGCTGATCCTCCTCAGTCAATCCTGATTGTTTTTTTAAGTGGCATTTTTGAAATGTCTGTAACTAAAGTCAGAATATGGATGAATTTTGTTTCCATACCTCTAGATGCTATTTTATTTCAATTAATATGGCACTGCTCAAAGCTAGCTCATAAAAGCTCCTTAGAAGTACAAGTCAAAAGCTGATGCATGAGTGACTTCCATTTCCCAGATAGTCCCAAAGTGTCAGTGAATGTAAAAAAATCATGTCAGACAGAAATACTTCACTGATAATACTTTTAGTTTCCTTGTTTATAAGTTGCAGTAATAGAGATACATTTGTGATATACATTTGTTAAGTACCTACAGTACTCTGGTTTTTATAGGAAATTTGACAGAATGAAATCTGCAGATTAAAAGTTGTGCCTTTGATGAGGTTATGGATGCTGCTTCTTTTCTAACAAGTCACTCCATGTATCATTGGACAGTGCAGATATATAGAAGTAGTTCCCTTTTCTCCCTGTTTCTCAGATTTCAAGGAGGCTAGCAATTCTAGTAACAAAACTCTGTTCCCTCCCCTCCCAGCTTGGATTTTTAAAATCCACTTCCTTGCCTTGGTTCTCTCCTTTTTTTTTTCCTTCTAAGGCTTTAATTCTTTTGAAATTTTCTCGCTCTAGACAGCAGATCAATACTAAACTTCAAAAACACAAAAGGCACAAAACATCTCTACACCCTGAATGCCATAGTATTAAACATTCTACTTTAGCCACCTCTAATGCCAGTGTTACATATCATTCTTTAAATCATAACCTTGGGCACAATGTAGAGCAAGTGACACTAAAATCATCAAACAAAAGGTCTTACTAAGAAACTATTTATACAGCCATGCTGCTTAAGCCTGTTGCCAAAATATCCCCATAATTAGGTCCAACAGCTGAAATGAAGGACCATTCAGTGAACAAAATACCTGGGACTGGCCTCATGGAGAAGAAACAAGCTATTGAAGCTTGTTTGGGGATGAAGCTATTGGGGATGAATTCCCACTAGTATGTTTATTTTTGCTGCTGCCTGTGATTCATCAGGTTTCTGAGGAAATCCTGGTAAATGCCTGGCACAGGTCAATAAATGTTTGAAAAGTAACTGGAAACAGGAGAGAGTCTGCTTACTTAAAGATTTTTTAGGAGAAAATTCCAAATATAAGCGTGATCTATAATCCCTTTCTTTTGTGTCTTACATCTTTTCCTAACCTGCCAAAGATACTTCCTCAAATTTCCATTTCTCCCTTTTGTAGTTTGTGGTCTTATTTTTGGTGCCTAATTTTATAATTAATAATTGGTAATTATTGCTTAAGTAACTAGAAAAATTCACCTCTTCTTTGATTCACTGGCAATAATTAAACTTTGGCATTTTTATCTGTAATTTTATTAATCTGTAAAAATTTTTCATACTGGGTTGGTCAACATTGTGTTTTTAATGTATTTGCTGCAATGTAGAGTCTAAGTTTTTGTATGATTAAAGAAAAGTATGAATATAAGTATTTTCATCTGAAAAACTTAGTCTATTAATTAAAATAAGATCAAAATGTTCCAACTTGCATACTTCAGAAGAAAAATGTATTAAAAAAAAATTTCCTAACAGTAGCTAAGAACAAGAGTATGCCCGGGACAGCTGATCTGAAGTGGCCAAAGGGCTATTCCATAACACATGTCATGCCTACGATATAAACTGGACGAGTTACACAGAAAAGAGTCTGATTGATGCTCAGGGAAAGGCTGGGTATCAGTAAGCAGGTGCTGAGCAATTGGATTGTGTATAATTTGTTTCAATTGGGTTTTAATTCTCTCTCTTCCTCTCCTTTAGTATTATTGTTGTTGTCATGATCATCATTATTATTATTATTATTATCACCATTAGATTTTCCTTCGTTATAATTATTAAACTGTCTTTATCTCAACACAGGATTTTAAATTTTTTTTCCAGATTCTCCATCCCATCCTGTCAGGGGCAAGTGCCAGCACTTTTTATACCTAGGTTTACAAAGAAAATTATCATTGTATTGTATGGCATATTACTAATCAATTAAGACAAGTAAATATGCAATTTAACTTGTAAACATAGGGTAGGTATGACAAGTATGTCATCAATGTCTTTAGATGTTTGCCCATAGAAAGCATTTTAAAGAGTTATCAACAGCTTATTGGTCTCTGGTCCTAGAAGAACCTGTAGCTAAATTGCATAGCTGGAATCTGTACGATGCAGTCCCTGATGGGTACATCAGTGTGCACCTGCAACTGTACTCACAATCTGTAATGATACAGTGCACAGCAGTGCATCTTTTATTTAGACTAATTTTAGACATACATCAAACTTCATCAACCTATACTTCACTGAACCTTCACAATCACAGTGAGTGTTCCACTGAGTAAAGGAGAAAAGGAAGAGGGGAATGTAATTCAATTATTTGTCATGTTTGTTACTGCAAAATTTTTGTGTCTGTGATTCTTTGTGTATTTGTGATTTAGCAGTGAAAGCACAGGACCTAGTAAGTTTTTTATGAAAGATGATGACTAAGTACCTTTGACATTATCTCAAATTTGTTTGTGCTCTTAAGAGTTCTCCCTATGGCCAGGAGGACCAATGCTGTGGCTATGCTTTGATGGCACAATTTTGATTTTCAGAATTATGTATTTCCTGAGGCTGGAACAAGATTAGATGCAATCAGTCTGCTGGTAAAGGTCAAGTTGTATATATATTTCTTTTTAAACAATGATAGCTATAGAGAGGGAAAACATATATGTTTTCCTTAGATGATAAGAATGTAAAATGAAACACAAAAGGAAAACAATGTGTTGTTTGTATTTGGAACATTGGGAAAACTGATTTTCCAGTGGGAAAGCATAAGCCTGAGAAGAAATTTCTGGACAAAACAATTTTCTATGTTTTCCCAGGAGCAAGAATTCTATGTGGTCACACACACAAGTCACATTGGTATTTGTTGGGGCAGAAAAATAATCCCAGCTTTAGTCTGGAAGCTTTAATTACATCATAAACTGAGGAAGATTTCAGGACAACAAAGGATGTTAGTGATGATTCTCCAGTCCTAGAAGGAAAAGACAATGACAGACCTACTTACCTGCCCTGCGTAATAAACCATCATGTGAAAGGATGTGAATTTACACTTTAAACCCTGTTCATCCATAGATGGAAGACCAAGAGAAACAATTTGGTCTGGAGCAGAGCTAGAGAAGTTCTCAAAAATGTGTAGCCTTCAAAAGAAATGAGACATCTATCACTACCATATGGTAGGACTGAGCGTGACTATTGTTCTCCATCTTCCCTTTCCCCTGATGAGTGCTGACTGGCTCTGTTGATCTTCTTTCAGTAAATTCTGGGGTAGATTAGCAGAGGTGAAAGGGAAATTCATGAATCAGCAAACCAGAGGTTTTTGGAACCAAAGACAACTCCAGAACATCTGCAGCAGGAAAACAGAGTTAAGGGCAAGATCAGCAACAACACATGCAATGGACACAGCTGTTCTCTGAAACACAGGTTGCCCAAGATAAGACATTTCCATGCAACACTGAGCCTGTCTTTGATGACACATATCTGTGAATATACTTTTACTAGGTTTGGAGGTTTTCCTAACAATTGGATAGAGAGATGATAGAAAAAAATGTGGGCTCTTACAAAGTGTTTTCCAGGTAACCTGAAATTGATGAGTTTCACGTTGCTGGAGATTGAGAATAAATTGTCTGACAGTCTGAGGAGAATCTTGGGCATCTTAGCAACAGCAGCAGCAAAGGCAAAACCATCTGAATCAGCCCTTTACTGAAGATAAGTTATTTTCTATGGGTTAAATGAAGGTCATGACCAGCATGATCCTTTTGCAAATTGAGCCTTTTTTTTACTTTAGAATACTATTTTATTGGAAAATAAAACAGCTGCTAAAGGTTGTCTCACCAATTTGCCTTGCAAAGTGAAACTTGGGACTTCAAGAAATTTAAAAGGGCTGAACATTACCTCCTACAAAATTAAGTAATCAGTAATATGTATGTACAGCAAATTTCATTTCCACTAGTTTTTAATTGCACACTGAGACACAAAACTTGGGAAGAGATCACAAAAAAAAAAAAAAAAAACAACCCACCTTTTTTTTTTATATTCTCCTGGAGTATTAAATTGTTGTGCTAGTTTATGTCAGGCTTTCCTTTTTCAGTCATCTGGAAGCTTCTAGATCTGTAAATAAAATTACTTTCTTTGGTCTTATGCAATCTTATACCTCTTTGCTGACTTGAGAAAATGAAAGGCTTTCCAATAGCTAGCTTAATGCTTCATTTACTTTTACTTGCAGTGCTCAGTGTGCCATTTAGCGATGTCTGAGTAATTGCAGTCATTAAAGCACCTGCTGCAAGGGCAACAGCTGCTTCACCCAGGGAGTATAAATTTTTGTCTTTCTGTTTCCCCAGCCCAGGGTAACTAGCTAGAGCTCTCTTTTGAGTTTTTTTACACTTCATTAAATGTGTATATACTTTAACATTTCTCTGATAAAAAGGAAATAGCATATTAAGAGTGGTGACAGACTTTTCAAAGGAGATGCCCCAACCTCTGCTTCTGCTGTGTAAATCATATAATTGAGGGTCCAGGGAGTTCAGCAGGTGAATTGGGAGTTACATGAGGCAGAAGTGGTTTTTAGTGGCTGTAGCAAGTGGTAGCTGATGAAGAGGATCTGTGACACAGTGAGAAGGGAAAAGCAGAAGAGGGTGAAGAAGCTGTGGTGTGGGTCTCAGGAGCTGCTTGAAATTCACCCTCCTCTCTGGATGAGTGCAGTGAGGGGCAGAAAAGACCCTGACACTGCGTAAGTACTGCTTAGATGTCCCCTACCAGGAAAAGTTCAAGGTCAGACTGGATGTGGCTCTGAGCAACCTGAACAAGTTGAAGGTGTCCTGGTCTTTCCAGGGATGTTGAACTAGAAGGCTTTTAAAGGCTCTTCCTAACCCAAAGTATTTTATCATTATACTCCATGAGGGAAATTAACATGAGACTGTTTCACAAAAGTTTTTTCCTGTATTTGATAGTTAAGACACTCGATGTCATGTACCACTAAATTCCTGGTAGAAAGTAAAAATGAGCTATTGTTTGCAAAATGTGTGCATTGTGCCCTTGTCACTGAGATCTTTCTCATATTTATTATATCTAAGTGAGGTTTTATTCCTTGTATTACTTCATCATTGTTGGTCATAAATTGCTCTGCCTGCTTTTCATGTCCTTGAACAATGGCATATACTCTTCACTTCTACTGCTCACTAGTTGGGGGGATTGGCCACTATTTCTGAAGTAAGAGAACTTCAATCATGCAGAGACTTTGCATATGAAATCTTCTGATTCCTGATGAGGCTAAATGGTACTTAATGTCTGTCTTCTCAGGCAGAAGCACTTTAGTGTACAATTTATAGCAGGGTAACACAGCCTGGAAGCCCAGTCTGACTCCAGACTCTCCCTACAGGAGCTTTCAGGAACAAAGAGATCCCAAACACTGAACAGAAAGAATCAAGTTGTTTTACTGTGCCCCAAAAGAGTTGAGGGAGAACTGTTAGGTCCTCTAACCCAAAGTTTCTTGGGGAACTAGTTACTACTAACAAGAGTTGGTTTCAACAGGACCTGGTTCAACAGGACCAAGTGCAAGGTCCTACACTTGGGTTGGGGCAATGCCAAGAAAAGCTATAGGCTGGGTGGAGAATGGATTGAGAGCAGCCATGAGGGAAAGGAATAGGGGGTGTTTGTGGACTAGAAGTTCAAGGGAACATCCCATGTAAGTCCCACATCTTACTTCCCTCTGCTGACAGCTGTCCAGGAGGTGCTCCTAAGCTATGAAGTGAAATGCCAGTGAGGTAATAAGGATGAGGGTAAGAATATCTATTTCAGATCAGACAGAAACCTCCACAGATTTGCAAAAATATATTGCACCCTGAAGTCTTTACTTACTAGGTCTTACAGACTTTTCTAGGGGACCTGGAATTTCTTTATTTTCTTGAAAATTAGGATACTTACCTTGAGAAAATGTATATTCATCCTGTTTCCTCTCATTGCTCGTTTCCCTCTGGATGTAAATGTCAGTAAAATACATTCAAGGGAGATTATTCTGAGTGAAATTTCAGGATGATTTTAGAAAGCATTACCTCTCACTAAGTATACCAGAATTCTTTGAAAGATCCCAGGAGATGCCTCATTGTCCCAAGAAATTTTGTCTTGTATTAATCCATCCTGGTGCATCTGTGTAAAACAGTGAAACTTTGAGAGTTTTGAACCCACCAAAACAGACAAGGAAACTCACCAGGAAATATGGTAGCTTTCTTATTTTTTAAAATATCCATAAGTACTGGTTCAGACTGTGTTTAGCTGAAATGGCTCAAGAATTGGGAAAGAACTGTCATGATGTAAAAACATTTTGCTAGGAAATATTTCTCCCGGTACCCACTTATTGAGGCAATTGTCCCCACAGGAAGTAATGTCTTCAGACGCAATTTTAACATTCCAGGTTAAACAGCTCTTGTTATCTTTGTTCACTGCTCAAGAGCTTCTCATCTGAATGCTTATGAGAATAAAATTATACTAGAATAACTGCAGCAAATTACATTCAAATAGGAATATTAAGAGTGTAGAGTAGCTTGAGATCGCACACAAAAAACAAATTGCTCTTTAACATTCATTTAATTTTCATTGTTATTTTGAAATCCACCTGTACTGAATCTCTCCTGTGGAGACAGGTTGAATGAAGCTGACATTTCTCAATTCTACAGTTACTGTACCAAATTACTGTCTTCTCCAAGATAAATTAGTCTTCAGGTTGAAGAGAAAAGTGCCTTTAATGCTTACCAGTTGTTGCTCAGTTTCAAGTAAAAGCAATTTAAAACTACTCTTACATTTTGACACAGAAAGAGTATGAAAATATTACTGGAACCTATAAACTTGATAGAATAGGATTAGATTTTCACAAGAGAAATTCGGATCTGTGTTGCTTGTTTGAAGAGGTATAACATCCAGCAAAAAGCTATAGCAATTAAATATAAGAATAAAAATAGAGGTGGGTTTTCTTTCCAGAAATATATGGAAGGGAATAACATTTTTAAGATGTGCTTTTGGGCTATAGAAATAGAGAAAGAAGAGTGTATTGCAGAGAAAAACTAAAAATGGGCTATTTTCACTCTTCTTTTTGTAAAAGCTGCTGCTGCATGTGAATTGTCTATTTAATTGGCATTAAATTCAACAGTGAACTTTGATTTCTCCAAGGTATAAATTATCATAATTCTTGCCCTGGACAAAACAGCTTTATGGATTTTGTTCTCTATATGGTTGTACATGCTGTCTCAAAATGTGATATGCTTTCTGAGTTTTGGGGCAAGTAGGAGCCATGTTGTCTAAATCAGAATTCACTGCCATGTGAATAGAAGTTGACTCTGGGCATAGTGTCACTAGCTCCAAAGGAAAAGCAGTCAGACATCCTGGAGCTGATGATCGCAGGCTAGAGGCAGTTCCCAAGGGCCATGTTACAGTGTTAAACCCTCAGGATGGTCCTGGTCTCTATCCTTGCAACCTCAATTGAGATTAACAATTTCTGACCGAGTGATTCTTGTTTCATGAAACAAAAATTGAAATGAAGGAGGGTTAAACCCAAATCTTTTGACGTTGCTTTGTCTTACTATGCCTGGGGAAAAGTTGTTAAAAAAAAATCCCTGTTCAGGCTCAGAGCTCCCAGTATCCAACCTGTCAGGAGGGCTATGATAACTGGCTCCAGTTATCTTTGGTGAACAGAGTTTTCTTCATTACTTTCTGCTTAAAAAGTTCTTCTTCAAAATATATCTGTCTGCTGTTGCATATCCATGAAACACATGTGATAAACATTATCTTGCTTTAACAGTTAAGCAGTAGCTGTTGCTCTTGAAGATAACAGGTATATATATCTGGAATCTCAACATTTCTGTACACATCCTTTCAGTACTTCCATCTCTTTCATATCTTTCTCTCTCAAATCTATGAAGTTTCCCTCTTCAGTTAATATTCCTTTTTCATTTCAGGAGTTGGAATTGATTATCCTTTTGGGTCCCTTCCAATTCAGGATGTTCTATGATTCTTTCATAAGTAAGGAGAAATTATGGAGTTCAGAAAACTGTCTCCACAAACTCTGTGTTTGGCTGTGCAGATCTCTAGGCTACAGTCACAGATACAGTGTCACATTTCTTCATCTAATTTTATCCTCTGTCCACAAGGAGCTACTCTCTACTTTACAGTAGTTTATCTGAGCTGAAACTCTACTACCTTTCTGTTTAAAATCTTCTCAAATTATCATCTCCGTACTGCTACTTCTGGGATTTTTTTTTTCTGAGTAAATTTTAGGAAATTTTTCAGCCATTTCTAATTCTACTCTCTACAGTAAAGCATATGGTTCAGTAGAGTAAAAACCATTCTGCACTTCAAGCTGCATCTCAACCTGCATTTCTTATCCCTAAGTGCATTTTTTTTTAAGCTGTGTACTCTGTGCAAGTTAAGAAGTCTATCGACTGCAATATGCAGGACTGAAAGCAGCAAGTGATGGATAAAAGTGGTAATATGGTAAATTTGCTTGTATGAAAGTGAAAGTAATGTAACTTTTGCTATCTGTAACCATCACTCTCATTATTGCAGCATAATCATCTTTTTGGTTATTGCACAGAACTTAAATCTCAAAGTCAATGGTGCAGGCAGTAGGTGCACTGAACATAGGAATGTAATATATGTGGCATTAGCAGTGGCCTCATTAAAAAAATTACCAGGTATGAAATGGATTGTTCTTTCTTAGGTATAATGTTCAAGTGATAGAGTGGTATTAACATTCACTTTGGAGGACACGACACGACTCAAAAGTTAATTGACTGTTTAGTAGCCTGTTGTATTTGAAGATCTGAAATGAATTTTCCCTCACACTTAATGAGCTAGAGTTGTTTTAATTAGAAAAATATTAGTTAGTTCTCCAGCTGTTAATATTATAAATGCCTAGGGCCTGATCTTGTTTAATTTGTTATGCTCTCATTTAAAGTTCACCAGAATGCATTTTAAATAGTGACATCTGAGTCAGGGGGGAAATAAATCACCTCTTGCAGAAGATTCTTCAAAGACTGAACAAAACCAAGCTGCAAGCCCTGACAAAACTATAAAGCAGACACGAAGGGCAGACTATTGCCCATGGAAGTCTTATTCAGAGACAAACACCCCAGTTTGGAAAAGGTTATTTATTCTCTAAGGGATCCATCTGAATAGGGGTCTTCTTGCAAGAGAAAACATATCTCTGGGATGCTGCAGTTGTTATTAGGTTGGAAGAGCAAGGGAAAAAATTGTATTTTGGTTTTATTTCAGTGTATTTCAGTTATAATTCTAAAACATGTCCTTGCTTCTGTTTGTCTTGTAAAATAAAAATGTCTACAAAGTTTCTTTTTTCATTGTCTTAACTTTGCAAATGTTCAATTGGGGTTTAAATCTGAAGGTAGCTAAAATATATGTGAAATGCTGTTGAGAGGAATTGATTTTTGCCACCTGTCATCCAGTTCTTTTCATATATCATTATTTATTACAAAAATAATTATTTACAAGCACGTCTCAAAATTCTTCTTGGCTAGGACAGACATCTGTAATTAAAACCTGCTTCACATTTTTGGCTCTTGATAAAAAGTGATGGCATAACTAAAGAAATAATCAAAGTTGTCAGAACTCTAATTCCTCAAAATTTGTGCTTCATAACTAGAAACTTCAGGGCAGACTTTCTCAATATCATCAGGACATTTACTTGATCACAGAATAAATGCATGGCTTTGTTTAAATATTCACATTGTGGTTCAACATGCATGCTTACAGCAGAAATATCTGAATCTTTAAGTTTCTGTATCTTGTTTTATGCCTACATGTTCTTTCAAAGGAAAGAGACGTGTTAGTCATAGTGTACATTAAGGAGGAGTGACTGTGTTACTCTCTTGAGTAGAACCCCCAAACCAAGTAGGTCCAGAAATGCTATGGACACAAGCATATGTCATAAGAACACAGTGAGTAAAAGCGTACCCCATGCATTTGCTGTTTCTGTCAGCAGCACAGTAACACTGTGTATCCATTCATGGCCCTGATAACATTTATAACCTTCCTAATCAGTTGATACATGCAGTGAAGAGACTGCTTAATCCCTTTCTTTTTACTGCATTATCTGCCCTAATGTGGAGATCTTTGAGCAGCAAACATGGATGTGATTTTGATGGGCTGGAGTATGGGTTCTTCAGCACACATTAAAATGCAGAAGATTAGATCTAACTTCAGTAAACAAGATCATTAAGTTACAGGTCATCTGTTTTGCAAGATATACATTCCCTTTAAAATTACTGTGCTTTGTAATGCTTTGCTTGTAGCTGCTCAGTTGTGGACTTAGCATCATTAGTGGCTTTGGAGGGCATGGAACTCCTGCCTGAAGCTAATTTAATCAAGTGTCACCTCAAACCTCAGCAGAAGTAGTGGCACCATTTTGTAGCCAGCACATTCCCTTGGAATGTACAAGTCATCCTTCTGTTCTCAACAGTGCTGTCATTTGATTTATAGCAGAATCACATATTCTCATGAGAAACAAAATTAGCAGTTATCCTCAAAGGCAGCTGAGTATGAACTTGTATTTTCTTTTTTTGTGAGAAGATGATGACATGGGTTCAAGAGCCTATTTCTAGAAATAATAAATTGATTGTGCTATTTATGAATAATGGAACATAATTTTTCACCCATCATCCTTGACAGAAAGAGTTATGCTGTCTTTACTGGGTCAGATGTCAGAAGCCTGAAGCAAGAGGTTCTAATCTACTTGGTACAATTTATTTATTCAGAAGTAAGACTCTCTATTACAGTACTTCAGTGTGAACAGACTGAGACAGGTCATTCCACTGATTTGTTTTTCTAATGGAGAAGAAATAACTGTAGGTCAATATCGTTCAGCAATGGATGAGCTGACTTCTTACTGAAAGAAACTACTCAGGAATGAGAGCCTGAGGCTTGTTGAATAGATGAGTCTGAAACATATTTATTATTTCTGCAGAAAAATACAGGCCCCTAGCAGTTGTATTTGATGTTCTGCTATGTGGTGATTTGTCAATGCCATGACAATTGCTTAACACTATTGGGATCATCAGATGTAATATATGTATTTCATCATTGCACACAATCTGCATTGAAAAGGAAAAAATGATATTACAATGCATTGACCATGTCCAATTTCCGGCAATACAAGTTACTCCAAACATACTTGCATCCCCTTGTAATCTAATTTTACAGCTACCTCTGGGTATGTACTGAAAAGTATCATTAAAAGAAAAGAAAGTGTTCAGTTCTCACCAAGTTCTCATATTTCAAACAGTCTTTTTCAGGGATGCAAAGAGGGTGTGTGATATGTTGCTGAACTTAAAAAAAATAACCTCATCTTTCCAAGATTTCTTAAATAAATAATAAACTATAGATCTATTTAAACATAATACTGCTTGGCATAAAAACATAGAAAAATGCAGCATGAAACAGATACAAACCAAAACTATGACCAGAGTCAAAATGTAGCAGAATTCATAAATTATATCTAAAATGTAGATTGACAGAGATAATGGATATATTAGAGCTTTTCTTCCACGTCCTGTGGCACTTGGAATTAATAGTATCTCTTGCTAGTCTCTGAGAATCTGAAATATTAATGAAATGTGTGCTATATGTCATGTGGCAGTAGTGTAAATTCTGCAAATCTCATGATATATTGACTGGAAGATGTAACTCCAAGAAATTATCATGATTGTCAAAATGTCACAAAGGAGCTTAAAATTTATCATCTATAAGTACAAGTTTATCTGACCTGGAAAAGTTGAAATATGTTTGGACTGAGAAATTAACAGATCAGTTAACTAAAATTTTCAACATAAAAATGTTGTTGCGTTCTTTTCTAAGTGTATTCACATGGCATGTTGTGGCAAGTAAGGGAAAAAGGCTCATCCTAAAAGTCTGTTCATCAAGTATCTCAAATGTACTGAGACAGGGTATTGTAATCTTTGTTTCTAACTTCCTGTCTGAACTCTTGATGTATGTGTCACTCTCTCAAAAGAGTAAACAAATGCTGCAGTTTGGTTCATGTTGTCACCGTAACATCCAAAAGCACTAGGAATTTCTAGAGCTTCATGGAAAAGAGAAAAATCCTGTGTTGATGTCTCCTTGCCAAACACCTTAGATCTAGATATTCTTTTGCCTGAGCAGAAGATCCCTGCCAAGGCTGGAGAAGAAGAGCATGACTGACATTTGACCCTATTATTTGTTAAACATGGAAAGTTCCATTGTCCTGCCCTTTGTATTCTCAGGTTTCTGAGCAGAGGTGGTAGAAAAGAAGCCATATCAACAACTTCAAAATAAAGTCTTTAAAAACCAGTATTGACATTTTAAAATTGAATTTTACTGTCTTTGGTAAGGAGTTCTTCTCTTAAACTCTAATTGTCTGTACCATACTTCTGAAGGTTCAGTGTCAAAACCTGATTGCAATGGGACTTTGAAGTCAGGAAGGAGGTTTTATAACTGCATCAGAAGATATAACCTTTGAAGAGATGAAAGCAGAATATAGTTGCTTCTCATATACACTGACAACCCTTCACAAGTTGTATTGAGTCCATTTTTGTGTAGGGCTGTGGAAGAAGGACATGTACCTCTCACCACTAGAAGAGAGCAGTGCTGTGAGTGTGTTCATAGTTCTGCATTTTTGAAAAGTCTGGGATTTTTCCCAGCAGAAACTTCTGATAAATCAAGGCTAAATAGAGGTATAAGAGCCCAGTGACTAGACTTTTGCCAAACTGACATCTGAAGAAAAGCACATTATATGATTAAACTATCTGAGGCATGAATGGCTGTAAAAGGCAACCTTTGGCAAGCCATCAAAACTGGTCCTCTGTTTTCTTTGCATTTCTGAGGGTGTAGCTGTAATGATGAGGAATCAAGATTCTGAAGGCTCAATTTCCTTCTGCATATTCCTCTTGCAGCTCTGAAAACTGGCAGTAAAGTGCTCTCTGTTACCACCTCACTCAGTTCAGCTAATGAACAGACTCCCTACTTCCCAATAATGGTTGCTTAAGAATCAATTGATTGAGCTTCACAGAGATGCATTGTGCTACTGCAAATTCTACCAGCCAAGAGGTTTTTGGCAGCTCTAGTCTGAAAATCTAGATATCTTTGTAGGACTTTCTTGACAGTTCAAAGTGCCTCAGTGAAATGTAACAAGCTCTTAAGAATTGTTTAAATGTCACACCTCTGTACAGTAAGTTAGAAGTCCAGTGGAGCTGGATATAGAGCTGTCAGTTTACCACAAGAAATAACATCTGTTAAGATTTATCTTTACTGTTAAGACCCAGCTCAACTATAGAGTACATTATTTCTTAACAACAAATTAACACCATGGCTTCAAATTCAGCTGAACCTGTGTGCTCATACATTTGAGTACACTTCCTGTACAGCTGTAAGAATCTGTTTTCTTGGTTTTAGTAGCATTAAAGTCAAGTTGTCATGTTTAACTTTCCTGTACAGTGTTATCTTTATATGTGTGTGATAGGTAGATTTTAAAACATCTACCAAAATTACTTTACTGTAACGAATGAATTCATAACGATCTAAAAAATCAGTAAATGCTAGACAATTAATGTCCTACAAATGTGGATTCTTATGTCTTCAGTTCAAAAAGAGTTTGTTTTCATACATCAAAATAACCCACATTGAAAAGACTATGTAAAACTGTTATATTAGTGACCTAGCAAACCTAATAACAGGTGTTAATTGTAGTGCAAACATGATTTTTAATGCTGAGGGATATGATAAGAAAAGTGTCAAACCCTCTAGTTTAATACTAACTACCACTCTGGTTAAATGCTCAAGTGGGGTAATAACAAAGAAGACAAGACCTAGGAAAAGATTGTGAGCAATGGTGTATGGTGCAAGATAGATTCAGCTGTACTGGAGACTTATGGCTTCCATTAAATACAATTTCTCAAGGATAAATGCGAGGATGCACGAGAATAAATGGATCTCAAGGATCCATCTCAAGGACTCGCGAGGTCACATGGTAACAGTGGAGCCAGTGACTTCCAGGACTCTGCTATGGGCTGTGTTTGTGTCAACAGTGTTATGGTTCAAACCCATCAGCAGCTCAGCACCACGCAGTTACTTTCTCACTGTCCCACCAGTGGGATGGGGAAGAGAACTGGTGGGATAAAAGTGAGAAAACTTGTAGGTTGAGATAAAGACAGTTTAATAGGCAAAGCAAAAGCCACATATGCAAACAAAGCAATACAATGAGTTCATTCAACTGTTCCCTTGGACAGGCAGGTGTTCAGCCATCTCAGCCATCTGAAAGCAGGGATTCATCACTGGTAGCAGTGACTTAGGAAGACAAACACCATAACTCCAAATACCCCCTCCTTCCCTCTTCTTTCCCCAGCTTTATATTTTGAGCATGACGACATATGGTCTAGAATATCCATTTGATTGTTAAGGTCAGCTGTCCCAGCCGTGTCCCCTTCCAACCCTTTTCCACCCTCAGCCTCTTCACTGGTGGGGTGGGGTGAAAAGCAGAAAAGGCCTTGGCTCTGTGTAAGCCCTGCTCAGCAAGAACAAAAACACATCTAGATTAGCAGCACTGTTTTTAGCACAAATCCAAAACACAGCTTCATACCATCTCCTGTGGAGAAAATGAGCTCTGTCCCGGCCAAACCCAGCATAAACACCCACTGTGTAAATGCTTACTCTGAGTTATTTCACTGGATGTACATGTCCCAGATTAATCCAGGCAACTTGTATTATAAACACACAGATATTAATAAACCAGAAAACTGTGGTGTTCTTTGTCATTATTAGCTTCTGTCTGTCTGCTCAGCTTCCAAAGGCACAGACACATGGATCACAAAAATATACTGTAGCAAAGCTACAGTTTGATAGCTGAAAATTACTTGGGATAAAATAACTTGAAGTGATTTTCATAGTCCTTTGACCCTCTGAATCACATAGTCATAGCCAACAGGTAAC
The DNA here is from genome assembly GCA_013399945.1 of Ploceus nigricollis. Lineage (NCBI taxonomy): Eukaryota > Metazoa > Chordata > Aves > Passeriformes > Ploceidae > Ploceus > Ploceus nigricollis. The sequence goes on from VXBC01003208.1 coordinate 266,886, forward strand.
ATTTCAGCTGCTTTATAAATTCAGAAAGATGTGAATTTACTCTGGCTAGCCTATACATAACTGCCCCTGGCCACTGTTGCTTTGTTAATCTAAAATTTCTATATATGCAAGTAAATGTACCTTATACCTGTCTGACACAGCTAGAAACACCAGGTAGTTGGGTTTTTTTCTGTTGTTTGTGGTTAGTTTGGTTTTTTAAAATTTATCTTCATTTCAAAAGACCTTACATTGTTCAAGAAAAGCTTTGTATCAAATCTTCAGGAAACTGAATTTTCATTATTATTCTTTCCTGTCTTTTGTTACTTGTAGAACTTGCTGAAAAGAGACATGGGGTGAGGAAAGCATTTTATATTCAAACTTCAAACACCACTCTGAATGCAAAACTATGAGAATTTTCTTGAAACATCTACAGAATTTGGTCTAGCCATTTAACTAATAGATTCAAAATTCAAAAAATTGCCTAGCTGTGGCTTAAACATGCTCAGCTGAGATACCAAGTAAACTATAAGTCTCAGAATAGATAAGGAGTACTTGGTAATTCTTCAAGCCTCTGAAGAAGATTTTGACATATCAGGCAAGCACAAAGCTTCTCTCACAATGAACAAAAATGAAAATCAATTGTCACAGAGCAGTCATGGAAGTGCAGCTGTGTCTAGGAAAGTATAAAACCAGAAAGGCTGCGTTGCAGGGGAAAGAAATGATATGCAAGTAAGATGGACTTTAAAGTCTGGTAAGTTCAAAGGTAAAAAATCATGTTGGTTCTCCAAGTTAGTTCTACATATTTACCTTGAATAGATTTTCCAAGTGAACCTTAGAAATTCACATTATAGATTAGTCTAAACAGAGAAATGGAGACCCCACCAATATCTGACTTTTCTCTGCAAAATGAGTTATTTCTTGTGTGCATCATAATGACCTTTCACTAAACATGAAGATCTAGGAACAAAAGCTGCCTTTGTTACAAAAGCTTTGTTACTGTGCATCTTCATTGCACTGCACCATGGGTGATTCCAACTACTTCTTTTATTTCTGTCAGTCAAAGTTTATCTGGTTGATATTGACAAACTCTGGTGGAGGTGGTGACCTCTCATTGAGACCATTTGCTGGAGTTTAGTTCTGCAATTCTAAATTCTAAATTCTCTTGCCTGCATTATACTTAGAATTTGTATACCTGTTCATACGGCAACATAGGTCAGTTCACAAAAGCTAATTATTTCAGGTTCAGTGAGATGTCAATAGTCATGCAGGGCTAGGAGTGATTTACTCCTTATCACATAGGCTGAAAAGCAGGAGGAGAGATTAAAATTAATACATTAGCAACTGAATTTATAAGTTCTTCTGACTTGTCACCCAGAAGCTGCAACTAAATCAATGAAATATTAATCTTGTTGTGAGACTTTGCATGTTCTTCCCACCCCAAAGGCACCACTGGAGTTTTGACACCCGTCACACAAGTCTCTTGCTGAGTGGTTGCTGCGGCTTAGTGCAGGCTACACAAATCTCCAGTGGATTTTGTGGCACCAAGCTGGTAAACAAGGTTAGAAGCTGAAGCACACACATTTCCTAAACTCTCTACCTTAAAATTACCAGTTATCTAAGCAAACAGAAAGATATAGAGATATTGTGGGATGGGGGGTGTGTTTTATATGGAGATTTTGTGGTGTGCTTTTTGTGGGCTTTTTTGTTTGGTTGTTTGGTTGGTTTTTTATTTTGTTTTGTTTTGGTGTGGGGGTTCTGTTGTTTTTCTTTTTTTGTTTCAGTAGTTTTGGTTAGTTTTGTTTTGACTTGTTTTGGTTTCTTGTTATGTTTTTTTTTGTGCGCTTTTGCCTTTTTGTTGTGGCTTTGTGGCTTTTTTTTTGTTTGTTTGGTGTGG
>VXBC01003208.1:268806-309096 GCA_013399945.1 Ploceus nigricollis
TTTTTTGTGGCAACTAAAGTTAACAAGCCTTGTTTTGAAAATAGTACAAGCTCTGTGTTTTATGTTGAGATGCACTGCTGGCCACAGCCCTACCTGTGAATTGTGAGTTCATAGCTGAGGCACCCTGATATTTCCAGCTGGCATTTCTCATCACTGTTACAGCACATCCCAGCATCTAGACATCTACAGCAGGAGAGGACCCATTTGCTTCCATCTGGCATCATTCTGGATGTGCACCCTTGCCTTGTGCCTGCGTGGTGAGTGCAGGTTTGGCTGACACACTGCAAAACCCTGCAAAACAGCTTTTTCAGGTCTGCTTTCTTTAGGTTCTCAGTTAAGTAGAGAACTGTTCTTCCTTCGTCTCAGTCCCTTGGAGCAGTTGTTGTTTAATGCTCTAGCTCTAGCTAGACACAAGGCATGGCTTTATGAAGTACACAGTACTGTACACAGTACAATCACATTTCTTTTCCCTCACTGAGCTGCACACTGGGAGCTCCTGCAGGCCCTCATCCTGTAGGACCAGCAGCAAGACAGAGGTGGCTGCACCATTGGTTGAACTTCCTGAGGCAGGGAAGGCACTTCATGCTTGGGAGCTGCCTTGGAGCCCCAAGCCCTGCTCCTGTCCCAGTCACTGGCCTCCCTGACTGCCAAGCCTGGCCTGGCACCCACCACGCCATCATCTCACCAGGACATTGGGAGCCCTGCATATAGGAAAGGCCAATGTGATAGCTATAGGGGAAAAGGTGCTGAAAATCCCACTGAAAAGGATTTTCAGGAGAAAGAACACATCCTTTTTTTCTGACACCTTTTACTCTCAGCAGATAAATCAGTTTTGTTAAATCTTCCTAAGCAAGTCAGCTGTCCTAGCTCGCCATCTTTTCCTTCCTCCTGCCTGAAGAATATTCACATGGACCATAATATGCAACTCATCATTCCATTGGAAAATGCCCTCAGATGGCTGTGGTTGGCTGCCTCAGAGTGGGACTGAACATGCTTTCTTCTTATAATTCAGAGAGAAAACAGCCAGAATCAGGGGGAAAATGCCATCCTAACATCTTTCCATGCCAGCTTGGGGAGTGGGAGGATCTTGGCTTCAGCACATCTGGGCTGCTGCTCTAAATCCCTGTATGGGAAACTCATCAGTTGTTTGATCCACAAGAGCAGTCTGATACACAAAATTATGGCTCTGATTGTAAAATCAGGATGAGGGAACTGGTTGCTGTTGTATTTCCTTATCAATGATTTCAATGACTGTTTGTTGCCTCTCCATGTGGGTTGCGTTTTCAACTGAATTGCAGTCACTGAAAACACACACACAAGTATACAACTAAAAAAAATAATTTTCAATTACTGGCCGAAGGATTATTATATTAGATAATAATCTTTCATTATCCCGAGATTAAACACTGTGCTTGGTGCATGCTGATGCAAGCTGAACAAAACAGACTGTTTTACTGCAGTGGAAGAATTACAGTAATTACACTTCCTAAATGAAGTGCTGTCAGCCCAAGTTAAGCTTTGCAGCTCTTCCAAAATCCTCAGACTCAAATTTCCAGATATGATTGACTCTTCGATATTCTGAGCCTGCATTCCAGAGTGCCCGAACTGCTGAAAAGTAATTGTTCTGCTTTTGAACTGTCTCAAAACCACTTTACTAAAACCTCTGTCTACTTCTAGTATTTAGAATCATCAGGTAGCTCAACTAAAAAAACAACCAGAGGATGGATGTTAAACAGTCACTGTTTTGCAGGGAGATATTGAGAAATACTCCGAGGTGAGATTCTATCAATTTTATGTTCCACTATGAGAAAAATATGCCTGATTTACCATCTTCCTTGTTGTGTTCCTCCAAAAAGGTTTTAGGCTCTCTTAATAGGACTGAATTTTCAAGTCTAGTGATCAGAAAGTCAAGCATCGCTTCTCACAGCAAAAAAGTAGAAAACTGATGGATTGCCATCTCTCATTTTCCACTAAGTATCCTTCCAGTGAGTAAACTTCATGGACTTTTTCCCAATTCTCCTGAATTTTTTTGTAAAAGAGCCGCTTGGAGAGGTCTGTTGGAGCTGTTCCTCAAAGGAGTATTGCATATTAAAAGTTGACTTTATAAATGGCATCAATGTATGCTTGTAATACTTCAGTCTGGCTGAGCAAAATGAACCATTGCAAAATGATTACAAGAGTTCACAAAAGTTTTTTTTTTTGTCATTTATGGACTCAAAGTACAATTTTGTTGATACATTCCTTTTGCTTTTAAAACTTTGGACATGATTGGACATGGATCATTGTCCTACCACAGTGATATTGTCTATGAGACAATTATAGAAAATTCAACTCCCATTGCTGATAAGCCTCCAAGCTTCTTCTGTGACACCTTGCTGGGCAGAAATGTGTTAAATTGCATGTTTCTCTTCTTATTTCATCCATTTTGATGTATTACATCAAATAGTTCTGGAAGCTACAATGTCTGCTCTTGGGCCTGAAATGTATTTTTTAGTTCTGCTGCTAGAGCAAAGGTTGAAAAGGAGGAAAGAAGGAAGCGAAAGGGGAGAAATTAATGTATTATATATATTTAAAATATATTTTTGTCCTTACTGAAATTCATAATGACTTTACAAGGATAATTTTTCTTTCATTTATTATGCAATTTTATATAGTTGACACAGATTTACCAACAGTAAATGGATATATCCTTTTTTATCATAAGCATACAATTTTATGTGACAAATAAATGGGATAGGGACAAGAATTAATCAAAGCTGTAAAAATGAAATGAGCATGTGTGTGATGCATATTTGTTCATTTTTAGACAGTTATTGTTTGATATGGTTATTATAATTCTACGTTGTACTGGGAAATTCAATTTCTTCTACCAAAGATCATGAAAATCTGCTAATAGTATCATAAACCAAGAGACAAAAAATTTCTTTTCTGCTCAGCCATTAAATATGTTTGAAATTGGTTGCCTTTTAATTGTAAAGCTTGATCTCAGACTATCAAGAAGGCAATATATGGTGAATTGAAGGAATATATGGTGAGGAGATTGAATAATTGAACTTCAGCCTTTACAAGTACTTTGTAAGGCTACACGTAGAAAAAGCATTGACTGTATAGCCTCAGTTAAGATTATATAGTTACTACTGTGCATAGAAAGTTACTATTGTGTGTACAGCTAATGTGTAGTTATTCTACAGCCTTTTTTCAGTGTTGCTGAAACATGGAAATCAAGAGAAAGATTACTTGCTGATAAAAATATAGGTCCCATTTACTGAAACTTTGGGAAAGCAATGTCCCATATCCTTTATTATCATCATTTGATCTGTACTGCATCGGATATAACATATTTTTAAAAAATGCAGTTGCTTCTGTCAACCATCCTGAAGTCTTTCATAATCTTCTTCCCTACCTTCTTCAGTTGCATTTTAAAAAGAAAGGAATAAGCTACCATATAGATTTTAAAGGATTGCATATATCCATTTCTAACAGTTTTAAACTGAAGTTAGCTCAGTACAAACCCTCATTTGTTCCTATATGCTAGGTCATGAATAATATTTTCTTTTTTATGCCATTCTTTTACTACCTAAAATTAAATTGACCCTACTTGTTACTATAAATCTTAGTCTTATGATTCCTTCCATTGTTTTCACTGAATAAAAAATATTTGTAATGTATTTCTGTATAATACAGAAGGCTGTCACACCAGTTTAAACTGTTTACAAAGCATCTTAGTAGCAAACATAATGGTGAAGAATGACTTTAGGCTGAATATGTCGGTATTTTACTACAAGCAAAACTCTCAAAGGGTTCCAAAATTCCACTTTCCTAACCACAGAAGCAGAGAGTCTGACTCCCCTAAGGTGTTGGCAGAGAACAAAGCACATGAGCAGCAGTATGAATGGCATTAACTTAATTTCCAGCTGATTCCATTCACTGCCAATGGAAAGATGGACATGATAAAGCATTAGCAATTTTCATCTGTTAGTATAGCTAGTGTTTCATTCAGAATTTCTCTCTGGGGAGGGAAAATGTGCTGGAAATTTTCTATCATTTGCTCACTTGCCTTGCTACACATGCAAGTGCCTAATTGACATTCAGCTTGGCTGCAAACAGAAATGGCCATTTATGTGTGTGTCTCATCTGTTTGCAGACGTGACCCTTAGCTATGACTTTACTTGCAGGTTAATGTCATGCTGATGTAATGGAAAATGTTCATGCAGCCCAAAGCTCAGCTTTTCAGGCCAGGACAAAATAGCAGCTGTTCATGTTTGGAAAGGTAGTCTTTGCAACCAAAACAGACAAGCAGTTTTCTCTCTCATATTTGCATATTAGGAAGGGACAAGATTTATATAACATGAGGCAATTTTAAATTGAGAGTAACAAAAATCAGATTGCTCATGCAATTCCAATTAATATTTATTTATAATTCTTACACAAACTGATCATATCCTACCTTCAGCAGGACCACTGGCTTGTTGTTTCTCTTGTTTAGAATAATAAAAAGGGAGTTACAGTGAAAAAATCTGTTGGACGCAGTTCCTATTTGGAATCCATCTACAGTAAGACAACAAAGAAAAAGGTTTTTTGTTAAAGGGACTACTAAATGCCTCTCTGAAGATCCTCATTTTGTGGCAGAGTTCCTATAAGGTGTTTGGAAATTTCTTCAAGTATAAGTATTTTTGTGAATATTCACTAATAGCATATTCCCTGTATTCTATATGACTAAACTGATCCGGCTACATTAATGCTAACCTGAGATTCTCTAGAATTAAGAAGACTTTGAGCAAACCCAAAACATATTTTGCATAATTACAAGTGTTTATAACAGTACCAGAAGTATAGTTCCTTAGCTGGAAGACAGTTGCAATTGTTCATAGACTTCACCTTCAAGTCCTGTTAAGTAAATAAAATGTGTAAATAGTGTAACAAATTAGATTTTGCACTGACAGGGATAAAAGTTGTACAATACTTTTAATGCTTATTATTCTAGCCAGTTATTTCTGGATGTTCTGCATCAGTACTGATGGGTGCTTGAGGACATATCACACAGAAAATTTTCTTCTCAATAGCAAAATCATATAGCTCATTTATTATCAAATCTATTCAACAAAGAGCTTGTGGCTATCCTCCCAGTAAAAAGGAACAATCCTGATATGAGCAACATATGTTGGCTGACATTTTCCACAAGTGTTATCAGAAGGTGTTTTAAAATTTGGTTGTGCCCAGCACCAAGGATACCAAGAGCTTCTCTATAAAATATATTATTCACCTACTCAACTGCCACCCCTCTCCTGGAATACTTATTACATTTCTATGGTGCATCATCTGTAAAGTCTGAATTATCCTAATTCCCCTTACAGTATTTACCTTTAAAATTATATTAATTACAATATTTTTTTAGTACTAGTCTCTTTTGTAAAGCAGTCATTTTTAAAATACTATCTGAAATAGAAGATAATTGGAAATAGATCAGGAAGCAAAACATGAAGATTGTCAAATATTATTTTTTTTTATGTGCTACTAGGATTTAAAGTAAGATTCGGTTCAGAATATTAGCAACTGGGAAGGCCAAACTTCTGAGATTAACTTCACCACTGCAGCAGCTCTGTGTATGTTACCATGGAAGCATATTTGGGAGGGAAAAGGCAGCTGGGGAGAGGGAACTAACTCTCTCAATACAGCTGAAAATAACTGTTACAATGCTGATCTCCTTCTTCCTATAAATCTCATTGCAAGACTAAATCCAGACCAATAACCGCTTCATGATTAGCCCCACTCATGAGGGCAATAATCAACCAGCTGTCTGTAGAATTGAGCTCATTCTATAAAATGGATCTCAGACAAAAGGCTCACATTTGGGCCAAATAGGAAAAACCACTCTAGCAGAAAAGTGCAATGCCAAAAAACAGCGAGAAAACAACATGAAATGACAATTTAATTGGTGAGGTATTCTGGGCAGGGGTGGGTGGGGACAACATCTGTACAAGAGAGGAGCAAAAGGTGCTTTTATAATTTGATTCTGTCTCCTCGTGGTTTCAGTCAGNGATAAATTAAATTTAACCTGACAATTAAGTGGGTATTATATAGCTAAAGGTGCAGAAGTACACTTTGCATATTTTCTTCAAAAATACAGTAACACTTAGGCTTCTATGTGTTTTGAGATTACTCCACTGCCAGTTCTATGGAACCTTGAAAAAAGTTAAAAAACACTTGAATTATTGCTCCATAAAAATGTTGCTGAAAAATTCAGTTTTGATATGTGCTGGTGTATTGCATTTCTCATGTGTCATTTACAATATTTACTAAATACTCACTTATCCTTGGGAGGTACTGAGTATATTTTCTCTAGCATGGCTATTTTAGCTGGTAAATCTTACCCTGCTAATCTCTCATCATATAATCCATTATCTGAGCATTTAGTCAAGGGGTTTGAAAATGACCCTTACTTATTGGAAACTATTTACTCTTAAAAAACCTCTTCCAATATAGTCCTTTTGTTTGGAAGTTGCAAAATAAGTCCATTTTTGATTCATTGTGTGTGTTATCAGTGAGATGAAAGTGGCAACTGTATGTCAGGGCTGAAATCTAACCAAAAGCTGAAGAATTTATGGGAAAGGACAGAAGTGTAAAGCTTAATTTCCATCAATTAATCCAGAGTGTATTCAGTATCAGGCTGCGCCAGCAGGGACTGATCTGTGTTCCCCAGTAAATCTAATCACTCATCCTAATTAAAAAAAATGTTTTTTCTCCTGTCTATATCTTTTATTACAACGTGTTTGCTTGTCTGATCTGAAAACAAGACAGAACTTAAATAACTATGAAGAATTACTTAATCACCTTTATAGCTTCATCAAGAGGAACCAACCCAGGCAGCCCATTAGCAAAGACAAATGAATAACAAGTCAAAACTTAAAAGAACTGAAATAAAAAATAATGAAAATTACACATTTCTCTCCCTATCTATAATAAACATAAGAGTGAATAGCTGATGAAGTTTTGAGATGTTTGATAACTCAGAATATCTTTATACCTTAATTATTGTCTCTGTTCTGAGGTTTCATTCCGTTCATTCTGAGTTTATCACTGAAGCTGAGTTAGGGGTCCTTGTGGCTCACAGCATTATCTGCTCCCTAGGAATTGAAAATGAACTTTCTAGCTGGTGGCTGATGCTGGCATAGCTTAATCAAATCTCAGGTCACAAACTGAGTACTGAGGGTCATCTAGATCAACCTCCTGCTCAAAGCCAGGACTGCTGCTGAGTCTGGACCAGCTGTGGCTATGTCTATCCAGGTGTTCCAAAGCTTGGACACAGAAGATGCCACAGTCTCTGCAAAACCTCTTTTTGTGTTGCACTACTCTGTCACTGAAAAGGTTTTTAAATCTGAGCCTATGAAGTAATAGTTTGTGACTGCTGCTTCCTGATGTATCATTTGGTGCTGCCAGGAAGCATTTGGCCCCATGATCCTGGTTCGGCTCTATAAATAGAATAATATGTCCCTTAGCTCCCTCTCAACAAGTTTAACCAATTCAGCTCACTCCACCTGTTCCTACAGGACACCTGCCCACAGCCTCTGTCCATCATTCTTGTTCCCTGCAAGACCTTTTCCTATTTCTCCATATCCCTTTTGAGGAGGGAGACATATGACTGGTTTGCAGTCTGCCAGGGCAGCCTCACCAGTGCTGAGCAGAGTGGGGATAAAAGCTTTCCTGAGCCTGCTGGTCATCTTTCTCCTAATAGAGCTCGGGGTTTGGTTTATATAATTTGCACTGAGCTTAATGTAATACATAATAAACTGAATAGATTCAGAAGAAATTCAGTATGGATAACAAGAAAGGAACTGTAAGCAGCTGTGTGAAAAATAACTGGGATAGCAGTTCAAGGACAAAAGACGGGTATGACAGGAGTTTCAGCTAGATGGAGTAACAGTGGCATCTGTGCTCAGAAAGTGACAGGGAAGGTATGAAACAGAAGCGAGGAGACTGAGGAATACACTGAGATATGTTATTAAATCTCTTTTGATAAAAATTTGCAAGAGGCAGCTGTTTAATTTCAGTGACTCCTGTTCAAATCGTGAAAGTGTAAACAAAACAAACTAGATTAGTCAAAGCATTCTCAGTACAGGAGGTTCAGCTTCAACCTGGACACAGACCACTGAAATAAATGTCTTTAATACTTTGCCCTTCTATAAGGTCACTAACTATATGATTCTGTTGATTTTAGGTTGGGCTCCATTTTGATGCCTTCTATTCCTGCATCCTCCTGTGAAGTGGTTGAAATAAGGACAGAGAGAGAAAACTCACCAATTACCATCAGCAGCCTAACAGACTCAACTTCAGGGAAATTAATTTAATTTATTACCAATCAGTTCAGTGTAGGATAGTGAGAAATTAAATCTTAAAACACTTTCTCTCCCAACTTTTTCTTTCTTCCTGAACTCAACTAAATTCAGAATTTTCTGTGTTTCCTCCTCCTCAGTGGCAGAGGAATACAATGAATCGGGGCTCTGGTTAGTTCATCACATGTTGTCTCTGCTGCTCTTTCCTCATCAGGGGAGGTTTCCTCAAAGCATTTCTCTGCTCCAAGGTGGGGTCCTCACTGGGCTGCAGTGGATATCTGACCCACCATGGACTTCCATGGGCTGCAGGGGCACAGCTGCCTCACCACGGTCTGTACCATGGGCTGCAGGGGAATCTCAGCTCTGGCACCAGCAGTATCCCTTCCTCCCCCTCCTTCTACATTCACCTGGGTGTCTGCAGAGCTGTTCCTGTCACATATTCTCACTCTTTTCTCTGGCTGCAGCTACTCTGTGTTATTGTTTTCCTTCTTGAATACATTATCCCGAGGCACAACCATGGTCAGGGCTTGGCCTTGGCCAAGTTGCTCTTCCTTGGAGCCAGCAGGCATTGGCTCTATCAGAAATAGGGAAAGCTTCCGGCAGCTCCTTACAGAACCCAGCCCTGTAGTCTCACCATCCCCTCACTATCAAAACCTTGCCATGCATCCCACTGCAATGTAAAATTAACAAAATATATAAAAATATCTGCTCCCCCTCTCTTTTCCATTTCTACTTACCCAGCTTTGGTTTTCATTTTACCCAAAGGTGAAATGAGCAACGCACAGATTAATAAAAGTCTGGAAAAGGAAAGGGAGAAAAGTTTGAACCCTTGAAGTGTGAACGTGGGAAGATTTTTTATCCATAGTTCCTGTTTAACATTATGCCTAAGGTTTGTGTTGAGCAGAAATCCGCTCAAGACTGTGGACGACAGAGGTATTGGTAAGATTCATGTTTTCTGTTTAACTGCACTGAAGGGTTGAGGGGTCTTCTACCAGGAAAGTGTAGAAGGTGTTTTCTGGGTCATAGTTCACCATGCATCTCTATTCTCTTAGCAGATCCATATTTACAGAGCCAGTTACCCCACAGGAGAAAAATATTCAAATAAGCAGTCATTGACACCGTGAGTAGCCTGATCTCACTGAATGCTGGAACCAGAGAGGGAGCTGCTAACACAAAACGTTTGCATTTTTGCTTTGTTGTTGTTGTTGTTGTACTAGTTTTTTCACCCACCTGAAGCCTCTTGAATATTAATCAAATGCTTTTTCTTGACAAATCCGGTGTTGAGCTGTTTGAGCTGGGTATACAGAGCATGATTAATCTTCATTCACGTTTAGTCAAGAGTTGCAGCTAATGGTGACTGTGGCATTGAGATTATTAATTCATGCTTACAAAATGTGAATCAAACAGCTTGATTTTTCTACCAAATCTCATACTTTGGAGCTAAGAGTTGTTTGATACTGACAACAGCTGAAGCCAGTCAGGTAGAGATGCTATTATTTTGCTTATTTTTATCAAGACTTTTATCTCTTACTACTATCTAAGTCTTCTTGCCTCTTGTGCAAGATACCATCTGAATAAAGAAAAGGTAGTTGAAAGTTCATGTGTAGAGACTAAGACAAGACAAGAAATAAACATTTCGAAAGAGATTACTCAGGAGAAGTGAGACAAGACAACAGCTTCATTCCCACTTGTGTATGGAAGGGCCATTGATTCCAAGGAGAATTATGAGGCAGGATTTAAGTGAGGCCAGTGAAATGGAACTAGAGCCTTAGAGGGCTCCTTCCACTCCATGGTGCCAGTGCGGAGACAGAAGATTGAAAATGAAGAAAATTTGCTGATAATAATCTTCCTGGTGATACAGAAGACTGGGTGATTTTCAATATTTCTCTGTATAACATCATATCCACTTAAGTTAGCCTGTGTATCTGCACTGCTATATGATGTGTATATGAATTGGGTCATATAAAGTTCAATAGTTCTCTTCCAAAAGAAGAAAAACACAAGTGGGTAGAAATGTATCATTACAGCAAATGAAGCAAGAGCAAGACTAACAATGAATACCTAAAACAGGAGCAGGATGTGGGTTTCACATAAATGGCACAGTCTGAGAGCATGTTGTAATCAGCTGTAGTTCAAGCAGAAATATTCTGCGAGTGAAACAGCGCAGTCCTTTACAGTCTCATATTATCTTCTTTTCCAGTTGCTGATATGGATGGCAGTGTACCAGGGCAGAAGCTCATCTGTACTTTCACAAATATTACATTCTGCATGCAGGGCCATGGAAGTACCTCTCTGAGCACTGCTGACAAACCGCACACCATATCTAATACTGCAAATGTTGTAAAGGGTCCAAATTGATTTGGTACTTCCAGATTTCAGGAGATTGTGCTAGCTGAATTAATTTGAAAGGGAAGCTCCTTTTTACCTGGATACAGCTTGCTGAAGAGGCACTGGGGATAAGACTTGGGCAAAGAAGCAAAGCCTATTAAAAATCATTAAAATGAACAGACTTGATGAGGAACATATTGCTTCTATGAGCTGATGTGAATTCACTGCGTGAGAAGAAATCTGATAATACAGAAGATAATGTGTTCTTAAATGGGAGATCAAGAGTCTGCCTAGTGGAACAGGTGATCAACAAAACTTGGCTATTAATCTTTGAAACTCTTCTCACTTTGAGAACAGTTTTCCATATGTGAAAATGCTTCTCTACATGGTCCATCAAGATGGAAGTTAAACCTTTTGCTCATCACTATGATAGGGAACACTGCAACTGTCCTGGTTTCAACTGGGATAGAGCTAATTTTCCTCTTAGTAGCTGGTACAGGGCTGCAGTTTGGGCCTAGGATGACAGTAGCTGTGATAACATACTGATGCTTTGTCTGCTGCTTAGTAGAGCTTACCCTAAGTCAGGGATTTTCAGTTTCCCATGATGTGCCTGTGAGGAGCTGCACAAGAAGCTAGGAGGGAGCATGGCCGGGACCCCAGCTGACCCCAGCTGACCCCAACTGGCCAAAGGGATATTCCATACCACAGAATGCCATGCATAGTGTATAAACTGGGGGAGTTATCCAGATAGGGGTCTGACCGATGCTCAGGGGCAGGCTGGGTATTGGTCAGCAGGTGGTGAACATTTGTGTTGTGCATCACTTGTTTTTCCTGAGCTCTATTTCTCTCTCCTTTTTATTAAAATTATTAGTATCATTTTTGACAGTAGTAATAGTAGTACTTTATATTAAAGCATTCTTACCTTAATACATAAATTTTTCTTTTTTCTTTCTTATTCTACTTCCTACCATGAGTGTGGTGGGGGGTGTTTGAGTGAGTGAGACGCTGTGGTGCTTATTGCTGGCTGGAGTTAAACCACAACAGTTTCTCACCTTTCTTCCTGAAAGTGCAATCTGGGAGAAAATTTACAGGGAAGGAGCATAGCTGGGTAAATCAAATCCATTCTGTATTGGATCCTACTGCACAGCAGGGTCCTTTTGCCTTCTGCTTATTTATAACACTGCTCTAACAAGAAAAAGATGTGTCTCCCTCAGGCTGTATCTGTTTGGAAAGAAAGGTCAGATTAGTTCAAGACCTGAGATTTGACCATAGACAGCTCTTGTTACTCTCTCTGCTGCCTGTCAGCCTCCTTTACCCATGCTTTCTTGCAGAAATGCCTGTGCCTGCCTTTGCATTGCTGGTCCTGACTTTGTTTTTCCCTCTTTGTTTTCTGGCTTGAGAACACATGGCTGCAGCTTAACCTGGCAATTTCTGGACTGCAAGCAACCCTGGGCCCTAGCCATGGTACCAGCCCTCCTTAACCTTGGCTTACTGGGGCATGGTGGGGCTGTGCCTCATGGGAGAGGAGAGAGGAAGGTATGGTCCAGGTGTTGTTGGCATCTGCTGTCACAGCTGGCCTGCACCCCATGGCTTGCAGTTAACTCAGACAGCCACCTGCTAGCAGAGATATTTGTGTGAGCCTGTCTTAACTGACCTAAGCAAAAAACAGAGGAATTGTTTCAAATGGGAAGTCCCTGGTGATTTGGTTCTTCCTGACTGGTCTAGTTTAGGGAAACAGTGAGCTCATCCTATGGAGAGCAATGTTCCCTTGGATGAGGAAAGCTGGTGAGCAACGGATGGTACATTTGAGATGAAGATGTCTTCATTGGCACATCTATGCCAAGAAGGTGGATTCATGCCCTTCTCCTTTCCTGGCAGAAGGTGGCTTCTCAACTGCTGCCTAACCCAGGGCACTCAAAGCCAGCTGGGTGGGTGGGTGTGTTCCCCAAATACCAAAGTCCCTGTAAGCATGTCCAGAGCTGCTCTACTGAGAGCCACTTGATGCTTTCATATTTAGACCTGGCATGGTGATGCTCTTGCAGTGTTTAGACCTAGAGCTAAAGGTCCTATTACAAGTAGTGGGTGTTCCTCAGTTATCTCCCCTCAGTGTCCTTGTCTGGATGTTTTTTTTACTATGTCTGAGATACCAACTAGAACACGCAGCTCATCAAAGGGCAAATAAGCCACAGCTTATTCTTTTTCAAACCACAGGCACCTTTTTTAAGCATAACACTAGAGCATTAGGTCATGAGGTTGAAACTTGCCTATATTCCAGTAAGAATTTGTTATTCCTGGCACTCCAAAAAGTGATATACAAAGCGTATGCAACTGTGTCACTTTCTATGAATTACCTTTCAATATACAAACAATGGTATTTTTTTCCTTTTCTACCATCTTACTACACCGAATAACATTTGTTCCGGCAAACCTGAAAGTAGGCTCTCTTTCCTGGTATTGTGAGTTTCGGAGGCTCTCAAACAGGAACGGGCAGAGTGCTTATTCTTGGTGATGCAAAAATGCTGTGAAGTGTGAGAATTGGGCCTCTATCCCCAAAGGAATGTGTGTGAAGTGAGTGTCTGTACAAACATCTTGAAGCAGAGTTTGTGATGTATCATCTACTGGTGTACAGCAAAAATAACTACTTTCATTGAAGCTTCTTATCACAATAGAGATGTAAGAGTGCTCCAGTGTACATTCTGAAAGAAACATGCTGGGAAATTTTATTTTATTCAGGTGTGAGACTCATATCCAACTTTATTTTGAATATCTAATAAAAACCATCTTTTCCCACCTTATTCCATTTTAATATCTTTCAAATAATTTTCACTGTTTTGAATTCTGCCATTGACCTTTTGGCCAAGTTTCATAATAAAATTCAAGTCACAATGAAATATTTCTCCAGATAAATAGGAATTGAAAACAAGTCTGCTCTGTTGCACTAGTTCTGCACCCTATCATATGTATAACAACTGTGTTTAGATGTTGTTCAGTAAGATGAGAAGTTTAAAGGGAATAATGTAATTTCCATTAATGATAATTTCCAACTGCACAGAAGTGTAAGCAGTTTTTCAGCTGTCTCACCAGTAACAAAGGAACTGTCAATAGAGCTACCTTAGTGAAGATAAAATATGACAAAGGTCTATTGAATCAAAGTCAGTCATGTTTGTGGAACCTTTGTTCATACATACTTGGAAGTTTCCACATTATTAGCACCCACTGTCCTTCATTCTTTGGCATAAAATTTACATAACTGAAGTGCAAACAAATTATTTGTTGTCAATATTCATAATGCACTGTTTCCTGCTGTTTTGTACAAAAGAACATCTTCAAACATATTAGTTTTCTTCAGCTTTTTATAAAGCAATCTTAACTCTTCAGGTAGCAAACAAGATTATTTTGTTTACACTCCAGTGGATGAGCTATTGCTGCGTGAAAGCTGGCCAATGTACAGGGAATAAAAAAACTGGTTCCTTTTCAGCTCATTGGTGTAAATGTTGAGTGTATTGCTATAGCAACAACCCAAAATTAAGAATTCATTAGTTCCTCCCACTGGCATCTCTTAAATTACTCAGTGTTTTGGAGAGGAAGGAGATAGATTTTATTGGTTTTGCTCAGCAGCAGGTTATTAGCTCCTTTGATATGATCCAACACAGGCTTGTGCATATTAGTGCTACCAGCCTTCAAACTAAGACACCTGAAAAGCAATCAAGCACCCTGTGACTGCTGGGCCAATGTCTAACCCCAGAGAAATCCAAGGCTTGTTAAAGTCTGTATTTGGTAAATGCATGAATAGATGAAGATTTGCAGCCCTGAAGGAAATGATGTAGCTTTCCCATTAGCACTGCCCAGGATGATGGGGCAGCTCTGGGTCATAGAGTTATTTATGCAACAGTATTGTTGCAAATACACCTTTGTGGCATCCACATCTTCTCTCTCAGGAAATTTTCATAGAGGAGCAGAGAGAGAAGAAAGAGAAAACAATTTCTATTTCTGTTCCTTGTTTCTCCCATGTGGAATGCATTTGGAGATTGTTGACCTGGGGTGATTGGTTCATTGGATTCTGGTGAGGATTGTTTAGGTGTGATGGCCAATGAGAGCCAGGTGTGTCTGGACTCTTGGGAGAAGGTCACAAGTTAGAGTTAGTAGTTAGATATGGTAGTTAGAAAAGTGCGATGTAGTGTTAGTAGCTCTCTTTAAATAGTATATTAATGTATTATAATATAGATATAATGAAGAAATCATTCAGCCTTCTGAACTGGAGTCAGACATCATCATTTCTTCCCATCCTGGGTTCACCTGCATTTTTTACAAGACACCTTTTCCCCTGGCCTGGCACAGTTCCCCCTCTTGCTTATGAGGATGCCCCAGAAGCCTTTGTGATGAAATGCTCTGCTGTGCTGAGTTGACCACTCCTCTCTAGAGAGCTCATCTTCTTGGTTCACCAGGAAAATTAAATACTTGAGGTGGTTTGACTAGACTCCTCCAGACAATTTGCTGAGTCTAGCATAGTCCCTTAGTGTGATATTTGGCGATCTCCATCAAAATGAGGAGCAATTGGAAAGCATCTGCTGATTAATCAATCATATCTTCTTCCTCACTTCTTTTTAAAATGCCAATGAGCAAGATAGTGGCAAGAAGGCACCTAGTTTAGAAAGGAAAAGAGAGGGGACAAAATTGTTAACCTGGAAAGAAATGACACTGCTATAGCTCAGAATTAATATTTAAAATCAATACTTCTGATTGACTTGTGTCATATCTCTGCTCTTTGTCAGGAACACAGATGTCAGGTTCTTGAACAAATCTTGACTTTGCAGATGCCTTTGTTAGCTGAAGTTATCCTCTTCCACTATCCACAGCTTCAAGCTGAAATCTAAATCAACAGAGTAATAGTTGGACCAGAAATTTCCTGTCTTTCCATCCTCATTGAAGTAAAGATCCTTTAGAACCCCATGCAAGAGCTTCTTTATAAGCACCTGATGAATTGGATTTAAGCTGTGCAGTGTACTGCATATCAGGTTTTTGAAGACACATATTCCAGTTTCAATTTAGTATAAAAGCACTGACTCCAAAAGCAAGACAGTGGCAAGGAGAGCAGAAATCCATGTTTGACTAATCCCTGGATAGTAGGAAACTGCTAAGTACAGGACTGCTAAGAGTTAAATGAACAGTTGCAAGTATGTTGCAGTGTCTGCAGTTAATTTGCAAGGAGACTGTGAGAGTAGGAGTAAGATTTTCATTTTAAAAATATGAGACTCTGTACTTCAGGAGACACCAGGGCCAGAATCTATTTCCTGTTCTGTTAGTTGCCTATGTTTAGATCAAATGAGCAGTGTGTCAGATCTGAGCTTTCTGTGGTTTCTCTTACATTCTTCTGAAATAATAGCAGTTCTCACACTGGTGGAGAAATTGGTATTTTAACCTGTGTCAGGGTTCTTCCACCAGCAGAGAGATAAGAAATATTATCAGCATGTTCAGTGATGCTGTGATAAAGGAAGAGATCAGAAAGTGCTTCATTAGATGTACCTTTTTTTGGAGAATGAGAAAATGAAGTGTTTTATTTTAGCAGTCACAATCTCTAAAAAATACAATTCTGGGGAAAAAATGAATGAAGGCACCTTATTTTGAAGAGTTTAGTGGCAGAGTATTCTTCATACCTACTCTGCAGTCCAGCCAGTAGGTTCCTACTGAATTCAGTTAAAAACATCAGTCTCTAAATCCCTGTGTTACTTGATGCCTACACTCATTGCCTGGTGCAAAGCACGTGGAAAGTTAGATGCCTCTGGAAAGCCTTGCAGTATGAGCAGCAATTCAAACGACTTTTAATGAATGATAAAATATCTCCAAATAAATCTATTAAAGATATAAATGAAAACAAAACTGAAACAGGAAATAAAGGTTCTTTTCTATCCAGAATGCTTTCCCTCACTTCCATGACATGAATACACTAGAATTATATTCTTTCCCACTTTCCAGCATGTTCTTCATCAGATATATCTGATAACAGAGACTTTAACCTTTCACTGAAACTCCAGTCAATGCTAGCTTAAAGCAAAAATAGAAACATCTCCTTAGGATTAATTAGCAGTTTATGTATTAAGAAGGGTTTTGAACACAAGTGGGAAAAAGGAGGTTTCCTGTTGTCATCACCGGCCAACTCACCGTACTGAAAAGAGTTGCCTTGCTTGCTCAGTCTTTAATCCATGTTAGAAAAAGATCTGAAAATGAACAGCTCTGCTTCTGGAATGATTGACATAAGGACATGTTTACTACTTTGTCTGATGTCCTTAACTCATGTTATCCACTTAGCATTCATCTAACTCTCCTCTTTTCCACTGAAACACTGCAGTTTCATTCTAGATTCAAAAGAACTGTTATGAAGTTCTTGTTGAGGAGCAAAAAAAGCTGGACTTCAGTATTTTATTTCTTTCAGTAACTCTTTGTGATATAAATCCTATACACTTTCCTCGTAGCCTAGACAACCACTTTTTGTAGAGAGGAGGGAGAAATTCTTTTTTTAATTCACAGCTTTCAAAGAGTGAGTTTTATTAGATTATCACACAGGTTGAGATAATCTATATATTGTCAGTGTGACTGTTTGTTGGATCTGCAGTAAGGTGTAAGGAAGAAACTTGATATACTGTTGTGGCTTATCCCCAGCGAGCAAGTAAGTGCCATGCAGCTGACTGCTACTCTCCCCTGCTGTGGGATGGGTAGGAGAATCAGAAAAGTGTAAAATACATGGGTCAAGATAAGAGCAGTTTAAAAACTGAAATAAAGTAGAATATTTTTGGTATTATTATTATTATTACTACTACTACTACTACTACTACTACTATTTAAAGGGAGATAAAGAAAGTATTAAAACCCAAGAAAAACAAGTGTTGGTCAATACAATTGCTCACCACACACTGACTGATGGCCAGCCTTTCCCATGCTGTGATCAGCCACTCCTGTACAACTCTTCTCCATTTAAATATTGGGCATGACACTCTATGAGATGGAAAATCTCTGTGTTGCCCATCATTGTTAGCAAGATAATGAAACAAATCTACTCTTTGCACTTCAGTTGTGGTTTGCTGGTCACCCTGGTTACCAGTATATTTTTATTCACACAATGACCAAATTTGGATATTACTATTGCACATGGTAGACTCTCAAAAACCAAACTTTTCCAGAGTGAAAAAAGCAAATACTACAACCTTGGACAGGCAAAAAAGGACTCCAACTCATTGTATATGATCAAGTGAAGGAAGAGAGAGAGAAAGAGGAGAGAGAGAGAGAGATGCAATATTAATATTTAATATTCTGAAATACTAATTTTATGCTCAAAGCATCTTTCACGGCATTTATACAGAGAAACTGATGTGGAGGAAAAGGCATCAAATTTTACTCAGTATCTGAGCTTGGAAGACAAGTCTTTTGTTAAGAAATATATTCACTATTATGGAAAATAAGAAAATGTTAGTGGAGAAAGAGGACTAAACAACTGAAGGGTGGCAAAAGACGGAATTCAAGAAGTTGTAGATGAGTTACTGGGCCTTTGAATTTTAGATCAGCAATCGTGATCTGGGCTAGCTCTGTATTGATAACAAAGTAATTACTCTTTGACACATCTGAGGGGTCTGTGGTGATATGAATTAAGGGTCTGTGCTAAAACCTAAGGAACAGCTCTACATGCTACAAAACTTCAAATATAATCAATTTAAACAAAAGGCTGAGAATACCTATTAAAATGTGCAAAATTGATTTTATGGAGAGAAAATAGCAAATTTGGTACATGTCCTAGTCCTGTCAGGAACCCAGGCATTTCTCTCAATGTCTGATATAATGAATTCTGTGTTCAAGACCAAGTGTTTTATTTTCCTCTGCTCCCCCTTAATTCCTGTGACGCAGACCCCGACCCAAAAGACCTGGTTCAAAATCTCCAAAGTGTAACAGGGAAGAAAAAGAGCTTCACAATCACCAATTTCGTTGGGTGTAGTTACTTGCCCAATTAGAACTGGCCATTTGATTGAGCACTTTTAACCACTGACTCACTAAGGATGAGCCACAGAAAAACATGAGTGCTGAATATGCCTTCTGTACCTCTCACTCCTTGGTTTCTTCCCAGATTTTCTTCTTCTCAGATTTTCTTCCACCAGAGGCTCTTTGACCAGACTGATTAATAGCATAGCACCTGGAGGGGATTTATATGTTCTATGTGCTTTGCTTAAACATGTCTCTTTCTCCACCTACTTAGAGAGAATGGCTGAGGAAAAGCTGGCAGCAAGATAAACTGCAGTTACAGAAATCGATGAACTGTGAGATAATTGTCTGCATTTTACAATCGGTGATTTAGACCAGTCAATAAATATTTAATTATATTTTTAGGTCAAAATTAAATGGGGTAGGAGAAGGAAGGAAAATTATGCTTTTGATATTTGTTTCCTATTGTATGATTATACCTTTACATCAAATGGAAAGAAATTTCCCCCGAAATTGTATTTCTTTATGATTTCTCAACAATAACACTTGGAAGTATTGTACAAAGGTATAAGAAGAATTATAGGGCTGGATGCATTCATTGCTTTTGAGATATGGGACACAGTTCTTCCTCTTTCTCAAAAAAAAAAAAAAGAAAATCATAACTACTTGCCTAAAATGCGAATTAAAATTGCCATCCTGATTCTGTAATGTGAGTTTGTATTGAAAGATAAAGAGATTTACTACACAAGGAAAACAAATTGAAGGTAATCCAGCTGTGACAATCTGCTCCCAGATTTGTGTCCTATTCACTGGTCTCCTGTGCTGGTTTTGGCTGGGGTAGAGTTCATTTTGTTTGCAGTGTTGGTACAGGGCTGTGGTTTGGATCTGTGCTGAACACAGTGTCGATAACACATGGATGGTTTTGTTACTGCTGGGCAGACTTAAGGCCTTTTCTGCTTCTCCCTGCTCCTACGGGGAGGAGACTGGGGATGCACAAGTGTTTGAGAGGGGATATGACTGGGACAGCTGATCACAGCTGCTGAAAGGGATATTTCATTCCATATGGTATCATGCTCAGCAGATAAAGATGGGGGAAGAAGGAGGAAGAGAGTTCTGAGGAGAGAGTTCTCAGTAATGGCATTTATCGTCCCAAGTCACCGTTACACATGATGGATCCCTGTTTTCCTGGAGACGGACACCTGCCTGCCTATGGAGAATGATGAATGAATTCCTTTTTTTGTTTTGTGTTTGCTCTTGCTTTTCCCATTAAACTGTCTTAATCTCAACCCATGAATTTTCTCACTTTTCCAATTTTGTCCCCCGTCCCACTGGTGGGGGAGTGAATGAGTGGCTGTGTGGTATTTACCGGCTGGCTGGAGTTAAGCCACAGTCATCTTATTATCCAGAATCCCATATACTACAGTTAGAGCCTGTTTGTATGCTTTGGCAGAGCATGCGCTTATGAGTTTCCTTTAGACTTTTTGCAGCACTACCAGCAAACCAGCAAGGCTGAATCATGAGCCATTGAAATCACTGAGCTAGAAAAGTCAACATCTTGTCTTGCATAATCTTGTGGAAAAGGGTGTTTTGAGTTGGTTTTATTTGTGGCTTATAGTGTTTGGGGTTTTTCATAAATTCAAATTAAAAGTATTTTCATGTGAATCATTGAATCTGAAACTCTTGCAGTTCAGTCTAATTTGAGGGGAATGATTTCAGTCTTCTAAGATACTGGAAATAATAAGAATCCCAAATATGTGATGTTAAATCTGTGATACTAGGTAAATAACATAGATGAGTGACTGATTAAAATATAGCTGCTTAAATTATGATTTGGCTGGCAGGAACCTATCTGATCCATTAGCAGTTACACTATTAAGGTGTCTCCTCTGAGATGAAAGGCAGCAGGTTTTGGTTTTTTTTGAGGCTGCAAAATCTTGTGGTTTGGCATTAATAGAACTAAATTGTAGCAAGTACTCAGTTTCAGTTACCTGTCCAAAAGGCTACCTTCTAGCCAGAGAAAAACTAGCAAAAAACGTACTGCAGTGGTTGGAGGAAGGAGATGGAAAAGTGGGAAAATTATTTTTTAAACACAACTTCTCAGGTAGAATAGTGACTGAAAATGCTCTTAGACTTAGTGAGTGGCGCAGGATTCAAAGTTGTGAAGAGCTTCCCATCAACTCCATTGTCCTGTGGGCATGTTTGGGCCATTAAAAGTCAGCTCCCTACAATAAGGAATTCCTTTCTTCTCATTAAAAGAGCTATTATTTGCCTTCTCAAAAGATGATGTATCTTCTTGTTACAAAAGATATGTCATCAATGATCATACCTTGGTCAAATACAATTGCCTACAGTCACATGAAGAGAAGAATCTAACTGAAAATGCTTAGATATGTATACAGATGTGTATTAAAGTGCCTTAGCTTTTGTGTGGGTTGCTAGGTGAATCCACAGATGGCCCTACAGATACTTCACATTTTGTTCTCCAGGCAGATTCCCTCCTTTCTCTTTGAAATCACATTCAGTGTCTAGCAGAACTTAGCACAAAGGGCCCTGGAGCTCTTTAGGTACGCATAAACCACAGTGGTAAACATGCTGGTTCACCTAATCCACTTTAAGACCAACTGAAACATTTCAGAAATTTACTTTTTCTGGAACTGGAAAGAAAAAGCAAAACCAAAAAGCATTTAATCAGCCATGCATAGATCACCAGCAGCCAGCACAGAAAGAGCCAAGAAAAGCCATTATTGCATCAGAAATATTAACTGAAAAAAAACCAGAAAAAAAACCCCACCTACATTTCCCACCAAAAAAAGCAACCCAAAACCTAAAAAAACAAACACAAACCCTCCAAAACGTTGCAGGAACTACAAATCTAAAGAATTCTGAACAAGAAATAAGAAGAGCAACAGATCATGGTCTATGATGGAAGCCAGCATGCTTCCCAGACACCAACAAACTGCCTACCAAGCAATAGAGAAATCCACAGATCAACAAGACCCTTCTTCTCAGCTCACCACAGTCCTTCTAGTTTAGTGACTAAAATCTTTTCAGGAACTGCAGTTGTAGGCTAGGACACTGAGTCTTCTTCCCCCAGCTGAACGCAATTTCTGACATGGCAAAGTCTCCTATGCCTATCACATGTCCCTATTCTGTACCGCATTCACCAGAGCTGGAATACTGCTCAATGCCTGACATCAAGAGAAAGCAATGTACTAGCTCTAGTTAAGGAGAGAAAACAAAGAAATCCATATTTAAGTCAAATCAGGCTTATTAAAATTAAAGATTTTGCTCAGTTTTTCCCTCATGAAATTACTGCAAGCTACTATGTAAAGGATGCCTCTCTAGTGGAAAATTGTGTCAGTAGCATAATGTGCTTCTGATTAGCTACTGTATTTAGTGAAATGAATTCAAGGACACTACCTGAGTCTTCAGTAAACCAGCTAGGTGCAGTCTAGCTCTGTCAGGAGTAAAAAACCTGGTATCTATTCTGGTTTTCCTACCCCCACCTTCACTTCCTACTTTATAATTAATCAATTTCTACTTGAATTTGTAAACTAGGAGCAATGCAGTAAACAGTGGAGGTAAAGAAAAGAATAATAATTCCTAATCTAGTCACAGCTGCACTCAAATTAAAGAACAATCATGCAGATTAGGTCCTCAAGAGATGGATAGATTAATGGCTAGGTTTGTAACAAATACAAGGTACTTTACAAAATAGTACAAGGCCAGCTATTTACAATGAAACCTCAGCAGCAGCTTGAAACAGGTGCAAGTTTCAGTTCACATAACTGAATTTTTTAAATGCTATGCTTTTTCTGTCATTACTGTATATTCTGTTGTACTTTTCTTAACTCGGACAACAAAAGCCGTTATTTATAATGTTTGGTGTTGTTTCTTAAAAGATCCCTGTATCTAATTTTACACCCCAAAGACAGGAGGCAGAGAATCAGTGACATCAGTCTCCTAGGTAGTCTGGGTAATATTAAGAAACACAAGTGATTTAACTACATTTGCCTTCTAAGTGTGTAGGTGCCTAACAATGGCAAAGAACTGCCTCTTTTCATTCCAAACAGAAATGAAGATGAAAAGTTTCTTTGTGCGGTCTTAGAAGAAAAAGATAACCATGTCCATGGTTATCACTAAGACAAGCATTAGGATTCAGCTACAAGCTTCTTCCACTACACATTTTCTGTATCGCTCTCTGTTAGTGTTTTTATAGCAGTGCACAAGAATCAGTTCGCACGTGAATTATGCTTATCCCTTATTCAAACCTTTATTACTTCTTATCCTAAGTGCTATTATTAAATCCCTTCTTATTACTTTGCAAAAAGTCTCCCTTTCAAATTCCAATGATAAAGGAATGCTCTCACCTGTTCTCTCACTCCTCGCAAATTATCTGCATCAAGCCTCAATAACTTCCATCTTTTTCTTCCATTTCTGATATTTCCCTTGTAGTTCTGAAGTGCTATGAGAACCTTGCTCGCCCTCAATTTGCTTCTGAAATGTCATCCTGCTAAACCCCCATGGCACTCCACAGCTGAGGTAAAATAGTTAAGAGCTAGGAAGAAGGATATCTACACAAGATGTCAGCAAAGATTCTCTTCAAAGCTCTCATTTAATTTGGAATGGATTGGCAGATGTGTATGAATGGCTTAATGGATAAGGGAAAGTAAGTTTTCTCCATTGACTTTAGTAAAGCCCTGAAAAATATTAGGGCCTATGGATTCTTTGGAAATATTGTGCTTTATTTGATTGTGCTCTAATTGTGCTGAAAGCATTGGTGCGGGTGCTTATTTTGGCCTTGGGTTTTCTTTTTTTTTCTTTGGCATGACTTTCTATTTGGATTGCCGGATTGCTGTACATCTCTCCTGGTTTGGGATTTTGTATGTAGTCAAGAGGCAAATTATTATTGTTTACAAATAGTGTTATAAATCCTCAGATTTCTGAGTCACTTTTGCTTGGGCGTCTGTTTACTGTGTGTACAGACTTCAAAATAGAATTATACACATGACTTATTAGTATCCAACAATTTTCTTGGTTAACTCTCTAGTGTGTTGAGAGCAGCATGCCTCAAGGCCAGACATCTGTATGCTTGCCTTCCCTCATATCTGCTGTCCAAGCTATGCCCAAGTAGATGAAGGTGTGCCAGCCTTTGTTCCTGTGAGCAAGCTAATCCCTTGAGCTTCCTGAGTTGCCATCTTCTGACCTTCCAATTTCTTGTTAGTTTTTTGTGTCTTTTCACGTGTGTGTTTCACTTCTGAATTCTGGAGTTACCAGCTTGTTATTAATTCAGCACACTCACTCTTGTGCTCTGTGCTCTTCTTTCTCATCTTGCCTGATGTAATATAGTCTGGCATCCCTAGTGGAAATAGCCATAGCTCAACAACATTTTTTTTTATTTCAGTAAGGCAGGAGCAACGTAACAAAATTTGGTATCACGTAAGGTATGCTTGGACATAGGCTACAACATGAAATGAAAAATAATAGCATAACCATTTCCAGTGAAGAATCTAAGAAAGATTTAAAAGGAGTAGAAATGAGGGTCAGTAGCTACCTCAGACTGATTGCACGGATATTTGTCAGATCCTAGTATGCTTATGGAAATTCATACCTTTTTCTGAAACCAGAAATTAATTTCTCTGAATTTCGTAGCAAATCTATTTTCTAAGAAACAGTTAATTTCCTTTTCACTGCAGTAGTCAGTGACTTTGAATGGTTTTGTTTACTGCCCAATGCTGCAATACCGTGTGCTTCGTGAGCTCGGTAGAAGAGCTAAAACCTGAAAATGTTAAGATCATTGAAAACCCTAAATACATCTAAATTTCCAACTTTAAAAAAAATGTACTTTATTCAGGACTTGTTGGAAAACTACTAAGTGTTATTCTTCCTGTATTGTTTCTGATGTGTGTTGAATGGTTTCTCATATGAATTTAATGCAAATTTGCTTGTGTTAGGTGAATCTTCTTCAATGCACTGTAAGAGGTGAAAAACTAGAATTAACAATGCTATAAACATAAGCATGAATTTCCAAGGCACATATTAATAAAGTAACTTTTAAAAGCAAAGCGTTCAAGAAAATTAACACAGAAGGATTTTTCTATCAAAACAATAAACACAACACTTCTGCCAAACAGCACACAATTTCCACAAATTGAGATGTCTTTTCTCATTTCAAGTGTGGTCAAAATATGTGATAATTAAAGTGAACATAAAACTGAGGAAATAGAGAACTTGTAAGGTTTAAAACTAATTATATTAAAAAAAAAAGAAAGAAAAAAAAGCCAATGTAGTAGAATAAAATTAAATAAGTTTTTTTTTTCTAGACAAGTCAGAAAAGCACCACTGCAGAATACTGAATAGTACACAATAGAAAGTACATTTATGTAGGAATACATAATGGTGTTCTATAAAACATGTGAGTTAGCAAGCATATTATGTGCTACTCTGTCCAATCTAATGTACCTTGAACACCGTTCAGAGATACTGTTTTGGCATAAATACTGTAATATTCATGCAGCCAAGCAAAAGTGATGAACATGTCAAAATCTACACCTTGATTTGTGTAAACTTGCATAAATAATGTGAGTTTGTTTTCACTATGACAATGGTAGATGGCAAAGCTACCAATAAATACAAGGATAACTATCCCCTTTTAGTAGATGAGGACAGTGCTCAGTAGCATACAATTTAGTAGGGCTTTCTGAAACTATCTGGAAGAAAGATCTGCTGAGTAGACTGCCAAGTTTCTGAAGGATTAGTTCTCATCTTGTTGAGTACTGCAAGTTTGGAATTTATGTTGCATGCACTTGTTGCATAATGTTGCATACATTAAATGATTCATCTTCACAACTCTATCTGAAAGAAATTTCCTTGAATGTCCCTACAACTGCCAGAAGACAAATAAGAAAGAGGTCCTCATATCAAACCTTTGTGGGTCTGAAATTAGTGATTTAACTTTATCCTAGTTTCTCCAAGCAGCCACTATGACTTCGGTAGGATGATAAAATGACATTTAAGTTTAGAACAACTTCTTTTTTTTTTTTCCTTATAAATCATATACAAGTTATTTTCTAGGAGACTCACCATGGTCAAAGAGATACACAATTACACCAATTGTCCTCATGTACTTTCATGTTTTTGAATGCCCTGTGGTATGCTTTGGCTCTTAGGGAAGAACCTCTATAAAAGATGTTCAACCTAATTTGAAGTGTTCCTAATTCATATCATTTAAAGAAAAAAGTAATTTACCTAGTATTGATGTTTGCATTTATTTATTTGCAATACATCATTCAACTGGTTCGTTTTGCATGTTCCATTCATTGTTCATCTGAGCACAAACACTTTAATAGAGAAGAAGATTTCTGTAAATTTTTTTCAGGAACTAAGCTTTCTTTCTGCACCTAAAAGCAAGAACAAAGTAATATATTTGGTGCACAATTTTGTCAAGAAAAAGGAATTAAAATTAACATTCCTTGAACTTTCTTTGAAATTCCAGGGAGTATTTTCCCTCAAAGAAAAGATGACTTACTGATAAGAAAAAATGTATCTTGAAAAAGAATATGTTCTGTAGTGCAAGTAAATTTCTCTTTCAGGAACAGAGTCTTCAAAGCTGTGAAAACACACACATGTAAGATTACCTCTTTAAAAAAGTGCTCTTGATAGCTGATGAATCCTTTCAGTGAAAGTTTTGCTCAATCTTATATGATATATGAAGGAAACAAGAAAGAGAAAATGGAATTATACAAATGGATGAATATGAAGAATATTTTTATCACTTATTTTAACAAAATGAAAAGGGATTCACAATTTTACAATATAAAGTTGTCTTATGAAACTGAAGACAGTAGAAGGTTTTTTTATTTTTGTAATGGGCTTTTCTCTTCCACATGAAATCAATACTATATTTCTCTGTTACTGGAAGGCATCCAACCAAGTTTGCTCCTCTTTATTTTAAATACTTCTTACTGAAGGAAACTGCAAAAGATTTTCAAAAGCAGAGTAACAGTCATGCCTATGGGATTCTTCTGTCTAGTAACTTGGCCTGCTGGAGCTCTGACAGGGAATCATGTTTATTTTGTTTTTAATTCAAACCCTTGACATTTATAAAAGGTTTTAGAATTTCAACTTCAGAAGCAAAATAATAGCTAATTGTTTTTTAAAAAGAAACTGTTCGGTCCTAACATATAAAGAACTGATTTTTATAGCTTTGGGACTCAAAGTTTTAGCAGAAAGAGGAACTAAGAAGGATAGTGTACACAACTGTGAAGAGATGAAATACACAGACTGCAGCAACGCACTTTAGGGGTGGCCAAACAGTTGTTATTTGTCTCCATGAAAGTAGGTGCCAGTTCTTTTTTGTTAAGAGTCAAAGTTAAAATGGTAGCATTTGATTTTCATATTCAGTAGAATATTTGTCTGAGACTCAGTAAACCATCCCTGCGGAGAAGTGGCTCTGTCTGTCTATACAAAAGCTTTATATTTAACTAAAACTTTAGTTAATTAAATCCTTAAATTCTCAAATTTAACTTTAATTTTGTAGAATATCTCAAACGCCTCTGGCTTTAGGATGTGGTTTTGGTGATATTTTCTGGAAATCCCCTGTAATCTTTGATAGTAGTCATTCAAAATCTCAGGTAATTCAAATTTCTGTTCTGAAAATGCAGTTAAAATGTTCTCAGGCAAAAGGTTGATGGGTTGGTTAACCTAAGCTGAGATCAAGTCCTTAATATGGATTAGTATATTGGAATAGTACTATATTGGTATATTGTATCAATATGCTAAAGATTAGCTTTGTATAGAACAGTTTGGTCTGTCTCTCTTAGACTGTTTAAGTAGAGACTGACAAGAAAAGTTATTCTAAAAGCCCCACTTACATGCTTTTGGGTCCCTATAGGTTACACAGAAAAACCCTGAATAGTTCTTTCTCTGTAATGAAATGGGTTTGACTCCAGCACTCTGAGTCATGCAATGGCACTAGTCCCAGAGGTACAATGAAAAATGGATGGGTTTGTTCCTATTGTTGAGGAAAAAGCTCAGAACATGGTAAGCAATTAGTCTGAAATTACATTGTTGCAACTTGAGTCCAAATCTGGTCTGAAACTCATAAATTAGGAAATCTGGAAAATTACAGTATAACTATTGTTTCAGCAAACAAAATTCTCTTCTGTATAAAGCTTTGACTCTGCAATGCAGATGTGTGCATCTTTATGTAATCCTTTCAAAATCCAATATTTCATCTTAAGGCTTGTACAGTGGTCATTTCATGTTAATCCTTCCTTCACAGGACACAGCCCTGTAAGTCTGTGAACAGAACACAGGTTAAATGTGGCTATGGAATCAAATATTGATTTCTGAGAAAACAGACTTTAAAAGAGTGAAGAATAAGTTAAAAACAACTTGGGTTCAATAATGCTTGAAGGATTCACAATGGGAAAAAATGTGAGGTAATTAAAATTAAATTAAAGTCTCTTTTGTGAGACTTCAGTCCAAGATGCCTTCTAGCAAAATGAAATGGAAAACAAAATCAATTTTTAGGGTTAGGATAGGAGATAATGAGTAAACTGAAAAAAACCCTCCACCACCCAATTCCCCATGGACTTCAATAATATATAGGAATATGTCAAATGCCCAACAGGAAACACTACTTCAATTTCCACAATAAGCCTGCGGTGTTCTGCCTACTAATCTCAGTAGTATAAACAACAGCATATGAGATGTTTGAGACAGGAGCTCTGCAAAGAGACACTGAACTGTGCTAAAAACATCCACCTCACAAACACTGCAAACAAGGGTAGGGATTCTTCACCTCTCCCTCTCCACTAACAAACCCTCCAAGGGGAACTCGCCCTGTACTCCCAAGAAGAGAGCTATTTCTGCACAGACAGGGCAAGTCACATCTGGCTTTCTCTGCCTATGCTACAACGTGGTCTGATATAAACTGGAAATAACAAAGCTCTGCTGATACATTTCTCTGCCTGAGCTCCGCTTCAAAGCTGAGATTTTTAGCCTGAGCACAGCATGATGCCAATATGGTTGTTCATACACTTTCCAGCACAGAAGTAGCTCTCACTGTTGGGAACACAAATGGAGGAGCTGTGGGAATGTGATGTGTCTTATTTCAGCCACCCAGAAAGAGCACGCTAGGGCAAATTATTGAACGATAACTTAACGAGTCAAGACCCTGTATTTTCAGAAGAATATTCCTACACAACTTTTCTTCTTATGAGGTTATTTATGTACTTTTTGTTCAGAAATACTTGACTACAAGTGTTGTTGTGTGGTAGGTACTTTTCACTAATGTATTTTGCAGCCCAGCACTCGAAGTTTTGCTATGACTGCACATTATATGTTTCTCTGCCCTTTGGAAGACTTTTTAATGAGTTATCATGGAAACCTGTGAGAAGCCCATTTAATACTTGTCCTCCATGAGAGAAGCAATGTGTTTCTCCAATGTTGGCTTGTGTAAAAAAAAAAGGACAAGTGGAAATAAGCAGCACTGAAGCTAACCTGTAAAAGCAAATGAAACAAATGTTTCACCAGCAGTGTCATTTGGGGGACACAGGAGGAAGTTTATTTGAGAATGGCTTGCTTTCATTTTTTTCTAAAGAGGAATGAAAAAAAAAAAAAGACTTGCCTTTACAACTGCTGAAGAGTGTGCCAGTAGCACACTGGACTACTGGAAAGTGAGCAGAAAATGTGCTTCTAGCAGTCTCAGGAAAATGTGATAAGCCAGGCTACTGAAATCAGCAGGATCTGTGCTGAATTCAGCAGAGTCTGGCTGCAAAGCTCTAAGACTCACTTGGGCTGCTCTTTTGTGGAGAGAGTTTACATTTTCTGTATCTGTTCCAGACACTGAACTTGATGGAAAGACTTCTGGCTCCAATCCTGAACCTCAAAGTTCATGTCATCAAGGATTCAAAGGAACTATTTGTGCCATGTAGATCCACATTCTCGGTTTGTTAAATGGTTGTGTTTGCTTGTGTAATTAATTATGGCAGATGTAATCAAATATGTAGGGTCCATAAGAGAAATCCCAAAGGGTGTGTTCCAAATCTATGTTCAGCAAAAATGATTAGTGGTTCACTCTGTGGAACACACTAACAGCTTTTATCCTGTATCTGATGGCTGAAAAAGTTGAAATCGCTGCTTTCATTTTTGTGCAGCACTATTCAAAGGAATACTTAATTCACTGATAAACGTGTACATCTTTGCCAAATTAAATGTGATTCAGAGAAAAACAGCTACAATTTGTTCTAAAAGATGGAAAGCTTTCTCATATTGCAAAGCAAAATGGTGCTTCAGAGCATTTTATAATCATGACAAATTGTTT
Source organism: Ploceus nigricollis (assembly GCA_013399945.1). Classification (NCBI taxonomy): domain Eukaryota; kingdom Metazoa; phylum Chordata; class Aves; order Passeriformes; family Ploceidae; genus Ploceus; species Ploceus nigricollis. The sequence continues at coordinate 298,759 of VXBC01003208.1, forward strand.
CAGTATTGGTAGCTAGTTACTTTCATATGATCTTGGAAGTCTCTTCCAACCTTATAGATTCCATGATTCTATGATTTTTTTTTAGAAGAGAGACTACTTGCAATTCCAACATCTTTAGAACAGAAACTATGGATTTTTTTTCCTTGATTAACTTGGTTTACTCTAATTTTGTCTTCAAAGTTTTAGAATTTATTTGCACAGAAAAAATAGTTTGGATGTTCCTCACATCCAGAAGAACATTTAACGCCGGGTACAGGAAGGTTACATTTAAAATGTCTGCTATTTTGTGAGAGCTGGTGTGACACTTGGAAGCTCTGTTATGTTAAATCTGATATAATCCTGTTCTAGTGAAAAATTGGTAACGTTCAAGCTACTGCTGTTTTGTACAGACTTACCTAAAGATATCTATGGCAATAGGCAGTTCTGTCTACAAATATCCATTGATCTCTTTTATGAAATGCCAAGTCTGCACTTATTCTCAAATCTTCCTTCCTAGACCCTTTGCTGCTATTAATGATTGTTGGACTATTCTATAGGGCAAAATTGCATTAATGCACCCCTTAAAAATATTTTAGAAGATCATTGAAATGGGATGGCATTTAAAATTTTCTGTGGAAGCACTTTCCCTCATTTCAAGATTTATGAAGATAAATGCCCTGCTCGATCAGGGTAGCAGTCTGTCTAGCCCAGTAGCCAACATAAAAATCTCTTTTCTTGGTTGAAGCCTTCAGTTGTGAATTTTTTATTCTGAGTGTGGATGGCTTCCCCCAAAGTGTATGTTCTTACATTTATCTACACTGATGTGATTGTTATGAGGTTTCTCTTCACTGCTGAACTCAGCAGGTAAAAACTCTGTCATCTCAATGAAGTAACAGTTCAATTATTTAAATTTAACATGTCAGTGTGCATGTTTAGCTGAGGAAAATGTTAGAAACAGCTTCTCACCAGTGCAGTTAGTTCAGAAAAAAATATTTTCCATGGCCATATAAGAAAGTGCATTTGATAAACCTTGGTTTGGTTTGAATTGGAGACAATATTGAAGAAAACACTTGTGTAACTCTGGAAAAATACCAAACAAATTTGTTGCGTGTGCATCATGCAGAAAAGTACACTGCTGAACTCCAGAGACCTTTTACGGAGTGTTTTGAGTTTTGTACTTAGATTGTTGAAGCTGGTACCCAATTATATGTATTTAACAAACTGAAAACTGAAGCCAGTAAGCAAGCTATAGGGATTCAGCACATGCATCCATATTACACATTGAAGTTTACAAATGAGAAAAGGCAAGTCAGGATCTCTGATTTCACCTCCACAGCAGGAAAGAGGACTTGCCAAAGCCAGAACATCAGAATCTCCACCTAGCCAGTGATGGTTCTGCCATCCCACCTAACAGGTGATGATCAGCAGTGGGTACTCGGTGGACAAGGATGCAATTGGATGTGCAGACCAGACTTGTATTCTGGTAACTGATCTCTGTCTTAGCATGTGGGCTCTCATCTTATCCCTCTTGAAACCAAAAGAGTCAAATTGAAATTTTTTTCTGGAAGAAACAGCACAATCATGTAAAGATATCAGATTCCTAGTGCCAAAGCTACCTTCTGGAACACCAGAAGATACTCTCTTCATTTTTCAGTCAAGCAGCAGTATATATATACATTTTCACCTGAATGGATGAAATGTCTTTTTATTCTCTTGTTTTCTTCTGCATATTCCTTTGGGGTCCTAAAGCGGTAGAGCAACATATGCAGCACAGCATGCCACAGTAATGCCGTATTGAAGTGTGTTGCCTCTGTTGTGGGCTTTTGTAAACAGAATGCAGTCAGAACTTTTTTCCAGCCTAAACATGTTCCAGCACACACACACACACACACACACACACACACGCGCACACACACACACCGACACACACACCTCCCCCCCAAAAAAAAGCAGATTTTTTTCTTAATGGATTAACCCACACATTCTTCAAGCAGGATAGCACTCTGCCTTTCCATTTCCATTGGGAAAACTTCCTGGGAACAATACTTTCCTGTACTGAATATGATGAAAATATACTGCTGAAAATAAACAGAAAGACACAAAGAATTTTGCATATAGAAGAATGCAACTGCACACTGATAATGTATACATTTATGCATAAACATGTTCAAGGCTGCAAATCACCACAGGTTTGACTACACTGAGAAACTGCATTGTGGACCATTGATCACAAGCCTTCTTCTAACACCAGGTAGCAGGTAAATAGGTAGTATTTTAAAGACTACATTCAAATCAATTACGGCAATCAGCTGGGAGTTTTAATTTTGCTGTACATGTCTAAAATATTTATTTGTGCACGAAATAATGTGTATATGTGTATATGTGCATAAAAAAATGTGTATATGGGTGTAAAAAAGCTTTAAGAAACTTCGATTGCCTTTTCATTACTTGTGATGTGCAAAGTGTTTTCACTGTGGGAAACAGCATATTCTGGCTTTTCAATTTTCAGCAGGACACCTTTTTCCTGTTTCAGACTTGTTATCTGTCATTAGACAGCCTAGCATATCTCATCACATTTCAAAGTCCCTGTCACCTGAAATAGCCAGAAAGCAAGTAGCATGAATTAAAGTGGTGTTTCTAAGTAAGAAAGAGCTAAATAAGTTATCAAGCAACAGTAACACTTTACTTGTAACAGAGCACTCACAACTGGCTCTTTCCACACATGACATTAGATTGTTTCTTTGATAATTTTACCCTCAAGGATAAAGAGGATAACTGAGACTACAAGACAGACTTGTTCAAGGACATGAAAGGGAACCAAAACAGAATTATTCACCCTATCTTTTATTTAACACACGGATTAAAGATAAGATATGTAATTAACAATAGTTATTAAATTATACATATATCTGACATAATTTTCATGTGATTCAAAAACAATAGTTTTTATTGTACCTCTTTCCCTTCTCCCCATTCTGTATCGCTTAATTTTCTAAGTTAGAGTCATTATGCATCTGGTTCATATGATTAATTATCTAACATAAAGTATACTTATATTATTCTGTGACTTTTTTATATTCTTTTTTGTAAATATCCAATATGAAGCAAATGGACAATGGTATTTTGCTACAACATTTTTCATGAAGATCATCACTTCTTTTAATTCAATAGATTAATTCTGTTTATTGGTCTCTAACACCTACACCCAATGCAATGAGCAGACCTCTTTGCTTCAAGAGAGATGCTCAGAAAAGAGTTCAAGAAGCTGAGCCATTTCTTTTACATCCCCATAGCAGGAAATTAGAAACAAACTGTTCAGGACTTCCAGTGTGAAGGACTGAATGTTGCAGAGTTTGGCGGCAGAGGTGTCTTGTAAAAAATGTAGGTGAACCCGGTGGGAAGAAATGATGATGTCTGACTCTAGTTCAGAAGGCTGAATGATTTCTTTATTATATCTATATTATAATACGTTAATATATTATTTAAAGAGAGATACTAAAACTACATCTTACTTTTCTAACTTACTATATCTAACTACTGACTAACTCGTGACTTTCTCTTGGGAGTCTAGACACACTTAGCTCTCATTAGCTATCACACCTAAACAATCTTCACTAGAATTCAATCAACTAATCACCTCAAGTCAAGAATCTCCAAATGCATTCCACATAAGAGAAACAAAGAAGAGAAATAGAAATTGTTTTCTCTTTCTTCTTTCTCCGCTCTTCTATAAAAATTTCTTGAGAGAAAGAGAAGATGTAGATGCTACAGAGGTGTCCTCTCTTTGTGCCATGGGCCACCTCCTCTGAGCTTAGCCATAGAGACCCAAAGCCACAGCAAAAAAAGGATACTGCAGAGCCAGGCACAAGGTTTAAACAGGCTGCTTGGGAGCCCAGGGGAAATCTCTGCTCAGCCCCTTCACTTGCCTTTGTAGAGGAGGATGGGAAGGAAAGGCAGGGTGAATTTAGTTGCTGGTAGCAGAGCAAGACCTGCTGGTCCTGAACTAGCATTGTGAGTGCAAGAGCCTTCACATCAGGTGCATGGACCTGTTGCATCTCGCATAAATACTCACTCTTGTTTGACGATTGAAAGCAGTAAACAAACCTTTTCAAATGACACCTCTGTGTTGGTTATCAGAGTTATGTCATGCATCTATGAAGATGAAATCAGTCCTCTTCTGTTCTGTGTGTTTTTCACTAGTTCTGTGCCTCAGAACTAGTATTAAAAACATACCCCAGCTCCCTTCTGGCAACAGTGATGTTATAAATGGCTTTGAACTTCTTGCCCATGAGCTGAGGAGATTTTGTGAACTAACTGCTTTGTTCAGTAGTGACACCCTGAATTTCTGTCAAGCCTCAGTGCTACAGTATGTTATGAAGCTATCCCAAGAGGACACTGTTTTAGTGGGTAATATTTATTTTTCAGATTTGGGTAGAGAGTTTGTTCATTTTTTTATTTTAATGCAGAGATTATGAAAGTGAAGGCAGAAGGATGTACAAAGCCAAAGCAACTAGTTGTCTGTTGTTTGTATTTTGCTTGAGTGCCTGTGTCTTGTGCTGCTGCTGGTGGATGTATAGGATTCACCACCAGCAAATTAAAATTACTATTGACAATATGATCCAGGCATGGACCTTAAAATTACTATTGACAATATGATTCAGGCATGATCCAGTTGAGAGAATGAGTCAGAAAGCACCATCCTCATTTCCTGATGCTGAAACCCCCACAAAATAGTTATTCTATAAGGTTCAGACTTTAGATAGAATAGATTAGTTCAAAGAGGCAAGATGAACCCATTGCCTTTGCCTGGGAGAGAAGGGATTCCAGACCCCATATTTACCTCAGTGGTAACTATGTAGAAACAAACCTCTCTCTTCTTTCTATGTTGGATAATGCCAGAGGCTGTTGTTATTTTTTCAGGAACTACCATATCCTCTGTTTCCTACACAACATTTTATGGATCTGGACTTTATGGCTTTGTAGAATATGGTGGTCCCTTGTACAAGCAGTAGTATCTTTTGTGTTTTATAAGATAACAGTGTTTAAGCATCCCACAAAAAATGAAAACATTAATGATCTTTTCTTACAACCCCCAAACTGGATACTATGGCAGAGACTGTAGTTAAAATAAACTACGGTCAAGAAACTGTCAATAAAACTGTTAATAAATCTGTTAAAATTAATAAAAATGTTGTTTTATTAAGGTCAGAGAGGGTGGCAGTCTGCAAAGTCACACTCTTATTTCTATAGTAGGCACTAAGAAATGTTACGAGCAAAGCCTTCCTTCAACTTATCCTTCTGTACCCTTGATTTTGTCAGTCCAAATACTGACGAGCATGTGGAAGAGAGGTGAAGACTCACTCCATTTTATTTAAATTACTTTGCTCATTCAGGAAGCATTTGTTCTAGGTCTCATGAAAAAATTCAGTAAATAATGGTATTTACTTCATAAAGCCTATACAATCAAAATAGGGAGAACTAGCAAAACAGCAGAGGGAAGTGAAAATTGAATTATTTGCTTAATAAATTTGTCTAGGCAGGGGCTTTAAGTAGAGTTTGAGTCTCAAAAACCCTAGTCCCACCCTTGCAGGATAAGGAAATTGAAGTTCTGGTCTTGCTGTTTAATGGAATATGTGGTCCGGGACTCAATTTGCATGTGAATCATAGGCAAATCCAGCTGTCACTTAAAATTAAGATTTAGATTTTAATTTTGTAAAGATTTGCTACTTTATGCTTGTGCTTATTTATTCTGAAACTTGGGACTTGCATTAGATTATTTTCTCTTGCGTATCCTCAAGATCAGTGAGCGCATATATTAGTTAAAATTTTAAATAAACAGAAAGCAGTAATCTGCAGAGTAAGAAAAGAAGTTTTTTGCACTTCAAGAGGAAAAGGAATTAATCAAAATCATGCAGGATTCTTTTGAAATTGCTTTTTACATGATCTTCAATTGAAACAGCAAATGCTAAAGCTTATCAGGAAACCTTGCATTCTTATATCATCAATTTATTTATTTTTCTTTTTTTAAACCTGTCACTATGTGAACTTTATTTAAAAAACCAAACAGACGGCCTTTAAAACTCATATTTATTTAAAATTAATTAACCTGTGACCTTAAGGCAAGGGGAGGCTAATCTCTTTTGCTACACTTTGCTAATGTCTGATTTATTCTGATTCTCTGATAAAAATGAAATTTATTGAAAAGTCATGCAGAAAGTGTAGAGCAGTGGGAACATGCACAAACTGAACACGGATGTCTTTGTAATACTCTTACTTGTAAAGTTTCAGCTGTGTTTTGATATGAACTGGAAATTGCACAGTCTTTATTACTTTTGTGATTTAAGTCAGACACATAAATAAAACTAGAAACAATGTTAGAAAATATATGTTTCAGGGTTTCATAAAATTGGGTAATTTGGATAATTTTTAGATTTTTCTAGGATAACTGATTATGAATTATCATTGCTTACCTTTTTTTTGCATGTCTTGGGAATTCTTTGTATAAAGCATAATAAATTAGTCTTCACACAGTAAGATCGGGACAAAGAGAAAGGGACAAAGGGAAAGATACAAAAGAAACTTGTATCACCCACTTTATTATCTAAGTTGAAGAAGGGATATATATTTTTGAAGGCTGTTCCCTTATTCTTTGCATTTTTTGTTGATTAAAAAATGTTATCTTGGACATAGATCTCCTTTTCCCCAAAGATTTGCCAGCCCCAACAGAATGGGGCTATAGCTATTTCTCTTTGGACCCTTCAGCAACAATTATCCTGCAAATAAAGAAGCCATTACAATCTTCCTATGTAACCTCTATAAGTAAGCTAAAGCCTTTTGTGTCATGAAATTTTTGTTGATTTTTGTTTCTAACAGAACAATTGGAATTCACATTTTCCTTTTTCCATTTTTTTTTGGTCAGCTTTTAACATTAACTGCTATAAACAGAAGTTTATTAAAGATGCCAATCTGCACCTTTTTAACCAGCTATTTAAAGCCATAATGAAAACTGGAAATGAGCAAGACTCAAAGGAAACATGGCTCAATATAATGCATTAAGTGTTTTTTTTTGTTACTGATTTCCCATATTCCAATCAATTCAGGTGCAAGAAAATGACACCACACTTTTTTTATCCATGAAAGGAGTGAGTGGAGTGTCTGTAAAATGGTTCAATATAGATGGAAAAGTTACCTTGTGCCTGACATGAGTATTCTTAGAGTTAATTCCCATTGTGTGGTTTTGGTTTGCTTTGCTGGTTAAAGTGTTTCAAGACGTCATTACAGGGAATGCTGAGTTCTTAAATGTTATCTAGCCAATCTCACTGACCTGCAGCAAAAGAAAGGTTGTTTTTCACTATAAAACTGTAAGTTTCTTTGTTGGCAAAATAAAGAGTGACGCAGCTTCATTTTAACTGGTACATATTTTCCTACCTGAAATAAAATGTGCTTAATGTTCTGAGAAAGGATGAGAATTTTTCAAACAAGTGATTACTTGGTAAATGGCAAAAGTTAGAAGATTTGTACAAAAAGACCAAATCAGGGATATGGGTGAGGATGAACTGTACTACTTGAAGGGAAAAATAAATATTCTGACAATGTCATGAAAAGCAAAGCTTTTCATAGTATCTTCTAGTGAAGAACATTCATTCTCTCAGATTATGTGATGACTACATTATGACATGGATTCAAAAACTATGTTCAAAAATAGTTCTAGGCAAGACAGTGAGGACAGTCTAGTCTAATGCATTGAAAAATTGTGGATTATTGCTACTTGCACCTTGTTGAAAGTCTGGTTACTCTTGCAGTTGAGAAATTAATACTATTTACTTTGCTTACATCATCTAACCTGTTTGGAAAAGCAAGCCTCATGAAGGGCAGAAATGCAGTGGACCCTCTGGGTAAATTGAGTCAGAGAGAGAGCAATAAACAACTCTATCCTTAATTAGGGAACAGAAAATGAAACATTTTTCACACATATCTCATTTGGCTAATTTCTTAGGCAGTAATGACTGAACTCATATGAGACAGGTCAGAAGTAAAAACCAGGACAAAATCCATTGCCTCTGAGATGATCATAAGCATCTCTAAACAGCAGCAGCAGCATGAAGACAGGCCAGGTGAAAATTAAATGCCATTAAGTGTCACGGCCTTCTTGTGACATGGATTGGTTTTCTCAATTACTTTTAGAGAGTCATGCTTTTTTTTTCTATGCTGGAGAGTGTGGTATATTTTGTTCAAAGACATCTAGTCTGTTTTGAGCTCTGAAATGGGAACAAAAAAGGGAGACAAGAAGAAAAAAGGTTTATGACTGATAACCAAGAAGTAAATGAGCCCACTTTCAAAACACACAGTAGTAATGAAGGAAACATAGTAAGCTTAATGCTTAGTAAAAATATATTGAGTCTCAGGCAAAAGAGTGCTAGAATTCTGTTAGGACAAACAGTATGTTTCAGTTCAATGGCTGTTTTGGGAAAGGGAGATTTATAATATTATTTTAAAACTGAGCACTCTTGGAGCCTCTATTTGACAGTAATCAAGAGCTATCTCTTAAAAAGAAATATTAAATCATATGGATGCTCATTCTAATGCTCTTTTGATTTAGAAATCCCTAGGAACTAAAATGAGAAACAATCCACATGTCACTTGAATTTCAAAAGTGATTTTAGTAGAGGTTCTTCCACTAAAGTGTATGATACCCAATATAAATTTTACTAATCAGGAAAATAACTGTCTGAAATGCTGAAATGTTGATCAGAAAGCAAAGGCTGTAGACACTGAAACAAACTGAAACACCACATTTGCAATGGGATGCTCTCAACATGTTCCTATTGTTCAACATGTTCCTATTTGGATTAATTTTTCTCCTTGCACAGTGAAATCTGTACCATGTACAACTTGACACAAACCCCACAGATTTAGAAAGCCTAAATTAAGAAATAACAAATAACCAGGGAAGAGTTCTTTGATAAAACATTTGTGAATTTATAGGCTTTCATGAATTATGACTGTATAAGAAAGAATATTTCTCTCAATTTCAAATTGCTAACCTATGCCCTTTTGTGCTTAGGCTGAGCAAAGTATTTTTCATGAGTGATAAACCAAAACCTTGTCCTTGTAGTTCACATCTAGAGATAAATGTAGTAGAGAAGATAAATTGCCTACTCTGTTTCCAGTTTAATAATTATATTCTGTATTTAAAACACCCTGAATTATTCAGGAAAATAACACAAAATTTATTAATCAACTAATATGCTATTTGTTAGACTAATTCCAAGCAGTGTCCCTGGAGAATATTTTTACTTTAAGTCTGAGTTGCATGTTTTGTGTTTCACATGTAAAAGTCATTCCTGTATATTGTTTTTAAATTTTAGTTATCTGAAATATGGTGGCTTTGCTTATAGTACTTGGATCTTATAATTTAAATTCAACTTATTTGAAGCCGCGATGAGCCACTGAGGTAATTTAGGGTATGCTGTCCCACAATATCCTTGTATTTAAAAAAATATTTATGAACTGAAATGTCTGTGAAAAAAAGTGTACTGAACAGGATTCTGTAAATATGTTGAAACATGAGGAAGGCAAATTCTTAAATTTTTGTATTTGTTAAAGTTACTAAAATGCATCAGAAAGAGTAAGTTAGTTCACTTCTGCAAAATACATGGCGTTTACTCTAATTATCAGCTGAAGTGTTCATGAAGACTGGACTCATGACAGGATCCATGTGTCAGTGCCTGAAGATGCCAAAGATGCTGGAATATCTCACAAATTAGATGAGTCCTTTCAATTCAAAGCTCCAATCATTTCAAAAGTGCTGATAAGTGGGTTTTTTTTGATTCTTCTGTTAATAACTCTGGATAACATGGTGCTCTGCAATTGTTAAAGCATTAATGTGACCTCTACAACTGCTGTTCTCACAATCCTGACATAGCTGTCACACATGTGTGCTATAAATGAGCACTTACATAGAAAAAGGTACAGCTTTAGGGGAAAAAAAAGAAAATTTCTTTAGTTGATATGGATGATATGTTGACACAAATTTTTCACTATCTTTCTGAGTTGGTGAATATTGTTATCTGCAGTAGGACTTCCAACATACTGTTCAGAATTTGCATAAACAGGTTAGAGTCTTCAGAGTGTGTGCTGTTGACAATTCTCCACAAAATTAAATATGGGTTTCCTAAAGTTAATTATTAAACTCTCAGTTGCTATTCTTGAGTTGCTATTCTTCATTTTGATGTAGTAATCTACCTCTTCAATATATTTGTAACAGATAGTTCACCAAAAATGTAACCTTTTACAGGTAGAAGTTTGAGCTTTCTCAGCTTCAGCATTTGTGTGGCAGGTCCCAGATGCTTGGCAGAC
>VXBC01003208.1:309253-470879 GCA_013399945.1 Ploceus nigricollis
AAAATTTATTAATCAACTAATATGCTATTTGTTAGACTAATTCCAAGCAGTGTCCCTGGAGAATATTTTTACTTTAAGTCTGAGTTGCATGTTTTGTGTTTCACATGTAGAAGTCATTCCTGTGTATTGTTTTTAAATTTTAGCTATCTGAAATATGGACAGCACCCTGGCCCGAGGGCCNGTTCACCAAAAATGTAACCTTTTACAGGTAGAAGTTTGAGCTTTCTCAGCTTCAGCATTTGTGTGGCAGGTCCCAGATGCTTGGCAGACCTTGCCAGCTCACCTCCCAGCTTGGCTGTATGACTTACAATCTGTCTGCAGTGTTATATAAATGTTCCCTTACATGACAGCAGATATACTGTGTGATTCTGTAACCTCTTTACCTTCCTTATAAACACAATCAGCTGTGAGCTCCTTCAGTGTCTCGGTGAAAAAACTTGGTTTTCTCCAGAGCAGGAACAAATTCTTGCTGTAGTTTACTGGGCAAGCTGGTTTTCTATTTTTCAGGGCTTCCAGAGCCCAGCCAGTGTGACTGGATGCAATGTGCAGGGACTCACTCCCGTGGAGCACAGGGACAGCACCCTGGCCCGAGGGCCTTGGGGGAGTCTGTGAGTGAGGAAGGAGAGAGGAGCACCCACAGCAGTGCTGGTGGAAAGTCTCTGGCAAGTACAGAGTAGCTGTCTAAGCCCTTTAATCAGTTTTTCTGGAAGGGAAACATAATGCCCCTGAAGACCAAGCTCAAATACAGACTGATGAAAATTATGGCACATTAAAATCTACTGGAGATACACAGCTACAAGTTCTTCTCCCTAGAGCTGCAGTGCTGACAGATGCTATGAGGATACACACACAGGATTTCTTCTCATATACTTAAATTAGGCAAAGATTAGAAAACAACAAAAAGACTTCTTAAAAGCAGCACCAAAGCTGATTAAAAAGAAACACAAAGGCATTTTATGAATTATATATCATCCTAACGCTATTAGGCAAACAGATGAGAATTAAAATCTATCTCCCCTTACAGGAAAGCATGAGTGTGACCTCTACAACTGCTCTTCTCACAATCCTAACATAGCTGTCACACACTGCTGGAATTGCCTCAGTTCTTAGCCTAAATACAACACAAGCAGCTCAGGACTGTGAACGCCACCCTTGAGAATTACACATTTCATTGTGAAGGTTTAAAGGTTGATATTGCAAAGCTCCACACTATTTCTCAGTTCTATTTTTCTTTTTATAGGACTTTAAAGCCAAGCCATGCAGTCATGTAACACTGGTGCCAGAGTAATTCCAGAGATGTTGGTGGAATTTGGCTGATTTACCGAAGCCAAGGATCTGTTGCCGTATGTCAAATAGGCAAATATGTTGGAGCGCCCAAAGCTGCAACCAGAGAGTTCCTTGGGGAAGCATCAGGGAGTTGTTATACAGTGAAACTAGAAAATATGTAATCACAGGGCATCAGACTGCAGCATGGAGAGAAAACTCCTTGCATCTACCTAATAATCTTTATAACCTATTAAGGTAGTCAGCTAAACTGCAGTGAAAGCATTTGTTCAAGTAATCAGGCTTCATTATAGTTGGGGTGGGCTTTTTGGACGGTTTATTTGTGCGTGTGTTTGTTTGTTTTAGCAAACAAGGGAACTGAGTTAATACAAAGAAATAAATTTCTTTCATGCCTTGAACTTGCATCCTAACAGCTCTAACAGGCAGCTGCTTCCCAAAATAAAAATAAACCTATTTTTTAGGAGTTTGAATATCATAGGGTTTTAAGATTAAGTTTTGTTTAGCTCCCTGAATTCTGACTGCAGAAGAAAGAATTGAGCCCATTGGGAGGAAATGCACACATTTTGTAGCAAATGTACCTGTTATTGGATATGCGTGTGTTAATAGCTGCCTTTAATTTTCTGTATAAACTTTTCTGTCTGCACCATGGTGATACATAATATTAGCCTTTCCGTTTACATTGAAGGAAAATCTTCCCATTTGACTGTTTCCCTGTACTTTAATTAAATGCAGAGACAGTCTAAAAGATTTGACGGAGTTAGAGAAAATGGAGAAACTCGTTGAACATTGTAGAAACTAAATTTCTTCAAGGCTTTTTCTGTACTTTACTTCTGGTGATCCACTGCATTGTATTACGAGTCAGATTCTGAAATGGAGTATGCAGCAGCATTCCTATTTAAATCACTTGTATTTCCTCATCTCTTGTCTGACATATATGCCCTCCTTTCATGGAACTGTGCAATTATGGCTCCATTCAGGTGGCCAAAGCTCCACATGCATCCCCAGGTCTAGTATTCCAGTTTTGAATTGGTTTGAATTTGCATTTATTGCATTTGTATTTGGTTTTTTGTTTGTCTGGTTTGGTTTTCACCTAGCAAATGGGTAATATCAGACACATGAACACAAGCAGAATTTAGCCTCTTTTCTTGAGAGTTTCTCTGTATGTAGAGTTTTGGAGCATGCTATTCTACCAGTTTTAATAAATACGTATTGAGTTTGAATAGATCAGCAATGGATTAAGCCATTATGAGTGAGCGAGATTAAGCCAAAAGTGAATGCATGCTCTCTTTTACACTTGCACCTACCCATTTCAAGTAAAGAAAACCTCAGCAAGACTGCACAATTTGGTTTGGCACATTATAGAGGCTTCAAACCTTGCAAGTATGCAGCAGATAGAAACCAGTTCCTAGATCTCCTTGAAAATTCTTCCTGTTGCAGTTTTCTTCCTTGCACTGAACAGCTCTGTAGCACTAAATTGATTGCCCTGACACTTCACTCACAAATAGAAAACACCCTTCTTCAGTTCTGCTTGCTTTTGTTCTGGTGATATTATGCATTACTGTGGAAGTTACTTGGAATAAGTTTCATGCCTCTTGTAAATCACAAAGCTCTTACCATAGAGATGCTCACAGCTGCATTGCAAATTCTCATGCTATAGGTTTGCATAAGTGTAGGTGGAAGACCTTTAAGGGAACAATAATAATAAATCTAGAACAGATGTGGATTAAATGAGTTATTATATGCATTAATAATAAAAAACCCATGACATAACTTTGTAACACCACTAGAATGTGTTTTGTCTCTGTTTTAGACTCCTAAAAAACTATATTGGGTGTTTCTCTGCTTGCATGTGCGAGCATGAGGAAAGAAAACATGACTGGGAGCCAGACATTTCTGTGCTGCAGCTTGTGCTGTAGGCTACAGCTTCTATCTCTAGCTACCAAAATGAAGCTAGAATTAAAATAACCCTTCATTAGTGCTCCAGTTGTCTCTGGAGAATACTTATGCATATTTGCAGATATGGCTTTAATTACTGAGTATGTAGGGACAAAACTAATAGCAGTTTGTAATTTGGTGACTCTTGTGATGCCAAACCAATATGCTTCAGGTGGAAACTGGAACACAAGCTGCTCATTTCAGTAGTTACTGGGCACTGAATCTGGTGAAAGGAAAATATTAATGTTTCCCTCCTGGTTTTCTCTTTTATTTACTTATAACAAATATTTGAATGAGCTATCTTATTGACTCTGTGTTCTAGTTTTTCTTTCCATTTGCCAAGGGCAGTATGAAAATAAAGGTCAGTAAATTGAGTTTCCCGAGGGATTGGAGGGCTCTCCTTTAGTGTCTATTGCATCAAAGTTATTTCAGGTTTTTACAGTTACAAGTACCAGCAGCTATATCTGACTGGGTATTAAAATGGCAAAGGAGTTGCAACAGTATATTAAGCCATAAGAAACGCTGAATCTCTTTGCCAATATGTGTGCACCTGTGTTTGTGCACGTTTGCACATTAGTGTGAGGTAAGGATGGGGCAGCTCACCTTGCTGTCTTAGAGCTTACCCCAGAAATGTTTTGAATTTGAGGTTTTATAGATAAAACTTGGCAAATCTTTAATTAGCCACCTCAAAAGTAAGAATAAACTGAATCTGTAACATTACACTTGGCAAAACTGAGACGAAGTAAACTGCTTCTATTATGGGACTGAGCTCAGTATTTCTGAAATTGTGTCCAAAACCACCTAGTTCCCATTTTCCAAGCACTCTGAAAATTCTCAGTGTGAACTAAAGGAAAAAATAGCCTAACATTTCTTTATTGATATGCTAAAAAGCAAATAGGAACGTAAAATGTTTTCTCTCTTAAAGGGAGTGAAGGTACCTCTCAGTCTCAAATTATTAACAGATGTTTAAGATAGTAAATGTTCTCATTAATGAGCATAATTCCTTTGGAAGAATATTTGACTCTCTTTCTGCATTTTCCCTAGGCCAACATTAAGCCCTCATGATGTGTTACAAGAACTGCAAGTGCAAAGAAATAAACAATGAATAGTGAAGAAGAGAATCAGTACCTGTATTATTTTCCTGATAACTTTTGAGCTGGGCTGCCCTATAAAACTGACTCTGCAAAGAGGATGGGGATATCTATCTCTCCTTGCAGTATGTCCACCAATAGGAATAGAAAAATAGCATCTTTCTCTGGTTTACTTAAACATTCAAAGCCATTAAACTGAGAAGTTAGGCCAGCAGGAAACTCTGTACTCAGGCTTGTGAGGAAAAATGGAGAAAGAAACAACCTGTCAGCACAGGAAATCTGTTGTAGAGGACCTATCAAACTGCAGAAAGACGTACTTAATAAAACAAATAAGGCAGCAAAAACTTAATATTCCTCCTGCTAAAATCTTTCTTTATCTCAGCCTATATTTGAAATGTAGGCATGTGCAGCATGCTCTATTTAGAACAGAGCAGGATATGTCAGGAATGTCAAATGCTACATCAAGGTGATAGAAAACATCCATTCTTTTGAAGATACAGCAGAGGAGGGGGAGAAGATGTTGCTGTGGTTTGGAGGAGCACACGACCAGGAAGAATTTTTTTTTTCCTCTTTCTAACATAGCACTGTGCTGTCACTAGCACATTTTATTATTTCTTTCCCTTTACATCATCTCTGGGGAAAAACAGCTTTAAAGCCAGAATGATGCTGGGGACCAGCCAGCTGGTGGTTGAGTTTGAAGTGGTGCTTATCCATAGCAGGAGCACAGAAGAAAGAAAATCTGTAGCAGAGGGTCTGTATCATCCAATGGAGACCCAGCTGTACCCTCTTGCTGCTCTGCAACAGCATTTGTGCTGCTCCGTCCGGTGCTACTCCTTGAGCAGTAGCGCTCACAAGCAGCACCCATGAGCAGCCAGCATGTCTGTTTCGAAAGAAGCTCTCCAAAGTAAAGATGATCTTTATTTTATCCATTCCAGCTGAAATAGAACTTGGTTTTGTGCATGACTATCCCTCTTCTATAATAGTAATTCTTAAAAGAAAAAAACTCTGCAATTATTTTTGGTTGGGCTTAATCCTTTTTTAGTTGAGATTCCCATGTCAAGTAGACAGACTTTAGGCAACTGCAAGCTGTAAATAATATAAGAAAAAGCAAGAACACACTATTTTAAAACTGTGACAGAGGACATTTGAGGAAGTCTGGACAAAATAATATCTTTTAAAATTATTTCAGTTGTGCAAAACAAACATCTGCTCTTTAAATAGCAGGGAAGAATTCACAAAATGAATTCTCTCCGGCTGTTATCACACATAAAAAAGGAGTCGTCCTGATTTAACAAATTGATAGTTACACAAGGGCTTATAACTCCTGCTTCAAATCAGAAAAAAATCTGCATTTTTCCTTTAGTTAAAGGAAAACTGTGCTACAATAGAAAGTCTCTGAAGCATACTGGTGTTCTCAAAGAAAACAAAGAGATCTACATTCAGTGAAAATCATCCAGACCTGTGGCTTATGTGAATCCTATTGTGTAAGGTAAAATTGACTTTGGAAAATGGGTCTTTTTTTTTTCTGATATGAGAGCTCCTGACCTATTACAGGTGTGGAACTCAATAGTATGCAAATTACTGCTACCAGGGACTGGGCCAACAGCTATAGTTTGGCAGAAAAAGATTTACAATTGCTGGCTCTGTGGGACTTGGAAGGAGACATTTGAGGAAATACGTTGAGAATTATTCTGTTTCTGTTGGCATACGGGGATGAAAAGCACAGAAGTCAGGACCATGTTTCTGTTTTCCTGGATTCTGAAATGAAAATGCATGAAAAGTGATTAATTAACAATTTCTGCTAACTACTGAATTTGCAGCTGCAAAACCAACCATCCAAATCCTTCCTGATTAATTTTTAATGAATGGCTATTGTTTGTGATCATTATAGATAATTTCTAAACATTATGGAGAGGACTTACCATACAAACAAACAAAAATTAAACATAAGCTTCTTAGGCAATCTTTCATATAGTTTTGAATAATGCAGTGAAGTATAGTGTAACAGCATTAGCAAAACAAGCTCAGAGAACCAAGCATCAGTCTTGCAATAGTGTAAATTTAAATTCCATTAACCTTACTGACTCATGGTTAAAAAGAGACACAGACCAGCTGGACAAAGTCCAGAAAACAGCAGTGAGAATGACCAGAGGTCCAGAAAACATGACCTGCAAGGAAAAATTGAATTAACTAAAGAAGACTAGATAATGAGGCACATAAAACCAGTAGGCAAATGTAATACGGCAGCAAAGATTTAGGAAAATCACTGAGAGAATAAAATTCAGGCATAAGAATAGGGAGAGTCAACCAGCCAGCTGTCTGAGTAGTGGCTGGAGAGTTGTCTGTCAGGGATGACGTGTGTCCATAGAGAAAACTGAAAATGCCTAAGGCTCCTTCCTACTACATGGCTCCTCAGGGGAGTAAACTTATGGTTTAAGAGTCCAACCTCAAATAAACCAATGAAGGGTATCAACATTTCCCACATAAAGGCATCAAAACATACACAGAACCTTGAAGGAGTGACTCATAACTTGTTGATGCCTCTCTTTTCCCCTCTCTCTCAAGACCTGTGCTGTGAACACTATCATGGTTCTTGGAAAGAGAGATAGAGTCTGCTCTTATGACTACACTCCTCTTATTGTCGACTACAAGAGGATTTCTGTTCATTTTCACATTTGCAGCACTGCGCTCACATTCCGACAGGTTTTCTCAGGTGGAACAATGAACAGAGATTATATATGGGGAATACAGAAGTGACAAGAGCTGCAAGGAGCACCACTTTCATTGACCATCACAGAAAATTCTACTTTTTTTTCCTAGGTAGTAATCACCTATAAACATGCCAACTGGCTAATGTATTGAAAAGTTATATATTTGCTGTGTTGAGGTGAAGTTCAGAATCATCCTGCTTTTTTGTGCACTGCACACTGCCAGAGTTAGAGTTATTCACACTCAAATTATTCTGCGGTTATTTAGTTGAAGAATATCCCAAAGCATGTTCTGTACCCAGTTCTATAGCACTGCTCTTGTTTGGTCAGTAACATCTGTATCAATTACATCTGGTCATGTCTGTGTAAAAAAAGCAAAACAATGTTTCATTTTTGTTTCAATAAATTATGAATCTAGGTATCATTTTATGAGTTCAGTGGTTTATCTCAGCTCCAGTTTATTTCTCTCTGCCACATCCAGAATTCATTAACCTGAACAAGAAATGTAGAGCTTTTACAATATCAACAATCTATCTTCAGCTTGGTAAAACATTATTTTAATGATCAGCAAACCTTGCAATGTTTTAATTTTCAAAGATTTGCTGAATTCTAACTTGAAAATTTTCTCATTAAATCTTCAGTACTTGTCTTGACTTTCAGGAAAATATCTAGAACAGCTATTTGAATACCCAGTATTAAGATACATCCTTTTTCAGGATGAGCAGAAGAATAAAATTGTGATGTCGGGAGAAACGTGATTAAGAAGTGGTCAAAGGTAGTTTGACATGACACGTTTCTAGTGAAAATAGGCCAAGAATAGTCACTTGTTGCTACTTGCTTTTTAATCCTCTTCTAGCAGCTGAGTAGAAGGAGGTGCTGATATTATTTTTTTTTCAGGGGTATTTGAATAAAATTACCTTTGCTTCAGCTTGGAAATGTATATTGGCCCCCATTTCATTGTTCTCTGGTAGTGATACAGAAGTCTCGTAGCCTGCCACATAAAATGTTGTGCAGCACAGAGTTTTCCCCAGACAAAAGGGCATGGTTGACATGCAATGTCTAGTTAGGGTCTAAACATGGATATAAAGGATGTAGTATAACTTTATTCACACAGAGGAGGAAGGCGTGAGAAAAAAATTGCTTCCTAAACCTCTAGCAGGAAGGCATGCAGGAAGAAAGGACTATAAACTGATGAGAAACATCATTTTGTACAAGGAGGAGTATTGCATGAGAACAGTAGGAGAGCTCCAAGCTCTAGATCTCAGCACACTTGCAGTGTGGCAGAGAGGAGCAGCTGTGGTGGCAGCACAAACCACACACAAGTGCTCCAGCACAGGTCACCGCAGGGTTTCCTGAAGCATGACAATCTCAGGGCAGCACAAAGACCCACCAGGAGCCTGAAGCTCACACCACAGTGATTGACAAGATGTGGACAGGGTGAGGGGGAACACTGGGCAAGGCCCTGCATCTCTAAGAGGAGCCCCACGGCATCACTAATGGGCAGGACAGGGGGCAGCAGCTCCCCAGGAGGGGCACTGTAGGGGCCCTTACGCGGCCGGGAGTGGTGGCACCCCCGGCAGAGGGGCACATCCTCTCGGGACTCGCCACAACCACTGCAGCATCCCAGGTTGCACAGCTTCACCCCACTGGGATCATGCAGGGCACATCCCAGTGCATGGCATGCAATGGCAGCTAAGCCACAGCTGCAGGGTGTGCCCTGCTCTTCCTCCAGGACCAGCCATGAGCATCCCTGTGGGAGATGTGCCCAGGTACAGGTATGCCTTTGTACTCTCCAGTGCAACACACCGTCTGACAATGATTGCAATGCTCAACTATTTGAAATTATTCTCCTTGTGGTAGCGGGGGGTTTGTTTGCTCAGTTGGTTAAAACATAATGCTGATAACATCAAGGTTGTGGGATTGATCCCTGTATGGGCCATTCACTTAAGAGTTGGACTCAATGATTCTTTGGGGCCTTCCAGCTCAGAGGATTTTGTAATTCTGTAGTACATTTTAATTTTTCCTTTCCCCCCAGCCCCTGTACTCTACATCCGTTCCTGGAATAGGTATATGCATTTGTCTGTGGTGGCACTTAACAGAGAAATAGCTGAACAAACCCCCACTGCGTATTTTGAGACAGAACAACTCATTATTTAAATCATCTTTTCTGAGTCATAACCAGTTATTCTGCCTGTCTTTAGAATTCATGTACTCTAGAAGAGAAAAAGAGAGAATTCAGTGCATTCAGCATGTGAGTGTGCAGTGTCTTCCTGTTGTGCAGCGTGCAGCTTTTTGCTGTAGCTGCTGCCGCAGACAGCATGTCCTGGTCATTGGGTCTC
The DNA here is from genome assembly GCA_013399945.1 of Ploceus nigricollis. Lineage (NCBI taxonomy): Eukaryota > Metazoa > Chordata > Aves > Passeriformes > Ploceidae > Ploceus > Ploceus nigricollis. The sequence continues at coordinate 318,611 of VXBC01003208.1, forward strand.
CTGCCACTGTCTAGTGAAGCATAATTGCAGGGGATCAGTCTCCCTTCTTCAAGAGGTGATGCCTGGGTTAGCTGATATGTCTGACTTCAGAAATATCTGCTAATGCGGCCAAATATATATTTTATACACTAAGTTTATGCACTCAGACATGCAATTTAAAGAAATACTAGCATACAGGTATATTATGCTACTTTTCCTGATCAGCTCAAAGTAATACAGTGACTAATTATGAGGATTTGGTGGCTGTCCTGGCTGAACAAGAATTTCAGAGCATTAAAAAAAAGAATTGGAATTTGCCACTGCAAAGAAGAAGAAGAAACAGTTTTCTAAAAAATTGTTCTTTTAGAATAAAATTTGCTAAATTTTAGTCAGAAAATTTTGAAGTGGCAAGTGAAAACATGTTTAAAAGCATTGTTTTTGCTACAAAATATTTTTGACTGGATTCCCTAATGATATTTCTTTAGTTTTCTGGATATTTTTCACCAATTTGAGGCAGGCTTTTTCAGTGAATACAATATTTTATGAAATTATATTAATCCCTTCTGAATAATTTAATATACTTTTCCATATTATCTGCATTTGCAGTAGGAGAGAGTAACAGGACTCTTTACCCTTGGAACATGGGAAAAAAACTCCAACAATGCCCTATTTTGAGAGCCATCAGTGACGGGCTGAGCAGAGGCTGCCACGTGCTGCTTTTGGTGTTGAATGTTGCTGAAACCAGTCTGGCTCATCAGCCCCAAATTAACATCCTGATAGTGAGGCAAAGGTTTGGCACATAAGCTGCCAAGCTGACCTGGAGATGTATGACTGGCAGTCAGTCACTTTACACTGTCAAAGTCCAGTCAACTTTTTTTCACTGTAGGTTCCTCTAACATATTCCTTCTTGGAGTGTGTGTATGGTGTTCCCTCCCTTGAAGTGGGGATGCCTCCCAAGGACACTTCTCAAGGTCGAATGAAAGAAATCTGCCCACAAGCTTTTGTGTGGTGAGTTACATCAGTCATATATATTTGCTTTTTTTAATATATTTGCTTTTATATAGTGCACTATACTGTATTATACACTACTAGTAGTTTTAGCTTACATATTGGGTAGCAAATAATTCTGATTAGGATCTTTTGTCTAATAATTTTTTATAATAAATAATTATTTTTATATAAATATCTGATTTGCCATCTTTAATCCTCTGGGAAAAAGTTAACTTAATCTGTTGACAAAGACTGTGCCTAAGATTGGATCCAGCTGCCCCCCAGGCTCCTCTCTGAGAAGGAGCTTAGAAAGCAAGGAAGTCNTATATTAATCCCTTCTGAATAATTTAATATACTTTTCCATATTATCTGCATTTGCAGTAGGAGAGAGTAACAGGACTCTTTACCCTTGGAACATGGGAAAAAAACTCCAACAATGCCCTATTTTGAGAGCCATCAGTGACGGGCTGAGCAGAGGCTGCCACGTGCTGCTTTTGGTGTTGAATGTTGCTGAAACCAGTCTGGCTCATCAGCCCCAAATTAACATCCTGATAGTGAGGCAAAGGTTTGGCACATAAGCTGCCAAGCTGACCTGGAGATGTATGACTGGCAGTCAGTCACTTTACACTGTCAAAGTCCAGTCAACTTTTTTTCACTGTAGGTTCCTCTAACATATTCCTTCTTGGAGTGTGTGTATGGTGTTCCCTCCCTTGAAGTGGGGATGCCTCCCAAGGACACTTCTCAAGGTCGAATGAAAGAAATCTGCCCACAAGCTTTTGTGTGGTGAGTTACATCAGTCATATATATTTGCTTTTTTTAATATATTTGCTTTTATATAGTGCACTATACTGTATTATACACTACTAGTAGTTTNAATAAACTTTGAATCTCCCACTTTATCTGTGACAAAGAGCTTATAAAGAACTGTATTAAATCAGTTCAAGAACAACTTAAGAAAACTCTTAGCTTGACAAACAGAAGCTGAGTTTCATACAAACAAAATCTTCTATTTCATGTGCAGAATTCCAGCTTTATGCCAAGGGAAGGTTTGAAGGGAGTAATTTGCACATTAGTTGAATTTGTGTGTTCCTCCCAAACCATCATCCACACAGTATTTACATAAAGTAGAATAGTTTTTTAGGACACATAATTTCAGTTCATTTATTCTCTTTTGCTTTCAAGAGTAAAATGCTATATCAGGCAAAACTTTGTCTTGTTCACTGTAAATTGATGATTTTATAATTACAGTCTTTGTCACCAAGGATGGATTATTGGCTTCTCAGTTATTTGGCAAACTGAGTAGAAACATACACTTCAGAGTTTGCTCTTTTTTTGTTGTGTATGTCCTAGCCTAAATGAAAGATGGCTGACAAAAACAGACCTAGGATAATTATAACTAAGAGAGGTATTTAATAAATCAGTAAAAATGTTGCCATTGATTTCAAAAGAGCTCCCACAACTGAGGAGTAACAAAAGGTTCATACATTTATAACGTATTTATCATATACTGTCTTAGCAATATATTCAACAGAAGACGCTGCATTTCTAAAAATGATGTCATTAAAAAGTTTCAGAGCATTACTTTTGAGAATAAAATAAAAAATAAACTTTAATGGCATTTTTTTTCTTTACATTTTTCAGAATAAGCTTCCAAGACCCTGAGAAGAACTTAGGGAATGGAACTGGTATTTCAGAAAAGGATATAATTCAAATGAAGGTTTAAAAGTAATAGTTCTAACAGTAAGTAATAGTTCTAGAAAATGTCTCAGCTTGATTGGGAAACTCAGGTAGAATTAGACAAAGATATGATCCCTGCTGTGTATGAACTAACTTGAGAATGCACAATTCCTGCAGGAATGTAGCAATGGGAGAGTAAGAAATGCTGATGTCTCTATCCAGCCATAAGGTACTAAGTCTGACCACCACTTTTAATTCATTTCAAAACAGCAAATGAACGGAATGCAGACATGGAAATGTAAAGGGTATTTGTTGTCTGAATTCAAAGAAGTAATCTGAACAATAACCTAGGCTGAAGACAAGAAACCTACCATACAAGCAATGAAGGGGGGAGACCCCTCAGGCTAAAAAGCATAAAATAAATTAATAAAACCCCCAGTTAAAACTAGAATATTCACAATAGTTGGTAGCATTATAAAAGTAGTAGTTTTTTCAAGAAACTTGTTTAAAATTGTAGCTTGTTAATTGTATCTGTTATTGTATCTGCAGTGTTGGCTTGGAAAATCTGTGTAGGATAGAAAATGTCACATGCTGCAGCCAATAAAAAACTGTCCAGAGCTAAGCCTCTCATGAAGTTTGACCTTTTCCTTAAATGGCTTGTCTTTTAAAATTTTGATTGAAGTGGGTCTCTAGTCCCAGAAAATGCTCTGAATTAATAGGAATAGTGAAAACTGCACCACATTGATTATTTTGTGAGACTGGGTCCAGTATAGATTTGTCATTTAGGTCAAGATTATAGAGGCCAGGCAAAGATTACTTTTCCATACAGTACTCAATCCACTCTGAGATGACAACTGTTCTTTGAGGAATAGATTGTATTTTTCCCAATGTCTATGACACTGGGGTTCCATGCTCATTTGATTCCTTCAAATAAATATATCAAACACTTGAGATGAAATCCTGTGATTAAGAGGGATGGACTGCTAATTCTCTAGATACTTGATCTGCAGACAGCAACAGGAATCTTTAGAAATCACATAGCTTTAAACAAACTTTCATTCATGCCACTGATTTTCTAAAAGCTTTAGAAATGTTTCAACTTGCTATTTTCATTAATTTCGTGTTACTATGTATGGAAAATTGTCTCTGGAGAGGTAGTGCAAGATGTAAAGAAAAGAAAATATATTTTATATGAGAGAATTCACCTGAAATAAAACATAACTGGCCCTTAAATTGCTTGCTTGTTTAATACAAAGTACTTAAGCACTGTCATACAGCAAGCAATGAGAGAACGTTGCCATATCTGATAGTTAAAACAGACCTGTAATACTTCATCCTTATTTCTCTTTTCTATCATGTAAATTAATTGAAATGCAATTACATGTCTTCCATGACTCTGAGACAGAAAATTACTCTCTTCTCTCTCAGAGTGATTTTAATCACTTTAGTGCAGAAAATCACTTGCTTGAATTTTAGTGACCTTGCTAACTATCATTTGTGTGGATTTAATACTAGGGGAGGTACGAAAAAGGGTGATAAACATCACAAAGAGCTTGTTATACTTCGTTGCAGAAAATACTGCTAGCTCACCATATAGAGAGATGCTTATAAGAGCTATTTAAAAAAAAATCTTTCAAGACTTAGCAGTGCTTGCACTTCCCAATAGATGAAAGCCACACATATATCTACGCTCACAAAACTTGACGGGGAAGGTTGTGCTCTTTTCATCAATAGCTTCTCAGCTGAAGTTAGGTCTGCTTTCCTTCTCTGTCTGCTTTTCATTGCTTCTCAGAACCTTTGTGGGTTTCTCAGGAAATCTCACCTGCTCTACCAGCTATAAGAATGTCTCATTATTATCTGAAGTAAACATAGGTACTCCATTTTGCTCGAGAGTTGTCTTAGGGAAACTATTGCTCTGTTTAAGGCAGTGTTGCAACTTTGTCGTTCTTTATACTTCTGGCCATAGAAGTATAAAGTATAGATGTGGCATAACTGAATTAGTCTGTCACTGAGCATGTGATAAATCAGATAGATTCAGTAGCACAAATAAGTTAGATCAGTCGTCTGTTCTACTATTCTTCTGTCTCAACAAGTATTTTCTAAAATTATAAGGAAAACCTCCTCAAAGGCAAAGAAAAAGGATGCTTGTTTGATCTTGGGCATTTTAGCTCTGAATTTCCTTTATTAAAGAAAGGAGGATGAAACAGAATTTTTTAGGAAAACACACAATATGATTTGATTATACTTTGTGTATCTGAGTTTGAAGACAGTCAGAAAAAAACCACTGTCGCATTTGTTCTTAAAATAACTTGCTGAAGAAGTTTTATTTAATAGTATCAGCAATAATTGCTGGAAATTGTTGCTTTTCTCAGAAAGAAATCTGAATCAGTCAGTTCTTCCCAGGATATAGTTATCTGCCATGTAAATTTTGAGTGAGCTAATCAAAGCTTCCCAGGGTGATGAAAAATCCTTTTGGTTGCTTGGGCATTTTTTACAAGTTTCTTAATTTTTCTGTGATTCTCTTTACCTGATTAATTTCTTAACATTTCCAGTTTTTNTTTTTTTTTTTTTTTTTTTGGGTTTTTTTTTTTTTTTTTTTTTTTTGTTTAATGATGTTTTTCAGTTACCTGCAGGAATTCACGGCACCCTAAGGTGTTGCATGCTGGTAAATTGATATATGTTTGTCCAGGCTAACTGTCCTTGGAGGGATTTTAGCTTTGTTTTCTGCTTTCCTTTACTGGAAAGGAAATGTATCACGCATTTAAATTGGCTTTGTTTCCCTTGCATCCCATGTTTACAATTCTCTACGTCATTCTTGTAGACGTGAGGAAGAAATCTCATCTCAGTTGCTCCCACAGTGCCACAGTAAGATTCACTCTGGAGCAGGGGACTAACTGAATTAGTCTGCCCAAATGCCATCTGACATCCTAGTATACACACCTGCAGAGACTCCCTTCCTCATTGAAAAATCTTACATATGGCATGTGAGGATCCTTTGGTACTTTGTTTTCCCCTGTTTAACTCTCAAAGGTTTCAAACAACCCTCTAGTCTCTCAATTAAACAGCTTCAACAAAATCTCTTTACAAAGACAGATAAAATATTACTGGCACATTAAAGAATTTCAGTCCAGCTTTAAAATTTTGGGGCTTTTCTTGGTCACTTCTAAAAGGTGATATACCTTCACCCACAGTTCTGTAGGCTGCTTCTGAGCCCTTATCAATCTTTAACCCACTTTTGGGATTTAGACTGCCAGCAGTCCCATCTTGTCTGTTGAAGCAAAAGCTTCTCCGAGTCCAGGTTGATTTCTCAGCCATCAAGGTGATTCAAGTATTACTCTTCTACCATGGCTACCTTCTACCTTCTCTCCCTTCTGTTCTTTTTTTAATCAATCATAGAGTGTGGAGTTTTGAACACCATAAAGACATGAGCTACTCAATTTATTGCACTGCTCTCATATATACATTCAACCTTTCATTTTCATGTGAGTCTGTTATGGCAGAAAGTCATCAGCCTCTGTCACAGAAAGCCATTAAATCTGTATGCCATGAGTAGAGAAGAAAATTATTTATAGGGCATACTTTCCCCTGAAAAACGAAGAAAAGAGACTCTTCCTGAGTTTATGAAAAATAACCCTTCAGTGAGGGCTAGAAGTTCTCAGCAATGACCCAGATCAACTCTGCTATTCATAAACAGAAATTGGTTCATGCCCCTGAATTTTAGAAGAAGACTTTTATACAAGAGCTTTGAAAATAAAATATTTCTGCTTTCCATTGGGTCAGCTTCATTATCAATATAATCTTGTAACTCAGACTTTTTAAAGTATTAGAGCTCTTCAAAGGAGGAACAGCCCTTTTCACAAGGTGAAAGGGGGTATTCTTCTCACCATATGCTGATGATTGTTGCAAAGAGGTTATCAGGAAATCAAATTACTGAAGACACAGTGCAACACTTCGAAAGTCTAGACATTTTGTACTTTCCCCTTCTGTGTCCAGTTCTCAGAGAAAACAATGACAATTTTGGATTATGTGTCAGTGACGATGGACTGACCACAGGGAATTACTCTGAGGGCTGTCCTTTCATCTAGTCTTATCCTGACACCGCTGCTGCCTGACTCACTCACTTGTCACATCACTTGGTGTGTCTGCTTTATGTCTTATACCAGATTATGACTCTGGCGTTTCTAGTTGCTCAAAAGAACTCCTATGGAGGACAACAATTCACAAGTAGCTTAAGCACTTCCTGCAGACTCTGTCCAGGACTGCCTCAATATCTCTGCTAAGAAACGGAGTGCTTAGAGGAGCTACCAAAATTAATGGAAACTGTGAAAATCCACTGTGCAGATATAGAATATAAATATGTATATACATGCAAGGTTTTGTGCAGAACATTCAGTAAGGGTTAAAATAATCTGGTTTTTGGTAGCAGTATGTATGTATGTATGTATGTATGTAAGCTCCTTCAGACATAAATGATGCATCTTGAACAGCACCTACTAAGTACACAACTCTTCCTGTAAAGCCACTAAAGAAATGATTACATGGTAATGTCTGACATTTCCATTGGAATAACAGCAATCACGCTCAGAGGTGAGTGGACTGGAAGAAAAAACTCAAGCCAGTTAGTAGCTTTCCACCTCACACTAACTTTTGGTTACACTGCCATTCAGAGGACTTTTCTGAGAAACTGAAGTGATTTGACATCATACAAAACAGCTGCTTTTTTCCCACAGCACAATCCTGGGCTTTCTTTAGATGATGATCTGCCAAATTTTCTGCTGTGGCTCTCTACATCTTATTCAACTATAATGAGACATACCATTTTTCATGGTTAGACAGCTGGACTGACTAGGCTGTTTTTTTGCTAGAATGAAATGTTTTTCTCTGCATTTCTCACACAGATAAAAACCGAGTATCCTTATGATAGAAAAGTGAAGATGATAAACTAGAAAAGTGAAGGTCTTTTTAAACTTCATAATATAAAATTATCTCATGATCTAAAGTGAGAGAAAGAATGGTCGTGCTGAAAACGGCCCCGTCAGGTGCATATAGGAAGTGGAGTGTGTAGATGTTAGAAGTATTACTTCTGCTATATTTATGTTCAAAGGTCATGAAAAAAGGAAAAGACCAAGTTAACAGCTTATTTTTAAAAATCATAAATCATTTAAATAGTAGCTTATTTATATAAAAAAATCAGTGTTATTATTTTTTGGTTTGATGAGCTGGATTGATGGCAATATTTATTTTGTACTTAAACCCAGATGCTGCTGTATGTTTTTTTGAGAGATATTTGGAGAGGGATATTAACACCGAGGAGATTGTGCAATCACTTGGACAAAGTACTTCAGATGAGTCTGAACAGACAAGCACCTAAATCTACAAGCAAGGAAAAGAATATTGATTATTTGTGAGAGATGAGATGAGGGAGAAAAAGGTACAGGCATGCTCTTTGCTGCATTGACTGAAAATTAATAGTATCCATGATCACAATGTTGATCACCTAAAATAGCAATGAGATCAGATTTAAACAGCTTAGTGTTTAAAACCTCTGTGCCATTTTAATGAAAAGCATTCCACTTCTGCCCATTTACAGCATTTTCAAGTAAGCGCAAATGTATCATTTGCCAGAAGAATCAACATTTATATGCTTTCAGTCTCCAGACTGACTAAACAATTCTTCTTTTCTTTTAACTAGGAGACATGAGGAAAAGAGGCAAGCTACCTAGACTCCTGCTCTCGACACTGAAGTCCCTTGATTTAAAAATTCCTTTCACCTTAAAAGATTATGAGGCAAGCAGTGCCCCAAAATAAAATGCTATGTGAAAATATATTAGACCAGTTTCCCACTGACCAGTGTTTTTATTTGCATATGGTCCCAAAAGACAGTGATCAAAATCCTGAACACTGGGAAGCAATGGAGTTTGGGAATGTTTTTTTGCTTTTTTTTTAATATCTCCATCACTAACAGGGATGTTAATAGAAAATGCATCACCCAGAGATTTTCAGATTGTAGTAAGCTGATGGGTAAATGGTGGACAGACTAAAGAGCAGAGATTTGATCCAGAGGGATGTTGTGAGACCAAAAGAAAACTACTCGTCCAAAAATGTGAGCAAACAAGTGTCCCCTATTGCTCAGAGGCTAATTTAGTGAACTAGAAGGAATCAAAGAAATGCTTCTTCCAAAGACATCTGTGGATAGGAGGTAGAAGTACACTGCATTATTTTAATAATTTTGGTGAGTATCTTGAGTGTTAGGTGGAATTTGCTGCTGCTACATAGAGAGATGATGCAGACTAAAATCTCATAGAAGCTTCCAAAGTTTAATTGCCTGGCTCTTGTTTTTAAATTTCAAAATCAGCATGCTAAAATATACTATACTTTTTACTGCAGTTATAGACTTGAGTTTTTGAATGCACAAAAAAACCGGATCTGTGGACATGTAATCAAACTCCTCCATAAATTATGCTTGTGCATGTAAATGCAGCATCACCCTTTGGACAGTACCAGCGTAGTCACACAAAGCCAAGGGACTAATTAAATGTTAATAATCTGCTCCTTTGGTTCCCCCTTCTACCCAGCTTCCCACAGCCACTCCTCTATTTCCACTTACAGATGCTGAAGTGCTAAATATTATCTCTGTGCTTGAGTAACGTGGTCATGGGATTCAAAGAGATCTCACACAGTGTGCATTTGGGCAAGAAAGAGCCTGGATGGACTCCCTCTACCTTTCTTTTTCTCCCACAGTGGACCTGTACAGCCTGCTCATGTCTCTGCCTGTCTCCTTGTATCACTTTTGAGATTGCTCATTGATTTCAGTGAATGCTTTTTTCTGATTTTCAAATTCAACTGCCAGAGGATAATTCATCTCTCAAAAATATTGTGAGTGGAGATGACTGTAACCCTGTCTGGAAAGAGGGTGTCAGAGTATCTGCAAACAGAGCATAGAACATGGGGGACTTTTGCTCAAATCTTTGTTGATGGTTTATTTCTCTTAAGAGCTGGAGCTCATATTAGTATATCACTGTTATCAGTTTCTAGTTTTCTGCAACCACAGCTGGTTTTCCATGGTGCTGAAAAGCTTGCAAGCCATCACCATTAAAAGAAATATTGTCTCAGCTTTAGTTTTTAAAATTTAAGAAATAATTTAGGCAATATCTGTTACGCAATATGCCTATCATCTTTGAAATAGATAATTGAAATATTAACATGTCTTCAGGCATGAGAGAGCTGGGATACTTTGAAAATTTTAGCATTATATTGTTTATTTCTTATTAAATAGGAGTCTGAGACATGCATCCATCTTTTACCATGGAAGAAATTAGATGTACATACATCTTCTCTCGTTTTAAAGAAGTGCTCCTGCAGTTTGTTTTGCCTTTTAGTTAGATCAGGCTGATGGTGCATCACCTCTTCAGTGCTTCAACTAAGTTGCTAAGCTACCTTAAGTCTGCTGCTTCCAGTCATAAAACCTCATCCCACAAATATGAGTGGCGAGCACCAAAACAAATGTGCCTCAAGAATGCAGAGCATAAGCAGAAATTTGGAGGGGAGTGATGACTGTGGGTGGGAAAAAAAGTGGGCTTTTATTTTCATTGTTATCACCAGTATTACATTTTTATGTCACATTCAGAGAAAAATCAAAGATGGAACATCATCTGGATAGCTTCTGGGCGAGGAGAGCAAATGAAAACATAAATAGTGATGAGAATGGAGATAGTATGCAGAGAAAGGGAGAAGCCAGGAGGGGAACAGACAGACAGATAATTGGAACAAATGGGGCAGTACTCCCTGAAGGAAGCTTCTCTCTATTCTTGCCAGGCTCATCTGATCTAGATCCACCTAAGGAAGTGAAGGGAGAAATCCCTGTGTTGTAGGCACTTCCAGCATGGAGAGGTTTGTGAAAGAAGGGGTGTTGAGTGGCTACTTCCTTGAAATAACTTGAAGACTACACATTTCTAGATGCAAATGTAGAGAAGATGGGTTATAGGAAGATGCTGTTCTCCCACATCAATCTTTACATAATTTTTCTGTAGTTCTGTTCTTTAATGGTTGGGTGTGCATGTCCTGTCTGCGTCAGGAGTTAGTGAATATTGTATAGCGGCCTGAGGATCAGTAACCAGATAAAAAATCTTTTTGAATTTTGGCTTGCATTATGTCTTGACAGGAAAGCAAATGTCACCCTTTCAGCAGCAAACTATTTAATTTCAAGCATGCTGCTGGTAAAATGATGTATTCCAAACTGATAAATGTGGGATTTCCTGTGCCACAAGTTATTTTTTTTTGTCTTGCTGGTTTATGTTTCAGATTTATGAAGCAATCTATCTGAAGAAGGGCCCAGAAAAAATTGACTGAGGCTTTTCTTCCGATATCAATCTTCATAATGATAGGTCTCCAGCGATCCAAATGTGAAAGTAAAATCACATTTCATCCTGATACTGAGATGTTAAATACAGATAGTTGTGCTTCTGCATGCATTCTGTCATCCTGTACCTCTTTATTAGCTGGTTCACTTTGCAACCAGCTAATGCACAGAAGATGAAAACATTTTGAGATGTTATAGAAAATAAACTTTTGTATCAGATGCAGACCCCTCCAGAGCCTTACTGGTAGTCAACTGGAAATGTTCTTTCAAACAATTTCCTTGCAAACATTACTCTCAGTTGCAGTGACTGACTTTCCTATGGCCTTTAAAATCCAATTGTGTTTTAGGCTTTGTTCAGCATACTTGTTTTTCAAACCTCAGTTGCAATGCTTGAAGATGTAACAGCAAAACAACTTTTGTCCTGTCTCTTCATGTTACTTTGGCATTCTTTTCTTCTTTATTCTCAAAGGTTTTTCCTGACACACTGCACACAAGCTGACTTTCAGCTTGTGCCCAGTAAGCCAGGGATATCCCTGTGCTTCTAGGGCTCCTGGGCCATGTGGACTTATAGGAGATTTATTGGTGCTTTTGTGTCATTGACATCATATTAGCTCTATTTCTAACAGGTTCCAACTTTGTCTCCTGCAGATTCCCTTTATCTGCTCTAAATACTGAGTTTTCTTTTTCTGCCCAATATCTTAATTCTTGATGGTGACAGGGCTTCTGCAATCAACTCCATCATCTTTTCCTTCTCAATAATAAGATTACTGAGAAGTCTATTACCTGGAAAAAACTACTTTATTTAGGACAATTTATTATGCAGTTTGTGACTTTGGATCATATTGGTGTTGGTCCTTATCTTGCCTCCATATCTTAAAAATTATACTAATCTTATTAGAGGGTATAATACAACCTTGCAACACATCTTGGAAAAGGACAGCTAAGGCACAGAAAAGTAGCAAGGCAGAGGGGATCTAGGAAAGAGAACCAAGAGGAAATATATATTCTTTTGCTTCCCTTCCCTGTTCATATTTTGCCACACATACAAAGCAGAACAAGTTTGTGCCACAGAAGGAGCAAGAGTAAATCAGAATCTGAAAAATAAAATCTATCACTTCAGCTGCAAGAATTCTGTAAGATTGCTAGTACAGTTCTGAAAGTTTTGCTAATTGAAAATCAGTACTGAAATATTATTCTGAGAAGCTAAAGAAGAGAAGCAAATCTCTGGTAGCTTGTCTGCTTTCCTGTAGCTACTGGTAACTTGTGCTGCATCTGAACCCGCTGTGCCGTGCCGTGTGATGTTTCACAGAGGCTCAGAATCAGCAGCCCCTCCACTTTCTGCAGCTCCTGAGCCCCATTGGCTGGAAAGAAAAGCAGAGGCGGAGAGTGCCCTGAATATTTTTCTCTTCCACACACGGTGAAACAGGCAGCCAGCATGCACTGCCTGCCAGTGAGACTGGTGCTTGCAGTTTGAAAATAGTTCCTGCTCCGCAGCAGTCACTTGGGCATTTTATGGTCGCATCTCTTTAATGGAAAGCACCAAAAAAGCCTTGCAGCATCCCAGTGAACTAAAGAGGAACTGACCATATGGGAGAATCTGACGCAAACATAGAGACTGTTGGGACTCTGTGACATAGATCGCCAAGGTAAATGTGATGATGATCAGAAACTGTATCTGTAAGGGTGTAAACCAGTTCTTCTGAGTCTGAAATCTTATTTTTTCACAGTAATCGAAGTGTTCTGAACTGCTGCCTGCCTCGGTCCTAGCTTACTTTTCTTTTTTTTTTTTTCGAAGCTGAAAAGCCAAAGAGAGTTTTCAAAGGAATGCAAAAGGAACAGGAGTTTTAAAAGCAGGAAGCCAAAAGGGATCTCTGTAAGATGAATTTCACCCAGCATCGTGGGACACTCCAGCCTCTCCATTTCTGGAACCACAGCTACAGACTGCACGGAGGAGCCAGTGAGCGCACTGCGAAGGGCCACTCCTCAGGAGGCTGCTACGAGCAACTCTTTGTATCCCCTGAAGTGTTTGTGACTCTGGGCATCGTCAGCTTGCTGGAGAACGTCTTGGTCATTGTGGCAATAGCCAAGAACAAGAACCTCCATTCACCCATGTACTTCTTCATCTGTAGCTTGGCAGTGGCTGACATGCTAGTGAGTGTATCTAATGGATCAGAAACCATTGTCATCACGCTGCTAAACAATACAGACACAGATGCACAGAGCTTCACCATAAACATTGACAATGTCATCGACTCAGTCATTTGCAGTTCCTTGCTTGCATCAATTTGCAGTCTTCTCTCAATAGCAGTGGACAGGTACTTTACTATCTTTTACGCCCTCCAGTACCATAATATCATGACAGTGAAGCGTGTAGGGGTTATCATCACATGCATCTGGGCTGCTTGCACAGTCTCAGGCATTTTGTTCATCATTTACTCTGACAGCAGTGTTGTCATCATCTGCCTAATCAGCATGTTCTTCACTATGCTCATTCTCATGGCATCCCTCTATGTCCACATGTTTATGATGGCTCGTATGCACATAAAAAAGATTGCTGTTCTTCCAGGGACTGACCCTGTTCGCCAAGGGGCCAACATGAAAGGGGCCATCACTCTCACCATCCTGATTGGAGTTTTTGTTGTGTGCTGGGCTCCATTTTTCCTACATCTTATTTTCTACATCTCCTGCCCCTACAACCCTTACTGTGTGTGCTTCATGTCCCACTTTAATTTCTACCTCATCCTCATCATGTGCAATTCCATCATTGATCCACTTATCTATGCATTCCGGAGTCAGGAGCTCAGGAAAACATTCAAGGAGATTATATGCTGCTGTAGCCTGAGAGGGCTTTGTGATTTCCCTGGCAAATATTAAACCAAATGGATGGATATGTTGCTGTATGCACAACAGGCAGCATAGATTTACAAGCCTTTGGATCCTCTTTCTCAGCAGAATTTGGTTTAACTCTTTAAGAGTGACCACATCTTTCTGTCTCACCCCCCCATTCTTGTGTTCCATTCATGTGGAATTCATATTTCTGTATAATGTTCACAATGTCTACAGTTTGTGATTTATTTGGCTGGAAAGAGCAGTAGCACTTCATACCAGTTTGTAAGTAAGCAAATAAATGTAATGATGAATGTGAAATAGTAACAAACATGAGCAGCTATATATTCCAACTGCTGACAAAATAAATATCTTGCCTGACTTACAGTACATATTGGCTGATATTGTTTCTTATTCTGTTGAAGTAATTATAGCTATTCACTACATTATATTCAGCTAAGAATAGAGCATATGCTTCTACATTAGTGGATTAAAGGCTCTCTGGAATTAGAAAGCAGATTTTTCTGAAAGGCTAGTGAAACCAACAAGTTGTATTTATAAATTTTGAACTCTTCTTGTTTTGCTTCACAGCAGGACTTCTATTTTTTGTTACAGTTATCGCCCACAAGAAGATTTTTCAAACACTTTCTACATAGCCAGTTGAATGCTTGGACTTTGGGCTGGGTTTGTTTTCAAGATGATTGCTGTATGTCTGAGAGTACCTTTTTGCAAAATTTAAATTGCTCCCTGGAGCATCAAATAGTCCTGGATATATCTACTAGACTGGCATCCAGGCAGACTAGCTCTCTCCATTCGGCCATGAAACAGGTACAATATTAACTTTGACAGTGCCAGCAGCAGTGCAAAAATTCACCGAGAGATTTACCTGGTGAAGATAAAGAGGGAAGTTCGATTGGAACATTCAGTCCTTGTTCTGACGTGCTGTGTGGAATAAAGACTCTGTGCTCCAGGTGAAAATACAGCCTTGTTGAAAACAAGCTGCCTTCTGTTGTGAAGTGTGGTGTTAGCAGATGGGATCCACTGCCAGGATCTTTACACAGGAGTCAAGGCAGGGGTTAATTTGGTCTGAGCACCTCAGCCCATACTGTGGAACATATGGGCTTTGGAGGGGCAATGTTGTCACATGGAATGAGTGCCTGCTGATGAGTCTGATTATCCACGCTCAGCATCTGGCAGCTGCTTGAATTCAGTTCAACTTTGCAGGCATCTACTTGATGTGTTCTCAGTTTCACCCTAAAATTCCACTCTCTTCACAGGTTGTTTTAAGGACCTTGGGTCCCTGGTATTAGTACTTTTGGAGGTGTTTAAACATAAATGTGACTACACTGGATTCCATGAAGATGTCCTTTAGTATCTTGATATTTTGATGATATTATCTTCTATGTAAGGAGAAAAAAGAATAATTTATCTATTCCCAGAAAGTATAAAACACAGTGAAACTTGTAGAAGGTCTGGAGAGTTCTGATTTAAAAACCCAAAAATAAAATTAAAACACAACTCAGGTTTTAATCTTGAATGCTTGCTTTTTACCAAGATGAACAGTGAATGAATGAAAAACAGGATGAGCAGTCCTATTTATTTTCTTGGAAACAGATTGTTCTCTCCAGCTGCTAGTTTCTTCATCAAAGAAAAACATAAAATGAAAAGCTATTCAAAGAGACCAACGGTTCCTATCTCAGATTCTCCAGACAGAAGCTGATACTTCATTTGTGGGTAACTTTTCAGGATATCATAAAACTACAACATTTGCTCCTCTGTTAAAGACCATGAAGGACTTAGGGCGAGTTTTAGTGGTTTTAACTTCAACTATTTATAGGAAGAGCAAGAAAATAATTTGACTTTGTGCATTGAAGTCCCTTGGTAGACCAACAGCACCAACATCAGGTCTCCTACAGCCTACTCTTGTGCTTGGGCCAATCCATGGACCTTGCTGATTGTAACACCACTATTGCCTTTTCTCAGCTTTAACAAATGATATTTCCACATCATAACAGTCGCAGTGTGAAGGGTATTGAAATATATCTACTACATTAACTCTACTATTTTCTTCTGGAAGAAACCATAAATGTTTCAATAATACCTGGTTCCACTGGGTATAGAATAAAAAATGCCAAAGGAGGAGAATTAAAGCCCAAGCAGAGAAAGAAATGAATGTATTTAAATTAATATTCTATCCACAAATCCAGTGGGCTTTACTAAAGGCCTTTCCTACTCCCACAAGACACAATACAAAAATACTCAGGTAGAAATGAAAGAAAATACTGGTGCCAGTTTAAACAAGGCATAAATCCTACTTGATCTTTGCTTTGCCTCACTTTCTATAGCTGTTTTAGGACTGTAAATTATGACACTGGGGGCTCCAGCTTTTCCTTTTGTAGTTCATGGGTGCAGAGAGGGCCCCAATGAAAGTGACTGAAGAGCAAAATACTGCCTTAGGTGCTCTGAACATTACCTTGAAAGTCTCTATTTCTCCCCTTCAGATATTTCCTTCAGACAAGGAGCAGACATTTCTGAATTCTGAAGAGGTTGTGTTTCAAAAAAACCCAAGGTGTATCTCTTTTATGCTTATTTGGACTAAGACTAGTCATGACAGTTGTGAGGCCATTAGGCTCTAAATTTTATTTATAAATATAATTTTTAAAACTAGCTTATTCTAGAGCTTTAGCAGCTCTGAGCCTGTTAGCAGCACTTCTGTCTTTATTTCAGAATGATAAATGTATATACTTATTTTTTAATGGAGTTTCCAATTAAAGAGGATTTTTCATTTCATGGTATCATTTTGGAGAGTGCAATTCATTGAAATTGTTGGAACATCTGCTACATAGATAATTTTCCTATTCCAAAATAGTCTGTTTCTTCTGAGTAGCTGAATCAGTTTGCCAGAACCATAGGAATTACTGTTGTGAAAGATAAATAAATTAATCTAGCTTGTTGGAGAGTGGGAGGGGTGGAGGATTACTTTCCACAGTTAATTTTCTGGAGCTTTGTTCTTTTATTTGAAAATATTCCAAGAAAATGTGATTTCTTTCTTTAAATGACTCGGACTGTAATTGCTTTAGGACTTAGCATTTTGGTCATGTTAGGTAACTGTAGTGGGCTGACCCTGCCTGGATGCCAGGCACCCACCAAAACTGCTCTCTTGTTCTCCGCTGCAGCTGGACAGGGGACAGAAAATATAATGAAGGATTCATGAGTTGAGATAAGGACCAGGAGAGATCACTCATGAATAATTTGTTCATGAGAAAAACAGACTCGAATTATAGATATTAATTGAATTTGTTACTAACAAAATCAGAGCAGGATAATGACAAGTAAAATTAAGGACCTTAAAAATACCTTCCCTCCACCCCTCCCTTTCTCACACCCTCCCAACTGTACCTTCTCCCCCTAGTGCCACAGGGAGACAGGGAATGGGGCTTATGGTCAGTTCATCACACGTTGTTCCTTCCACTGCTCAAGGAGAGGAGTCCTTCCCCTGCTGCACCGTGGGGTCGCTCCCACGGGAGACAGTCCTCCATGAACTTCTCCAATGTGAGTCCATCCCACAGGCAACAGTTCTTCACAAACTGCTCCAGCGTGGGTCACTATTCCAAAGGGAGAGGTCCTTCAGGAACAGCCTGCTCCAGCATGGGTCCCCTATACCAAGAGACCTGCTCCAGTGTGGGCTCCTCTCTCCACAGGTCTGCAGGTCCCAGCAAGACCCTGCTCCAGCATGGGTTTCCTACAGGTTCAGAGCCCACTTTTGGGCATCCACCTGCTTTGANAGAAAAACAGACTCGAATTATAGATATTAATTGAATTTGTTACTAACAAAATCAGAGCAGGATAATGACAAGTAAAATTAAGGACCTTAAAAATACCTTCCCTCCACCCCTCCCTTTCTCACACCCTCCCAACTGTACCTTCTCCCCCTAGTGCCACAGAGAGACAGGGAATGGGGCTTATGGTCAGTTCATCACACGTTGTTCCTTCCACTGCTCAAGGAGAGGAGTCCTTCCCCTGCTGCACCGTGGGGTCGCTCCCACGGGAGACAGTTCTCCATGAACTTCTCCAATGTGAGTCCATCCCACAGGCAACAGTTCTTCACAAACTGCTCCAGCGTGGGTCACTATTCCAAAGGGAGAGGGCCTTCAGGAACAGCCTGCTCCAGCATGGGTCCCCTATACCAAGAGACCTGCTCCAGTGTGGGCTCCTCTCTCCACAGGTCTGCAGGTCCCAGCAAGACCCTGCTCCAGCATGGATTTCCCACAGGTTCAGAGCCCTCTTTTGGGCATCCACCTGCTTTGATGTGGGTCTCTTCCATGGGCTACAGGTGTATCTTTGCACTCCCATGGACCTCCATGGGCTGTAGGGAAATCTGAGATCCAGTGCCTGGAGCACCACCTGCACCCTCCTTCTCCACTGACTTTAGTGTGTGCAGAGCTGCTCATCGCACATGTTCTCACTCCTGTCTTCTCTGGCCACAGTTAGATTTGCTCAGTAACGTCTTTTCTTCTTCTTGAATATGTTATCTCAGAGGAGTTGCCATCATTTCTAACTAGCTCAGCCTTGGCCAGCAGCAGGTCTGTCCTGGAGCCAGCTGGCATTGGCTCTGCCAGACCTGGAGGAAGCTGCTGGCAGCTTCTACAGAAGCAGTTGATGCAAACCCAAAACAGTAGCAATGGCATGTTCTTCTGCAGCAGGAAAATGGTTTTGTCTCCACTTTATAGGTGTAAGGATTTACATTTTTACTTCTGCTGAAAAAGAGAGTCTAATGGATTTATTCTTCCTCCTAGAATGAAGCCTTTTCCTGAGCTAGAAATTGATGGTAGTGTTCTCCACATTTTCCCAATAAGTGACTTAAATCTTACACAAAAACTTTTGAAGGAATGTCTTTCTTCTTCAAGAGGGACATTTCTTTGGCTTTAAAGTAGTTTTAGAACAAAGCAAAAGACTCCAAAAAGCACTTAGAGGATGTAGTTGGTCTCAGCACAGCAGATTTTGAATAATGGGCCAAAATGTCTTTTACACTAGAAACATGCTGTTATCTGGAAGCAAGGATAAATGCTCTAATTATTAAATGTGCAGCAATGCCTTCAGTTATGCTTTTAAGAGATGTGTGGTGGACATATTATTAATGTAATCCTAAAATTACTCATTTGCTGTTAAACTGATCCTGTTATACAGTGTGTTTATTGGGGCCTCCTTCATCCTCAAACCTAATTCTGGAGAAGAACTTGGACGTTATTTATAGTATGCTGTATCGCTTATAGGCTTGCATAAGAATTGCAGTCTCAATCCCACTGGAAGGAACTCTACAAAGATGTACCCTTGGGCATGAAATCTTCATTGTTCATCCAGAAATTACCTTCAATTTTAAGTTAATATACCCTCGACTACAACTACAGATGCTCATTGTCATATAAGCCAAGTTATGAATTAACCTTTCTTGGCTTTTTCCCTTTTTTCCCCAATGGTTTTGTTTTCCTAGATGCTTTCCATATTTTTCCTCACTTTGTGGATTTACAAAGACATTTTCAGATCACCTCCTTCAAGTTTTTAATGTAAAAGTATTAATCTGTTCTGCTTTTACCGGTTTTGCTCCCTGGCAAATATTGTTAATTTGTTTCAGTTATTAGCCTTCATGCTTGGTCTATTTCTGGATTTGTGTATTTTGACGTTGCCATCAATTTGAGTTTTCCAAGTCATGCCCTGTCTGTATGGTGGGGCTGACTTTGCTCAACAGCAAAACCTCACTCAGTTGCTTGCTCATGCCCCATGAGTGGGATGAGGGGAGAAAACAGGAAGAACAGAAATGAGAAATCTCACGGGTCTGGATGAAAACAGGATTATCACTTATCAATCACTATCACAGACAAAACAGACTTGATTTGGGAATAATGAACTTAATTTATGAAAAATTAAAATATTTCTTAGTGATTCAGCTAGTGGGAAAAAAATTACAGACACTAAAATTACACCATTCTTCCTCAGTGCTTCCTTTTAGCCACAATCTCACTCCTTCACTCCCAACTCCTCCACCTCCTCCCTGGAGCAGTGCAGGGGGATGGAGAATGGGGGGCTGCAGCCAGCCCACACCAGCTCCTCTCTGCCACTTTTTCCCCCAAGATGAAATAATTGGCACAAAATGCTCCCTTCTTGGGCTTTTTCCTTCTGAAAAGCTGTCACTGTAGAGTTTCAAAATCTGTTACTATCTTCTCAGTTAATATCTTTGAACATTGTACTGTTGAACCCTATCTTATTTCTATTATCTCCATCCTCAAAACAATCCACCTTTCCTAACTAATGCTCGTCCTTTATGTGGAAATGGCAGCCAGACTTGTACCACCAGGTTCTGTCCCTGTCACATCCCTCTGGACACAGCCCTGCAGGACCGGCAGATGAGGCTGCAGCCCCCCTGTAAGCAGGGGCTCCATTGTAATTCTTGCTTATGTTGTGCCACACACTGATGAAAAGTCCTTCACATAGTCTTCCAGGTGGCCAAAAGAAAACTGAAAATCACGTGGGTGTGCAATTTGCTGTACTTAAATATATTTGAAACAAACATGCAATAGGTTTATTATTTGTAAAAGCAGTGGGTGAGTAAAGAAACAGAAGTCCAAATACATTCGGAGCCACTACCAGCAGAGCATAAACAAAACACTTCATTCCTGCAGTAATCTGCAGCAACCATTTTGGAGTGCAGAGGAATTAAAACATACTATGAACATAATATTCGCTATACAAATATCTTCTCTTGCCATAACATCTCTGTGAATTTCTGAGATTTCTTCTCATGCAAGATCAGGTCATGCAGAGTTCAACAAACACCCTTCAAGTACATAACAAAAAACACTCAGCGAGGTTTCTAAAGCTGTATTCAGTACAGCCTGAAAGCTGATTTATGAAAAAAAAAAAAGTCAAACTTTTTTTTTCTGCTGGAAGGGGGAAACAAAAGAAGATGTCTGAACTTAAAAAAAAAATTAAAACATTAAATTGCTACCATTGAGATAATCACTTTTCATACTCTCCCAATTTAGCCTTTTCCAATTGAGACTGAATGCTTTCTGGAAAACAGGAGCTATGCAGATATCTCTCCAGAGATTTAACAGCCTGTGCACTAACTTGCCAAGTTCTGATTGACTCGAGGGTTTTTACATTAAGGCATTGAAAGTCATCTTACAGTGTACACCATACATTACCACTGATGCTTCAAATTATCTGAATACACAAGCAACCACAGTAAGACTGGAAGAAATCTTGTCTGTGCATGAAGACAAATGCAAATAATGCAGGTTGGATAAAAACAAATCTTTACTTATTATCCTAAAGTTTTGCTGGGCGGATGAGGTGAATGTAATTGCTTTCCTACTGTTATTATCTTCAGCTTCACCCAAGGAAATACAGTGCTCAAAATAATACAGACAAACCTAATTACCCCTCTAAGACAAGGACTGTGCTCCTCTGTAAGAACTGTCTCCAGGTCAAATAGGATGCTATTCTACTCAGTATAAAAGGTAGAAATTCTCCTTATTTGTGTACAGTGTACCAGTGTACACCACTCAGTCTGGGACTATTCATCACCAAATAGCTGCCCAAGGCAAAGGACTGAGATAGTCAATCTTCTGAGGAGTCAGCTGAAACAAGAGACGACCCATTTTCATTTTTTCCAAACTTCATTCAGACTTGAAAATCTGCTATAATATCAGGAATTCAATACCCAACATTTTGGGCATTTCAAGGGAGATTAAACTATGGATTTGGACTGTGAATTCTGTTCTGGCCCCAGCATGGAGAATCCATATCTGTGAAGCATCCTTCAGGAAATCCCATGTTTCTCACTGCCTTAGAGGAACCAGGTGACCCCAGCTGTCCTCTTCCCTGAAAGCAATGGGTAGCACTTGTCTGGCTAAGGAGAATGGGGACATTGGTAAAAACTCAGAGGTAAAATCTGAGCAAAGTAGTTTGATTTTAGTTCAGGTTATTTTCTAAAGATGGTCACATGCTCTTACAGGCCTTAGAAGGGGCCATGTTTCACATACATTTTTGTACCAACTTCAGAACTACTGTCCCAGTAACAGGTTTGTCAGTAACAAGACCTGTGCTAAAATAAAAGGAGTATGGAACTTTATACACCCTGTGCATATCATAAAATACATGTATTTTTAGCCAGATATTACCTAAGATTTAAGAAGGCTTTACCTACTTCTGAATACCTGCCATAGAGAACTAAATATCTCTGATTTTGGATGCCACAAAGTTAAGATCCTTTGTGTATCCAAATATCCTGAATGCTCAAATATCCTTTAAGTATTTAAATATTGTGGTCACTTTATGAAACCTCAGTCACTTCTGCCACATGCAGTGCCCTAGTTATCAAACAAATAATTATAAACAGGGCACCATCTGATCCATTCCCAGCTTTGAAGATTCTTTTGATCTCAACTGTTTTAGTGCTGAAAGAAATGTTGTAATGGTCTGCACAGAACCAAAATGTTCATGATATTTTACATCACATATTTTGGCTGTATGTAGATATTGAAAAATACTACCATGGACACTAATGGGATGAAGAGTTCATTTCTCCCTTCAAATAATTGTAATTTTTTGATTTGTCTGTGGGACTAAAATCAATGAAGTGAATAAGATGCTGTCTTGTTAAGTGAAATTTAGATAGAAAGAGGCTTTTTGAGGCAGAGTGTAGGATGCTCTTTTACTTTTAATGAGCCAAATTATGTTTTCTGATGAAAAGCTAATGGAATCCTGGGCTGCATCAAAAGCAGCATAGCCAGCAGGTGATTCTACCCCTCTACGCTGCTCTGGTGAGACCTCAGCTGCAGTGCTGCATCCCAGCCGCTCTGAGATCCCCAGCACAGCAAGGACATGGACCTATTGGAGCAAGTCCAGAGGAGGCCATCAAGATAATTGGAAGGATGGAGCTCCTGTCCTGTGAGGAAAGGCCAAGAGAATTGAGTTTGTTCAGCCTGGAAAGGAAGGCTTTGGGGTGACCTAATTCTGGCATTCCAGTACCTGAAGGGCGCCTACAAAAAAGGTCGAAAGGGACTTTTTACAAGGGCATGTAGTGACAGGACAAGGGGTGATGGCTTGAAATTGAAAGACAATAGGTTTAGGCTAGATATTACAAGGAAATGCTTTATTAAGAGGGTGGTGAGACACCGAAAGAGGTTGCCCCAAGAAGT
This sequence comes from Ploceus nigricollis, assembly GCA_013399945.1. NCBI lineage: Eukaryota > Metazoa > Chordata > Aves > Passeriformes > Ploceidae > Ploceus > Ploceus nigricollis. The sequence goes on from VXBC01003208.1 coordinate 341,642, forward strand.
TGTGGATGCCCCATTCCTGGAAGCTTTCAAGGCCAAACTGGATGGAGCCCTGAGCAACCTTGTCTAGTGGAAGGTGTCCCACCCCATGGCAGAGGGATTGGAACTAGATGGTTTTAAAGGTCCCTTCCAACCCAAACCATGATTTTATGTCTCTATGATTTATCTCCTTTCTAACTGGGATAACATACATATGTCCTCTCTCAAGCTGACTTCTACTCCGAATAAACTTTCACTTCAAATAAATAGTTACTAACTGTGGAAATAGTAGTAGCTTTTTGGATGCTAGAAATATTAAAGCAGAAAGTGACACTATTTTATCTGTATTATCACTGGGCATTTTAGTTTGCAGCTACTGAGATACTTTGTGAAGACCTGTCACTTCAAATTTCTGTATTTTGATACTGCCAGAATATAACCTGTCACAGAAATAATTACAATTGTTTTTGATATTTCATCAATCACGGAGTTGGATCTCAAACATGGAAGGTTCACCTGCCATCTTCATCCATCTTTTGATTCAATCTTGTGATTGCTATTCAAATATTAGGACACTCAAGAGATAAAGGCGTAGGTGCTTAATGGAAAACTTTAATTTATTCTGAAAAATATAATTTTTAACCGTCATTTAGAAGGATGTTCTGAGCTCAGGAAATTTCAAAGAGTTGCTTAGGGAGATGAGCAATTCTTTGTGTATCTGGGTAAACAAAGAAAAGCAGAGTTTTGAATTTGTGTCCTGAGGTACAACCTTCCCCCCGACACGTCGTGGATACAGCAGGTTAGCCACCCAGTGCCTTACGAGACACTGTGAAAATGTGTCTTCATAAGGCCTTAGTTTTCCTGCAGGATATAGAAAGAAGACATAAAATACATTCACAACCTTTCTTACCTTCCTGTGTTGATTTAAGAAATAATGAAAAAAAAATCATGTAGAAAAATGTAATTTACTACAAAAATATTAAGTCCTTATTGAAGTCAGAGGACCTCTGAGTTCCTCTTGGGCTATAGGAGCCTCTGAGGCTCCTCTTGCCTTCTGAGATTTAGTTTCTTAACCTGAATATTGTAAACATCATATATTCTTATCTTCATTCCCCTAAATAATATCAGTGAAACTTCCTGATTCACTGTATCTGCTGCCTAATGAAGAAATTCAAAATGCAGCCAGAAGTTGTGATGCCTGTTTGGCATCCCTCTTTTCTGTTGCAGTGCCTTCACTGACGACCAGGAAATCTCAGCTGTAAACATTAATTTCCTAATGATGACAACAGGGGCAAGAAAAACATTTATATATGTTCTTCCATTCATTTTCTGATTTAAAGGCATCAAACCTCTTCTTGTGATACAGTTGCTATAAACTCTGTTTTAACATAGGAGCAGCCTCAAAAAGATTGCATGTGATTTAGGTAAAAAATGAACTAAACCCAACTCGTCGGAATAATATTGCTTCTTCTCATTTGCATAAATCTGACAGCTACTTATGCTCAAAGTGAACTGCTAGCTGTACAGCAAGCCGTGACCTGGTGGCTCCAACTTCAGCTTATAATAGTATTTGTTGTAGAGGCCATTTTTTGATTTAATTTCATGAAGGAACACATGAAGGTGATACAAGGAACTAAAACTTGGCATATCTTTCAAAATACAGGCACTCTTTTTTCCGTATTAGATGCTGGGGCTGCAGAATGAAGATTCTGTGGTTTTGCCTTTTTTCTTTTTTTAATAATTTTTTCCTTTTTATTAGTTCAGATTCTTAAAAGGCTTTAAATATCTTGGAGACTTCTAATTAGAAGGGCAGAAACAGATCTGAGAGGGAAACAATTTGTAGTCCAGGTAACTCTACCTTGAGATTCTTGAAATATTAAATAGAAAATCTCCCTACCTGATTAATCTTACCTTATAATTAATTTATGCATGTTTCACTCTCACTTTTTCAAAATGGATGTTCTGGAGCACTAATGTCAGTAACAGCAGTTCAGGGGTTAGAAGTAATTTAGAAATGCCAAACGTTTTAACGCTGGATATCAACTGCAGCATAAGATGCACCCTCAGGACAGCTGAATGTAAAAAGCTCTGGTTACTGAGGAGTGTCCAGGGAAGCAAGCTCAGTGCCTGACAAACAGGAGCAGAAGCTGCTCTTTGACCTCAGACCTATAAAACTTCTTAACAAAGAAGCAAGAACTTCTTACAAATCCCTCCATCTAACTCTAGAACCATAACACCTACTAAGAGAAAAAAAAACCAGGCAAAACAAAACTAAACAAAAAAAAAAACAAAAACAAAAACAAACAAAAAAACCCCTAAAAAACCCCCCAAAAAACCCTGAAAAAAAACCCCAAAAGCAATCCTATCTATCACATGTGTGGATTGTGATGGTAAATTTTTGGCATGCAGTTTAAGTGTTTAATTCCCAAGAGGCAGTAAGCCAGAGGAAAGAAAGCATTCCTATTTTCTTTGCTAGGTGAAGAACTTCACTCTGGTCGTATTAAACAGCTGCGTTTCTAAAAGAATTCATTACAAAGCAGCATATCTTTTGGCTGACATGCTTAGTTTCTTGGGTGACACCTCCAGATTCTTTCATCCTTTGACTTGTGTTGCCCTCTGCAAGTTCCACATCTGCCAGAAAAGGAAAGATAGCCATGTCTTCAGTAGGTAACACTGCAAAGACTGTGTTCTCTTGCTGCACATCCTGACTCAAAAGAGAAAATTTCTAAAGCATAACCCTTGGTGACTGAGGCAGTTGGAGACTGTTTTGTATGCCACAGGCTCAGTATTAGTTTAATGAGTTTGCAGTTCAGGGCAACAGTCAATTCCTTTTTCAATTACATCTCTGCAATTCAAATGAAATAATGAGAACCAGCAACATTTTTAAACAAAGAAACTGATTTTTAGAATCAGTTTGAGAAAGAAAATGTGTGAAGTTGTTTTCTTTTCTCACATCCTTTGCATAGCTTGAGGAATAGTCTGGTTTTATAGTAATCCTGCAAGAGACCGTGCAGTCCCGCTCCAAAATGTGCTCCTTTTGGCAGTCTTAGCTGGGATCTCTAAATGACTGAAAGGAATTGCAGTTTCAAGATCCAAGTGATGAATAATTTTCACAGCTTCATGTCCTATGAAGTATAATACACAGAGCATTTGTCTGTGGAGCTGGGGAGGCTTATCAGCTCCTGAAGGACTTTTCAGTTGTGTTTCCAGGCTATTACTGTGCTCCAGAGGTAACATAATGCTTTAACATTACCAGTCCAAATAGCATAAGATGGGGTTCTGATCTTCCATTTATTGTTGCTCTATAAAGGAAACACAGAGAACATTTAGTTCCAAGGTGAATCTTAAGATTAAATGGCCTGAAATTGGTAAGGATTTCAGCTTCTGAAAGGACTGATACCTAAATAAGTTGAGCAATTAAGACAGTATGAGGACCATGACTATAATCTCTTGCGCTAGAAACAGAGATTCAATTTAGAGAAATTTACCTAAGAGTTTCCTTTACAAAAGTACTGATATTTAACAGGCGCTAACTTTGATAGGCATGGACAATAGAACATTAGAAATAAACAGAAAAGCATCCACTTTTCTATAGACAGATAATAATTGCTTCTAATGAGAACCTGGCTTCTAATCATACTAACAAATGTACTTTGATGAAATCTGCTCTCAAAATCAATTTTAAAAGAAAGATTGTAATGTAACTTGATTCAGGAAATATGACCTATTTTTTTAGGGTTTCCTTTGCACTGCTTTTACTGGTTAATTCATTTGGTTGTCATCAGCATCCATGTTTTCTTTGCTACCATATCTGCAGCATTTCAGGGTAGAGACCTTACATACATTTTAGTTACATTCCCAAAATTCTCTGAGGTGCCAACTACAAGAATCTTAGACAAGCCAGAAGTGCAAAAGTAAGAAATGCCTTTCAATTCTCAAGCAGTTCCTTATTTCTTAGATTTTCTGCTATAAGATCAGTGCAATTTAGAAGTCTTGCTGCAATAGCCCAATAGGATTGTGCTGTTGACTTGAACAAGTCTGCAGTAGATTATTTCAAGTATATTGCACAAATCTCAGATTGTCCCAAAATCATTGTAAATTTAAATCTGTGCTCATCTGTTCTGACATATTGAAGTCTTCAACAATTTTCAAACATATGGGAGTTTGCTTCTGTTTAATACAAACTCTCCATCCCTGCTCAACCCTAAGAGAGTGGGTGTTCTGCAGCTTTCCTAGTGATACATCAGATTGGCTAAATGATCCCACAAAATTATGATGACCTCTTTCAAGTGATTTAGCACTCCTTGTGTGCTATTTTCTTGTTTGTAAAACAAAATATAAGATAGATTAACTGCTCTGCCTATCTATTGAGAGTTTTATTGAATTTAATTTCATCTAAAAAGGAAATATGTGTTACATTAGCTCCTAAATCCTGCAACCATATTGGATGCCACTGTGCTATACAGTGCTTTACAAAAGCATGATAGACAATTGCTGTCTCAAAGACTATTTCTAGAGTAAGTAATACCTAGATAATTTGGGGAAAGGGGGTGTGTGTGTATATATATATATCTATAAAGTAGTTGTTATTAGTACTGAAACAGTGGAAGCTGGACTTCATTGATATGCCATATGCTATTGCAACAATTTCCCAGGAAATTAAAATAATTTCTCTAAGATATCTCCTTCTCACCACTCCCTCTCTGTCTTTCAGAAATCTCTGCAGCTTTTGGGGTGGGGGTGATTAAAGCATTGGCAGGGAAACCCCAAGAAGGTTTTTTTTCAATGATAAGAATCAAAATGCTTCATCTTTTCATCCCAATGCATTGTGGAAACTGATGAGAATGCAATACAGTGGAAGGAGGAATAACAATATGTATTTAGAGATAATAAACCTCCTTGTGAAAGTCTTTGGTCCAGTTCTGGTCTCTTTTTTGTGGTTAGGAAACCTGAGCTGACTTTGGTGAACTATGGATTTCACCTCTGACATTTAAATATCACTGTTGTTCAGAGTTACTGGGAATACAGAAAGTGCACTATAAAATGAGAATAACCTTTGCACCAAGGTTTTCATCCCAATTGCAATATTCTCTGATGATATCTCATCATTCTTTCTATCCCTGTTAATGTCAGAGTGACCACTTGAAAGACCCCGAAGGTCCAGGTGCTATTTGCACAAGTTTCTACATGATCATAAAAATCAGATTCTAAACACTCCTCAGAAACCTCTGCCTTAACCTCCCTTTATCTCTTTTACTTCACATGATTGATTCTTCCCCAGTAAGTTGGACTCTATATTGACTGCATACTATTCTTTCCTCAACAATTCTTCCTCTATTTTTTTTCCCATGTTTCTGTTCATCCCATCAGAGGTTTCCTTTCCTGGGAGGAGCTGAGCATGTTTAGCAGGAAGGCATTGATGGCAGAAGAGCAACAACAGCAGCTAGAGAACACATGTTACAGCTCTGGTGTGATGGACAGAGGCGTGGAGTTCTGGCTGGGGAGAAGGGGTTTCACTCCCTTTTCTTCAAGGTGCAGAGGGAATAGTGCAAATCATGTTGCAGCTCAGGAATGTGCAGAAAAGTGGTGGTGAGAGAAAGTGTGGCAAAAAGTAGGAGGTACTTTGTTGCCAATTTTTTCACTTTCTTTAATGCACCTTGTGCAGCAGAGCTGTGCCAAAGGTCATTGTTGTGACAAAGCACACTATGAAAGCATGACGAAGAACATGACTTTTAGAGACTGACAGCTTTTTCCAGGAGTTTCACATAAAGAAAGGTGCAGATAGCATCACTTCAAAGCTCTGGCTAGCTCTTCACACAATGCTGCCCACCACAGTGTGTTTTCAAGTACATAAACCCAAGTGTGGGGAAAAAATTTTACTCTTATGACTAACTTTTTATGGGTTCTTGGGGTTTAGTTGAAAAAGAAATGTTTTTCTCTATCAAAGTCTGCAAGTACATTAATGTTGTTCTGCTTTCACTGCCTCATCTGAGGTTTATCTGAAGTTTCTAGTGAAAGGATTTTCAGTGTTTGCCAGAAAAAAATGAAAAAAGGCATATTTTTCAAAGCAGCTTCCTGTGGGATTAGAAAACAAAACATAAAACATGGATTCAAAATTCAAAATTCAAAGCTGAATCTTTAGGCAGCACCAACAAATATTACTTATCACAAATGTAGCTTCGCTTTGGTCAGCTGGAATGTCTTTTCACATAATTTCGACAGTATTTCTATTTCAAACAGAAATTTCTATTCAAAATTGCTACATTTTGAATGCATTTGCTATTAAGGGAATCCTGTGCTATATGACTTTGCTATAAAATTTAGAACCACTTCTAAAAAACCCTAGATTTCTTATGAATGGGTTAAATCCCTGCTCTATTTGAATATGCTGACTTTATTAGGTTTAATTTATATCGGTATATCTGTACTGAAAAAAAAGTAGTTGCTTTTTTTTCAGTTGTAATATTTCTTAGATAAAAGAAAATCAATACTTAAGGAAAATAAATGCAATTCATCACATCTCCTATAATAGCTTTATTTATTACTGTGACAACATGTAAATAAAGGTAATATTTAGAGGTTTTTTAGACTGGGCAAAAGCCTCACCGTGAAACTGTAACAGTTGTTTAAGGCACTTTTCATAGTGCTTTTAATGCATTATTACAAAAAAACCCATGAATTCGTTGAAAACAGGTAGTTTTAGAGTATGTACAATAATTAATAATGTGTAAAGTGTCAGTGAAATGTACTGCAAGAGAAAGCCTTCTGTGCTTTTTCTTATGTTGCTTCTGTGCTTTCTCTTATGTTGTTGAATGAACTCTCCTGGCTTTGCTAGCTAATTAATGATGACTCTAAGTGCAGCTTCTTAGGCTAGGGCATGGCAGAGCTGGAAACATCTGCCTATGCAGAGGTGATATGGACCGGCTTAAGTGTAGCAAAATGGACTCCCAGATTTCCAGTTTTCAAAATAAAGGTCTGCAGTACCACTAAACTGCAGGTAAATGTGATCCAGAACAACCTTTTGGCAGCAATACTAGGGAACAACAAGCAACTTATGTCCTAGACAATTGTCTCTTATAAGTAAATTTTTGCTCATTGCAAACTGAATAATCTGAGATGTTTAAACCAAAGTGATAATGAGGATTCAAAATCTTTAAATTGTATCCTGAAAGTGGATATAGCTCTAGGTAAGTGAAATACAGCCCAAAAACTATTTCATTCTAATGACAACAAAAACTTTTTTGTGTCACCCAGGTAGGAAAGCTCAGGTGTGTTACTAGAGCTCAGGACTAGATACCAAAGTCTGTCTACATGCACTTGGGATTTTTGAGATCTGCTTGTTTGGGTGCTAATTAATTTTTTTAGCTTGCTGCAGGTTCACTAGCATGCTGTAGATATTTGTTATTTGCTTTATATTTGAAACAAAATTTACAAATAGAAAAACTGGATATTGTTCATATTACTTGCACAAGGGAAAAATCAAGATTGAGTAATGACATATGAAATGCTTTTGGAGGATTTTAAGTTGAAGACAATTTAGTCTTCCTAATCCAAATTCAGAATTTCATTGAAGCACTTTTAGTGAGTTTTTTTCTCTCCTTTTGCTTTTTGCCTGACAATCTCATCAGATCCTTCTACCCAGAGTTCATCTTACTTATTATTATCTTGATCCTCCTCTCTGATCAAAGTTTCCCTGTGTATGACTTCCAAAAGTCTTTGTAAGTTATCTTTTGAGTGAGTCTCACTGCTGGTTCTCAAATCTGCAGACTGTCAGGACAGCTGCTCTAAGTTTCATGCATGCTCTCTGAAGCTTTCCTGCATATGAAAAAGTTCTTCTTTCCACTCTAAGGAGACTTATTATTTCATTTATTTCTGAAAAAAGAAGAGCATGTAGCAATGTGACTGACAATTGAAGACTGGAGTGTTAAGCAGAGGTCTGGTTGGAGGGGCTGGGAGAGGAAAAGATGTTTGAAGAGAAAACTCTGAATCATCTCCTGAAAATATTGGAGAAAGGTTTTAAAGATCAAAAAACTAATGGAAATTCATTAATATTGTGGTAGTTTGACCCTGAATGGACACCAGGTATCCACCAGAGCCACTCTATCACTCCCTTCCTCAGATGAACAAGGGAGAGAAAATATGAAGGAAGTCTCCTGAGCCAAGTGCAGGGAGAGATCACCCAGCAATCACCATCATGTGCCAAGCAGACTCGACTCAGGGAAATGAGTATAATTTGTTGCCAATCAAATACCAAATCTTAAAAACATCTTCCCCACACCTTTGCTTCCTTCCCAGGCTTAACTTTACTCACAATTTCTCTATATCCTTCCCCACAGTGGTGCAGGGGATGAGGGAATGAGGTTTGTGGTCAGTTCTTCGCACATTGTCTCTACTGCTCCTTGCTCCTTAGGGAGAGGACTCTCCACACCATTCCCCTGCTCCAAGGTGGCATTGTCCAGAAGATGCAGTGGATATCTGATCCACCATGGACCTCCATGGGCTTCAGGGGCACAGCTGCCTCAAATTTCTAGGTAAAAAACTGAGATCAAGGCAAATCTTTTAATAAACTTTCATTATCTTAATCATCTCTCTTAAAAGTTTGTAACAATACTTTGCATTAAAAGAAGCAGATTGATCTACTGATTTTTGGGGTGTCTGCTCAATTATTTATAACAATCTTTTAACATGAAAAAGTAAACCAGAGGGCAGCTGCACAGGGTGCAAAGTTGATTACTATCTACGGAGATTCAGTTGTCTTAACCCAAGCCTTTTAAAAGTTAGGTCTGTAGACTAAATTACTCATCTGCTATTCCCTCTTTGAACAGCTAGGGAAAAAGTGCCTCTGGAGGGTAATTGATCCCATTTGCAGACAAATCATTGCAGATCTTATCTAGAAATGCCAGTCTGACTTCATTAACTTGTCTCAGGCTCCCTCTATAGTCAATTCTTCCGAAAGCTCCTGACAGGTGTCACTGGCATGTGCTGCAATGTCCACTGTTTGTCTGAATTCAAAACTGATCTTCTGAAATGCAGCTGTGTTCTAAAAAAAGAGTCAGCCAGAGCCCCAGCCTCTCGCTATGTGATAAAACAGAAATTATAAAATCTGTCAGAGGGTTTGGTGAAGGAGTAAGAATTCAGATATACTTAATGCTTTGTCTATGTGGTAGTCTACATTCTTCTTTGCTAAACCTGAAGGACATTTGGGATGCTTTCTTACATGTCCTGTGTTTCCCAGTGAGCTGTGTATGGAGTAAAAGGATGTGACCTTTTGTCACATTGGTATTTTGCATTAGAGGCCAGGTACCTAAAAGAAAGCAGCATATAGTCTGTTCATACCCTAAGGGTCTGCTGAAGTCTGCAAGCCAAGAAATGTAAGTATCCGCTGAGCACAGCCCGAGCTTCCTCAGCTTTCAAATGAGCAAAATTTAATTGAGACTATTCCATATTCAGTGAAGGAGCAGAAGAATCAGGATGCAAACTCTGTACACAGTAAAACTTCCCAGAAGTGATGAATGGGAGTGGAATGACTCTTGTTTTTTTTTTTTTTTTGAACCAGAAAGTAAGTATTTTCTGATTGTGTGGCCACCAGGGCAGTGACCATCCCCCTGTACTCAGCACTGGTGAGGCCACCCCTCAAATCCTGTGTTCAGTTTTGGACCCCTTGCAACAAGAGGGACATTGAGGTCCTGGAGTGAGTCCAGAGAAGGGCAACGGAGCTGGTGAAGGGCCTGGAGCACAAGTCTGATGAGGAGCAGCTGATGCAGCTGGGGTTGACCAGTCTGGAGAAAAGGAGACTGAGGGGACACTTCATTGCTCTCTACAACTACTTAAAAGGAGGGGACAGCAAGGTGGAGATCAGCCTTTTCTCCCAAGTATCAAGCTGTAGCAGGAGAGGAAATGTCCTCTTCTTGTACCAGGGGAACTTTAGATTAAATATTAGGAATAATTCCTTTATGGAAAGGGTTGTCAATTATTGGAACAGGCTGCCCAGGGTGGAGGAGGTATTTCAAAGATGGGCAGATATGGCCCTTAGGGACATGGTTTAGTGGTAGATCTGGCAGTGTTAGGCTAACAGATGGACTTGATGGTCATAAAGGTCTTTTCCAACTCAAACGAATCTATAATTCCATGTCATCTTTTTGAACATCACTGTCATTTGGCAAACAAATGTCTGTGTCACCAAAAACTGTATCTCTGTTCTGCTGAATGTGCTAATGCCCACCCCAAGAACGGGTGCTAAATGGCAAGCCAGAATATTTGTACCATTTCTCACCATTGACCTGGCTTTATATAGTATTTGGCTGAGCACCAAAAAGGGAGATGGAATTAATTATTAACTGGTAGAAAAGTAATAGCACTATTTCCTAGACAGATATTACGGAGTTCATACTCATGTTTTAGACCAGAGGGGAAAAGAATAAAAAGAGGAGCAGCAAAGCATAATAGTCAAGTAGTAGAGCATCTCTGCATTCTGTGAATGGGATAATGTTGTTTGAAAATGTGGGCCACAACACACAAACAGAGAGGTGGGTTTAAGGCTACTTCATATGGGGTTGAAACAGCATACCTTGGCAAAGCTCCATTTGGAAAAAATACAGTAGCTAGTTGGTCCCATGGGAAAGTTTTGCACTGGTACCTTTTTGGACACAGAGGTATTTGCTCTGCGACCCCTTGTGACACATATGAACTTCCCAGAAGTCCTCCAGCTGTGACAAGAATTTTGGAGGAAGCAAGTCTTGGTTCCAACAGCCTGAAATAAGTATACATTCACTATAGGAGACAGCAGTTTCAGAGGAAATTTATCGAGACACCAGAACATCTTCAGTGAAAGATTAAGACTAATATTTGAACTAAATACTTACATACTTATATGGAAAACAGAAGATAATTTAATTTTCCTGTTTGCCTCTACACTCATGAAAAGAGACCAGTACATTACTCAAGCTTCATTTCCCACTGATCACCCAGAAGCTATGGCAAGACAGGCGTTTTTATGAACAGTAGTATGTCTGAAATGCTACAGACCATAAGAGAGAAGTGAGAGGAGTGGCAAATGACTATGGAGAGACTCTGAAGAAAAAGATTGAGCATACTTTGTGGAGACAGATGGGAATCATGAGTACCCTTAACAAATACCTCTTTCTGTTTGGATTTCTGGTGGAGTATTTTAGTCCTCTTTTACTTAAAATCATTACACTGAACTATTCACATAGCCTCTGGACTTCCAAAATGACATATTGCTTTGAGACTGGGGACAGAAGAGGGGTTAATTTGAGCTTTGACTTCAGTTTCCATGTTGATGCTTTGTGTATGCTTGTGCTTCCTGCTTTTCTGTAGTGCTGTAATTTCTCATTTTAGACTCATTGATGGTACTTCTGGCACCACTGTGCATGTCTCTCTTCAACTTGTGTGAGAAGTGAGTATTACGTTAAAACCTTTGACAGCTCCACTCATGCACCTGCTGAAGCAATCACTGCCTCTTCTGCATCATCTCTCTCAGACAGACACTTGCTGGGAAGTGGGGTAGGTTGGATGAGACAGCTTTTTTTGTCACAGGACTTCTAGGGCCATTCCCATCCCACTTGCTAGGTTCTTTTTTTTGTCAGTAGTGCTCCTGGCTTTTTGTCCACTGGAATACTCCTTCCTTGTATCAGAGCAACAAGTTTGGTTCTTCTTTCTATCTATGAGTAGATGGTCCTCATTACTGGAGCAGCTGCTGTTGTGTAAATGGTCTTTATTCTAATATAGCACTTACTGTTTTTTTCAGAATTTTTTTCTATAAAACCAATCTAGTTGCATGATTGTGGGTAAGAATATGTAAGAATTCAAGAATAAAAAAAAAAAGAAAAGCCAAAAAGGGGTATGGTATGGTGACTCCCAGTAGTATTTTGTATATTCTGTTACTGAATGTGCCAGCTCACACCCATGACCTGAGATGCAAAATTGGCATGGGAGAATGAAACATCTTGGCAGAGGTCCAGAGCACCTCTTTCATCTAGAGGAGAAGCAGGCATGAGATTGAGTCTGACATGTAAAGTCTATCATAGAATCATAGTATTGTAAAAATGCAGATGAACCCAGGATGGGAAGAAATGATGATGTCTGACTCCAGTTCAGAAAGCTGAATGATTTCTTTATTATATCTATACTATAATACATTAATATGCTATTTTGAATAAGATACTAAAACGACATACCTACTTGTCTAACTACCATATCTAACTCCAACTCTAACCCATGACCCTCTCCCTGAGAGGGTCGAGACACAGGTGGACATGATTGGCCACCAGACCTAAACAATCCTCACCAGAATCCAATCAAGCAATCACCCAAGGTAAACAATTCTCCAAACACATTCCACATGGGAAAACAAGGAGCAGAAATAGAAATTGTTTTCTCTTTCTTCTCTCTGTGCTCCTCTATGAAAAAATCCTGAGAGAGAGAAGAATGTGCATGCCACATCATAGAATCATTAAGATTGGAAAATACCTTCAAGATCCTTGAGTCCAACCTTTATGATTAATGGTTAATAACCCTTGTCTTACAGTAAACAGTCTTGCGGCTGTAGATTCAAGAATCTGTTTGGGAATAATTTTTGTCTCTAATTTATCAATAGATCAAGGCTGTTATTCTGTCCTGCTCTTTTTTATTTCTGCTGGTAAAAGGGTGGATAATAATCAACCCAGCCTACTTTCTTGAGTATTTCTAAAAGGCAGTAGTGTCCTTGGGGGCCTGATAAAGCAGCTTTATAGCCAGATTTCCAACATACCTACCAGCACTGCACAGGAGCAGTGAGGAGATGTGATCAGGGTGCTCATGGTTTGTTTGGTCCATTGAGATTTACTGCTAGGTAGAAGTTCTGCATATTAGAGCCAACTAACCAAAAATACTAGGAACCAAAGATTTTTCTTTCAGCATCTCACTGATGGACAGGTAATGTACTTTTTCTATGCAGGCATTCTTGGCCAAAATGGTCAATTTTGTCCCTCCCTTTTTCAGCCCAGTCCAGCATCAGAAACACGTTTAGGATGGAAGCTATCAAAACTAAACCCAGAAAAAATCAAGGTGAGGACATGACATATCACATCCAAGGCAAAACTGAAAATCCCACACAATGGATTAAACCTGTAGGAGTAAATATTTACTATAACATTAATACCTCCAGCCACTGCCTCTCCCTAACTTAAAAATGCTTCTGAGTTGAGAATAGGAATTATTAAAATACAAGATGTTGAAGAAATATTTTGCTATGATCCACTGTGAAAGAACAACAAGCAAAAGTAGATGTGACATAGAATGGCAATTGGCCTGGATTGCTTGGTGTAAATAAAAGCTGATGTATTTCAAAGTGCGTGGGACCCTGACTTAGTTTGTAATGGAAAAGCTGAGAGATTATTATTAAATTGTCTTCTGTTGCCTTTCTCTGAATGAGGCCTTTTGTTTGGCTGGTCCTGGATGCAATAAAAAAGAAGACAAAAATCCTTCCTCCCTCCAGACTTTCCACTTCCTCTGCATTATAGCTCTGAGTACATCATGTCCTTTTAACTAATTTTTTCTTGTAGATGAACCTGCAGAGCTGCTGCTTTAAAACTTCCCTTTCCAGCCAATCTCTTACTTGTCACAATGTCCTGTCCCAGGGCACTGCTACTCTGACCCTCCATCCTGACTCCAAGGGCAGCTGTGTGCCTGCAGACTGCAAATCACTTCTCTGGACTCTGTCTGCAAGTCCAGGGCCTTGCTTGTCTCATCCCTGCCTGACTGCAGAGATGTACCATTAGGTTTTCTTTTTTCCAGACCTTATGAAGTGTGAAGAAGTGTGATTTCAGCCACAGATGTTCGTAAAACGCAAAGTGGGAACCAACAATGCAGCAGCAAGTTCCAGTGACTGTGACCTCTGGCTGTCCTTGAATGTGCTGAATTGATTCTCAAGAGTCATGAGGTCTTTCCTCATGGCTCTTGGCCCTCTATGGCATCCATCTCTGTGTATATTCAAGTTTTATAACCACACACAATTGGTTAAAAGGAAGTACAGATTGCCTGTCTGCCTTTCTGGCAGCTAATCATCTTGATGTGGTGAGGGTCTGGAAGTGGCACATTTGTTGGTATGCATGGCTTATTCTCAGTGAGCAGGTAAAGTCCAACCTTGCTTTTGTCTTCATCTTTGCACAGTAGCTAAAACCAGTCAGGCTTTTGCAGATACTTTAAGGCTGGTCTTGCCCTATTACTAATGTCTTTTCAGGCATCTGTTGTATTTATTCTCTTAAATAGGATGGAAAGACTCCCTACCAGGAACATGATGGATTACTGAAAGAATAAAAATGATGGCTATAGAGACATTACATAGCTTCTTAAATATAAATAAGAAACTGATGTCTCCAGGTAAGTATATTTGAGATATTAATCAGCCTTTCTCTCTTATGAAAAGCATTATTTCATGCTAATATCTTGCTGTAACATAATTTCAAACAACGTGGCTTAATTCTATCATATTATTAAATTTCACAAGACTGTGCAGAAAAAGAAAGATTAATTAAAACGAAAAAATTTCCTGGAATCATTTTTCCTGCCTGTCAGTTAAAATCATAGCAATTTGTCATTTACACATTAAAACACCTATTTTTTCATAAAAATACATAATTAGATTCATGAAGTCTGCTGTTGGGAATTATGTAGGAAGGATCATTAGAGTTGATCAGAATGTATGGACTCTAGCCAGAGACAATAAAACAGTCTGGCCTACTATAAATTCTGCAAGTACTCTTTTGTAAAAGAATGATAGAATTTGACAGATAAATTATGCAAACCACCAATAATTTTAATATGTTATTTAAAAAAAACCCAAGTTCTTAACATGTAAAAATGAGATGTATGTGTTTCATGAGGAGATAGAACCCTAACCAGTTAATTGCATGCAATTAAATATGCATTATTTGTAAATTCATAGAACTGCCTGTCAGTTTATCATGGGCTTCAGTGGTTTGAATTTATGGCTCTTTGCTCTATTTGGTTCATTCTGCTGCTGCATTCTCTCAGAGCAAGCTCCATATTCAAAAGCTCAGCTTGGCCTGCCAAATTAAAAAATCAGTACAGAAATCTTTTTCTTTTGGTTTACACAACAAAGGGAGAACTCTTTGTAATGAGAACTCAAAACAAAGGATATTTACAAAGCATTTCCTTTTAGAGGTCTTCTTTTTTAATTTAAAGATAAATTAAGGTAAATTTTGTAACAGATTAGAAATCAATATAGTCCACAAAATCATCCCCTTCTTGCAAACCAGTGCAGGTACATACCCGTAACTAAGGTTTTGGGGTTCCTTCTGTCGGAACCCGGGACATCCCTCTGGCTGCCCTGGATGACCTGAGACCCTGGCAGGAGGCTCAGGGACTTTGGCACAGAGTCAAAAACACCTGTGCCTTTGATTTTAGCCCATGGGAAAAACTTTGGGTGAGGATGTGCAAGCCACCAGAGTTTGAATAGAATGTTAGTAAGCTTGTCACAGGGTGGAACAGTAGAATTTAGGGGTCTTTAGAATAGGGGTTCAGGGGACAAGATGGAGGGGTTTGGGCATGTCCTGTCCTTCTTCTTCTTCTTGTCCTCCATGTTCTGATGTGACAAAGACACTTCTTTATTGGTTTAGAACACAGATAAACTGTCCAACATAGATGATTAGTATTGGAAAGTAATTATAAATAATGTACATGTAGTTCTTAGTATAAAAGGTAAACACCACCTTCGGGGACAGTAGTCTAGCATGACCTGACTTGCAAGACAGAGCTGAGCAGGTCAGAGAAACTATGTTTTTAGATAAGAGAAAATAAACAACCTTGAACAGCAAACCCGACGGATTTTGACTCCTTCAAGGCGCAGGCTGGGAAAAAAGAGACTCTTTACTGTCTTGGGGTCAAGCCAACTCCCAGACCCAACACCTTCCATATAGTACTCTGCTTGAAGCCCTGCAAGGGCTGGCAGGTCAGACTGGCTGCCCATGAGCACCATCAGGTACTTTCTGCATGCAGCCTAGACAGGCTATTGAATGTGGGTGGAGTATGAGGAAAGGCTGAGGGAATTGAGTTTGTTCAGCCTGGAGAAGAGACAGCTTCATAGTGACCTAATTGCAGCCTTCCTGCACCTGAAGGGAGCCTTCAAGAAAGATGGAGAGGGGATTTTTACAAGAGCATGTCACTACAGGACAGGGGGAATAAAGAGGGTAGGTTTAGATTAGATATTAGGAAGAAATCCTTTACTATAAAGGTGGTGAAGCACAGGAACAGGTTGCCCAGAGAAGATGTGGATGCCCTTTCCCTGGAAATGTCCAAGACCAGATTGGACAAGGCCTTGAGCAGCCTGGTCTAGTGAAGGGTGTCCTTGCCCATGAGGAGGGTTGGAACAAGATGATCCTTAAGGTCCCTTCCAACCCAGGCCATTCTATGATTCTGTGATTACTCACTACTAACATTTTTTTTTAAGTTTGAACATTATATTTTGTTTCATATGATCATGATATGGTCCCTTCAGCACAGAAACATGTGCTGGTTTCTTCTAGTGGAAGGTCAGGATCTAATGGGAATTTCTGGAAATGTTTTTTGTCTGTGACTGTAAGAGCATTGTTTGTGTTTCTCTCAGTTTATTCCAATGAAGAGACCTCAATGCTACCTCTTCTGTGGTCCTTCTATGTACTTATATTGCTTCCTTAGGCTTTTTTTTCTCCCCACAGCACAAACCAAATTTCATATTAATTAGGTTTGACTTTGTGGAAAAATTACAGTGTGCTTTTGTTTCTGTTTCATCATGTTTTTCTATAATTTACTTTGAAGTAAACAGTTAAATAGTCGTTTTCTTCATACATGTTAGTAAGCTTTTAGAAGTGAATATAAATAAAAACCTTTTTAACAGTAGCTTTTATTTTCCATCTTGCCCATTTTATAGGCTTATGATACAGGATGATTCCTGTCATTAGTAAATAGGATGAATCCAGCTGCTTAATATCCAAAGTCCTTTTCCCTGTGCAGCACACACAAAATACAAACAAGTGTTTTCTATTGTGGGTAGTGTTTTTTTAAATTTCCTCCTAGGGGACTTGTGAAGTGGAATTTCATCAATGGACAAGGGAGAAGAAACCAGGACAGGATCTAGAGAGTAAGATGCCATATCAGCTTGTGTTTGCTGTGCCAAATCCTCAGTCATTTTGTTGCTCCAGTGGCCTTTAGGACATATAGGTCATCTTACTAAAAGCAGGGAGAGGTGCTGTTGGGAGACACAGATGTGACAAAGAGCAAAATAGTAGTAAATATTTTCTTCTTTTTGGTTAAGCCACTTTGAACTATTTATTTTGGGACAAGAAAGGCAGAATTAATTTGTATGTCCAACAAGGTTGTGGAAACTTTGAAAGCTTTTTGAAGAAATTTATTGTTGCAAAGTCAAGCTGTGATCGACTTAAGTGGGAGAGGCGATTGTGGGACCGTGGAATGAAAGGAGAAGAAATAAAAAGAATAATTAAGAAGTTCCCTAGTTACTCCCCGAATTTGTGTTTTAACATAAGAAATTGAAAGAAAAAAGCTAGCAGCAATGCTACAAACCAAATAGCACCAATGGAAATGTATCATTGCTGAGGCAGAGGCCAGCCCTGGTGGGAGCTGTGCTGCCCTAAGGAGCAGCTCTGCAGTCACTCAGCCTGGGCTGCTCCCTGCCCTGGCTGTGCTGGCTGCCAAGGTGAACTGTGAGCCTCTGCACAATGCAGCAGTGGGGTTTGAAGGCGTAGCGACCTCCAGATTTCTTCCAGGAACAACTAATAGTAAAAAATAGAGTTTCATAAAGTATATAAACCCAGAATAATAATAATCAGTCAGTCATTTCATGCCCTTGGGCTTTCCTTTCCCAGAACATTCTGATTGTGTTGTTAGTCTGAAACCTTGATGGGCAAAGTGGTTGACTCAGTTCTTGTTTCCTTCACCTCTTCTTGACCTTTAGAAGGTGATGTCTTATTCTTCTGTAATATAGGTCTGTTTGGCTTAAAAATACTTCCTGCAGTACAAAACAAATTGATTTTGTGTGTATTTTGGACCATTTTGGACCTTTTTTTAATTTATATTTTTATTTTCATTTATATTTTCATTTTCATTTATATTTTCATTTTTATTTTTAGTTTTATTTAATTGTTCGGTTCAGGATCTCCCTCATGACTCCCCACCCCACACAGACACATCAATATTAGTGGTTAGAAAATACTCAGATTACATTCTTTTTTGATTGCTTCTGGTTTTCAGATTTCAGCTCCATAAATTTTATGTATCTTACTTTATTTGAATGTTCCTGAAGAGTTTATGTTGCCATGCACAATTTTATGATGACCATCCTGTTTGACTGAACTCGATCTCAATTCCTAACACTTTTTGTCATACTGGAGCTCTGCAATGAAGCAGAGAATAAGAGCTCTCATATTCTTTCAGCCCTCATGTGTGCTGCTGGAACTGCCAGGGAAGTTTCTGTCACTTGATAAAACTCAATATGATTATTTTATGCCACTCTCAGTACTTCAGTGAATGTTTCTTTCAGAGGTGAGGTTCATATAAAATCAAGAGTTGGTCCCATCACTTTCAGCCACCACGTTTCCCTCAGACAGGCACAGACCTTTCTCTGCAGCCTTAATAGCTGTCAAGAATTTATATTCAACTTGAGACACTACATGTGTGTTACAATCATTGTAGCTTGATTAGTTTTTACTTCTGACTGAACCAATTGGGTTCATGTTAATTGAAACTCCACACAGAGCCTGCACACTTCTAACAGCATTTCCCACTTCAGCCTAGGTGCTTATTCAGGCATCACTGCCTAGCAGGTTTTTTTCCTCATCTTTTAGCTTACCCTGGTAAGAACTAAGCAAAATACTGGATTGTACATTCTCTACAGAGGTGATAAAACCCTCTATGTTCAGTTATTTTTTATTGAGGAAACTTTGTTGTTTAGTTAATACCTGTACAATTGATCTCCTGTCAGAAGCACCTCACTCTGTATCACTCAGGTGTGGTTTTGGTGTGAGATAGCAGGGTCATAGCAGATGCGCCTATATTATGGGACTTGCTGCAGAATGCCATAAATTGAAGGGTATTTTTTCAGAGGAGTCAAACTCCATGGTTTTTTAAAACCAAAGTCCAGTAGCTAGCAATAATATCTCGCTTCTCAGCTTGCACAGGCATTGAAGTTTCAGGTATTGTATGCTTCTGTAGTGAGCCTTTAAGTGCCAGGTACACCATGTGACAATAAAATACATTTCTCTTTGCAATCACTCCCTGTGAGAGGCTAAACAAATCCAGGTTTATTCACTCTTGAAGTTGTTCTGGTTTTGAAACCACTATCATCCTGTATTTCTTCTCTGAACAATACATTCTTGTTTCCTTTTGTTCTGAATTTGTTTTTCTGATCTCAAGTATTAGTTTTTTTCTAAAAGGTATTTCCAACAAAACTCATCTTCCATGTTCTCTGACACTTGGATACTTTTTGAAATACTGGTTGATGCAGCAGTACTTTTCCATGAGTTTTCAGCATTTTACTTAATGTTAAGCCTTTGCAGAAGCCTTACATCCCATTTATAGAGCGACAGATCCTATCTCTGCACTACCTCAGCACTGTTACTTTGCAATGTGATGTATGACAGCTGGAACACTCATGGACTCCAGCTTGTATTAGTTTACTTGGATAAAGGTTCTTAAGATTATGAGCATTTTTTGATTAATTCTGTGGTTGTTTCCACTGTCTCTCTACAAAACTTCAGCTCATTCTGGAGTGTCTCGCTGGAAAGGCCTGTTCATCATGGTACCCTGAGCTGATTGAAACATCTCTACAGAAGTAAAAGGAAGGTTTTTTCCATGTCAGATTTGACGAACTTCTTTGCAGACTATTATTGTTTTGTAACAAAGAGTTTATTACAGTCTCTGTATTGTAATAAGCTGCAACAGAAATGTCATTTTATAAGTAAACCCAAAGGCTATTGCACAATGCAGTTGAACATACCCAGAATCAAATCAAATGTGATTACATTGTATGAGCTGGCACTTGGAAATCTGTGATGAAATTTGAAAAGGGTAATCTTGAGTCACTACCTACCTACTTGAATTTTATTTACATCCTGTGCCAGAGTGACTGAGAAAGTGAATTGGATGTGTGCTGATCAGGAATCCTGAAAATGTCTTGCATCCAAACATCTTCTGTACTAGGAATGGACAAACCAGAGAATTATTTGTAAATTAGTACACCTTCTCTCACTTCTTTCCAACAGGTAAAGTAGCTTTTAAAATACAGAACATTAAAAAAAAATCCCCATCTCTTTTTTTAACTACACAAGTCCAGTCAAGGCTAAACAGATAAGAAGAAATAAGTTTGGGGTATTTTCAGGATCAGGAAGGGGAGGGGAGAGAAAATTGGTTTACCTTGCCAAGATTCACCTTTTTGATTGTCTTCAGGGTGACAAAACTCAAGTGTCTACTTCTTTTCTCCTTCTCTTTCCCCTACAGTATAAAATAGGACAGATTCCTTATTGATACTGAGAATGCAAAGCAGGTTTTGTTGCTTATTGTTTGACTGTCTTTCAGTAGGTCCACCAGTGTCCAGTGACTCCTTCTTCATTCATTAGCCCTAAAAGCATTTTAATTCGAGGTTTACTTAAACATATGACTGAAAGTGACAACCATTTTCCATCGGTTTTGTTTCACAGCTTAGTGGGCTGTGAAACCAGTAACAGGGTTTGTTTTTCTCATGTGTGTGGTGACATGGGGTGGTTTAATACAGTCTATTGATTTAACTTTTTTTATCAAGATATCAGAGATGACATGTCTGTGACTCATGCCCACAAAACTGTGACTAATGGGTGCATGCTGCAGAGTTGGGCCTTTTTTATATTTTTATATATTTAGAATGCATTTGATGTCGAGGGTCCCCAGACCAGCAGAAATCATAAAGAAGACAAGAAAAATTGCTGATATTTCTGATTAGTGGCTGAAAGTAAAATTAAATATGTTTCTGAACATGCACTGACATTTGAAGTCCAGAGAGATCATGTGTTCTTGACATCTCTACCTTGAACCTTGTGAAATCCACTTCTGCCCTCCTGCCACTGTTTTTGTTAGTATATTTTCCCCGTTTCACTCTCTCTGCAGAGATGATGTCCCTGTCCTCCACAGCTCTTCTCAGAAAATTGATAACTATCTCTGGCAAAGTATCTGTCAGTAGAGTTATTCCATCAAGGACTGACCAGTCCAGGACTCTGCTGAAGGTGTCTGCATGTCTAGCGCTGCCATTTAAGGGTAAATTATCATTCAGTTTTCAGTAGATGATCTAATCATCACGAATTTCGTTTCACAGGTAAACTATGAGAGGTCCATCTTAAAGTAGGAGAGGGCTAGAATAAAGTAGAAGAGGGTAGAACGGAGCAACAAAACTTCTGTTTGGTGTTAGTATACAGAAGGCTTAAAATTATGCAAATGAAGACACAAGCAGAGATTTGCCAGACTTTTTAAAAAAAAACTCGCAGTCCTAGTGATAGTTCTACATCTGATTAGGATATAGATGTGATCAGGGACATAGAATTCCAAATCAATTTTTGACAGAAACCAAGGGAAGAGACAAAAAATGGAGGAATCTTGACTACTGACTGAAGAGCTCATCTCTGTTTTTTAGAAATAGTATGAATCATTTGGCTTTCAAGCACACAACATAAAGGATGCATATAGTTCTGGTCCAAAGTGGTGACCAAGGCATGTGCTGATGCCAAAGAAGTATGGTCTACAAGAGAGAGTGCCAAGGTACTGATTAGGAAGGAGTGGACTGGGCTGAAAATTGGCTCACACCAGAAGTACACAAACAGAAGGTTAAATGTTTGTGAATTAAACCTCTTTATAAACTGTAAAGAGCTCAGCTACAAGCACCTGCATTGGAAAATATCTGGGTGTATGGCCTTCATGATACATTGGCCAAATAGCATAGACATGAAAAATGCCAGTATAATCCTAAAATACATCAAAAGAAGTATTTCTGGTAGAAGATGGGTAACTGACATTAATATAAATAGCTCTGCTCTTGCCTCATTTGTAAATAACCTTTTTATTCAACGGTGAGAAGGAATTTGAGAAACAATGAGCCCATTTTTTAGGGGAAGCTAGAGTGCTTTGGCTTAGATAGTATATTGAGAGCTAAAAGGGGATATGATTGTGAAAATAAATGAGACTAAACATCAGGTTATAACTAAACTGAAGGACAATGTCACCATAGGAACAAATGGCTACGGAAAGTCCACCAATAAGTTAAGACTGGAAAACAGAAGCATCATGGTTTTAAACAATCTGTTTGGGACAGAAAAAAAAACCAAACTCACAAAACCACACTATTAAACTCACAATGTAACTTGCTTAGTTGATGAAAATGTGTACATAAAGCAGTGCAAAGATGTTCCAGGATATCATTCAGTGACCCAGTACTCTTTCAGTTCCTCTGCTCCTAAACATAACAAAAGACATTTTTACCTGATGATAATGAACACTAGACTGAACTCATATTGCTGAAAGCTATCAAATTATGAGGATATGAGGCGCTGCTCCCAGCAACCTGGACAAAATATAGAGTGACTAAAAGTTAACTGTGAAGGTCATGATTTACCCCCCAGTTCTGGGAAGGTTTCATAGCTGGCGGGATCTCTGCGACTGTAGCCAAGTCCTGGCTTACAGGACCCTGCTGTGTATTCAGAGGCTGAGGCAGAGGCACAGGTGCTGCACTGTCTGTTCCTGTGTTCTCAGCCCTGTGTGCGGTGAGGAGAGAGTGAGCAGCAGATGGTTTGGAGAGTGTCAGTGGGAGCACTAAATTGAGCAGTGCTGTTCCAAAACTATGCTAACTTTTCAGTGAACAACATGAGTAATGTCTCATTTCTCTTTTTTCTCTCATCCTTGTTGCTCTAGAAGAGCAATTTACTCATACAAGTGGATTAGGGGGGATTTGTTGTTTGTCTGGGAGTTTTTTCTCATTTTGGGGAAAGATTTTTGTTTTCTGTGTGTCTCCCCTTGACTCTGCCATTCTTAAGTTGCAAACAGATAATTTGTTCTTCCCTCCTCTTTTGTATGTAAGTGGTGGAGGAGGGATGTTTATTTCCTTATTCCTCATCTACCTTTGGATGTCTGGCCCAGCTTAAAATATCTTCAATTCTTGCAAGTCTGCAATTAGACTTGGCAGCCCCACTGTTTTTCAATAGGTACAGTTCCCTGCCTAATGTTTAACTTCAGCAATAACTGCAGGAACGTCACTTCATGGCTTTATTCTGCCTGCAGTGACTAATTGCAGGGGATATAATCTGTAGCTAACCCCCTCTTTTATATACTTCTGCACTAATATCATGCCTGTCTTTTCTGTAGAATGAATGTTCCCAGTTTTATCAACTTTGATCTCATTGGAATAAATTTTCTGCTTTCTCTTTCATTTAGGTGCAAATGGCACTCAGAATAAATACCCTTTCAAACATGATGTTGGACCATGGAGCACATGGCAAAATAATTCCAGTTGAAAGAGCTGTTTAAGTATCTAGAATTTCCATCCTGTCCTAGGGTGATGTTATGATGCTTGTATCCCCAGCTGTCTGTTCTGTTTGTGCTGGATGTTGTGTTCTGTGCCTTCGAGATGGGCTCTGAGAGCGAAGGCGGGCCGAAGAAGAAGCACGGAGCTTGTTACCAGCCTGCTCACTCCCCCACAGTCTGCTGGACACAGACGGCGCAAAGCACCGCACTCCTTTTATTTTTAGTTAGTTTAGCTAGCTGAGGCAGTCCAAGTTTTCCCTGGACTGGTTTTCTTTCCCTTTTCTTGAATCTGTTTGAACCTGCTCCAGACTGGGACCCGAGGAAACACCAAGAGCTCGCACTTTGTGGCCTACGGGGCCTACTCTGGGCAGCCGCAGCCTTTCCCAGCGCCGGAGGGACTGATAACACAGCAACCACCCACCGGAGAGACTTTCTGAATTTGTCATCTCTTCAGAGTGACAAATGAGTTTGGTCATCTGGTATTGTTCATTTTGTGTACTGGGGAGTGCTTTGCCTGTTTAAATAAACAGGTTTTTTCCACTTCTCTCTGAGGAAATTCTTCCCAAACTGACTGGGGGGAGGAGCCGTGTGGGTTTGCTTTCTGTGGGGGGCCCTTTTTGGAGGTTTTCTCCCAAATTTGCTCTAAACCTGGACACACCCCAAAATTGTTTTCAGCGTCTTCACTGGCTCTTATTTTCCCCAAACTGAGAAGGAAAAAATTAAAATACTGGATTGGTCAGAGCAGTGGAAACATCTAGAAAATGTTATGAGTCAGAACTGACCCTGCAATGTCTGATTTGGATTTACTGAGTCCAAAATAGACTCTCCTTTGTGTCTGGGTTTTGAAATTGGTTCTACATGCCTAGATTAATAAAAGAAGTAATTCAGGGACTTTAGGCCAATTTCCCATTTCTACCAGCCAGACTACAGCACTTGCACTGACTAAAAACTCTTGGTGAGCTTTAATAACGCAATAATATTGAAAAAGACACAGATATTGTCAGAAAATAATGTATAGCTATAAATAGCTCTGTCTTTGCTTCACCACAGGCAGGACCAGCAATAAAAAACATGTTCTGCTGGGCAGTGAACCCTGCTCTCCCAGCTTCCATACCCAGAGAAAATAACAAACATATTTGGGCTGACCCACATCAGTAAGGAAAATTATTCAAACAGTAGATCTGGGGGGCAAAACTGGCCAGAAACTGGAATGGGGTGGTGGGGATGTTCCCCATACTTGAGCTTTAGCTTTAGCTCACTGCTTTCTTTCTCTCATTAAAACTGTAACTGAGCATCTGTGAAAATCTTAGTGTGATGCATTCATTTTTTTTGAGGAGAAACTCAGGTATCTGTCTAGAGAAGGTAGTTTCTGACACCTAGGATGTCCTCATTTTTGTCATTCATAAAAATTCATGTGAATTCATAAGGATTCACATGAACTGATGGTTATAACAAATAAAAAAGGCATGTAAATATAAAGACAATTTATTTGTTGAGTTTTCATCATCTTGCTGAAATCAATATAGTCATGAATGCAAAAAATCATAGGAACCATAACTACATATGACCATAGAGCTTCACATAACCTTAGCTAATGGCGACCCTTCTCTGACTTTCAGGAAAATTTATTTGAATTTTTTTTTTTTTTTTTTTGCTTTTCTTCACAGAGAAAGAAACCCTCTGTGTTGCAGGAATTTTTAATATAAAGTAATTTTATTATAAATTTAACAGGGTACTTCTGTCCTTCAACCTATGTTACATCCCCAGTGATAAAAGCCCAGAGTAAGACAAGCAATAAAACTTCCTAGGGGCCACCATCTGGAGGATACATTTGATTTCTTCTAAACAAAGTAGGTACTGTTTCTGGGTCCATATCACTTTGAGTATTAATTTAATCTTGAAATGGATTACTAGCTCAAAGTTAACCTTAGTGTGCAACCCAGAAGTTTGAACTCTGGGAAGACTAATTGCCATCTGATTCCTTTGCTCTGCATGAATGGATGGTATGTTTATATTTAAATACTTACTTGATTACCTGGTCTGTCCCTTTGGTTCCACAGATAGGGAGTTACCCTCAAAGAACAGGCTGGAGCTCGCTGTAATTGGAAAATCTCAGCACATTTCTGACAGACACAAACACTGTCTTGTGTAAGAGAGAAAGTTTTATCTCTGAGCTGCTTGTTAAGAGCCAGGACACAGGAACCTGCTTAGTTCAGTATGTACCCCCATAAATGGGTCACACAAGGAGAAATAAGATCAGTAGAGTCTGAGCTGTCTGGTTTGTGGGTTCATTTCATACAAAAAGAGACAATAGGTACTACCCTCCTGGGTATTTTGGGTCCTAACTGTAATGTACTCAGCAAAACAACTTGTTTAGCTAAATGGCTTCCAAAAAAGGCATATCATCTGATGTGGATATACCAAGAGATTACAGATCTGCTGCTCTGGTTATTACACTGTTTGATTAGTCCTTTAAGAAAATTATTCATCAGCTTCACTGAAAATTCATTTTAGTAAATTTCATCAAAATCTATTTATTCCTTGTACTTCTTCTACACTACACTGAAGAACTTACAGTTTTTAGAATTCTAAATTCTTTTGCATTTGCTTACTGTAGAATTAGGTAATGAATACTTAAAATTGCTTTTTGGTTTCTCTTTGACAAACTTTAGGAGAACAATCTATTAAGCTTTCTCTGCAAGAACTCTTTGCCAGCAGTCAGATCACTTTATCCATATTTTCTCCACCTTTCTCTGTTGCCTAGAGAAAATGACAGTGAGAAAATACATAATAAGGAAATTGCATTTCCACCAAATTTTAAAAGACTTTTGAAGAGAAATACACTTAAAACACCAAAGAATGCTTGCTTTACACTTTGTGGTGATGTGAATGGTCTAGTAAAAAGCAGTTAAATCTCAGGCTTCATGCAGTTTTTTACTGATGAATTTCTTTGTTTTTGCAAGCAATTAATCTTGCTTTTGATTATGTGTGTTTAGAGGTAAGTGGCAAAAATTCACTACTGTGACTTCTTATCTCAATCAAAACTAGCTCTTCAAATACTTAGGAAAAATAGTGTGACAATGCCTTGGTTTTAACAGTGTAGAATCCAATGAAAATGCTTTAAAAGTCTGTACTATTCTATCCATGATATGAAAGTAATAGAGGCTTTTGTAACATTTCCAAAGAACAGAAATTGGCACCCTTTTCCATTCATATGAAGACCGTAGTGTCTGTTTCATGTCAGATACAAAATAAAAGTTATTATTTGTCACATAGTGCTCTAATGAAATATACTTGATAGCACAGCTATGTAAACTTGGAGACCGACAGCCAGAAAGAGAGGTTGGCACATTCTATGCTCTCCTTCTCCGCTCGCTTCCCCTTGAAAGAAGCCAGACCTGCAGCAATGGGGACCTGGGGTGTGGGACCCTCTGCTGATGAACAAACACGCTTTTAGACAGAAGCTGTGGGTACAGCTGCAGCTCCTGTGGCAAACAGAAAATCAGCAGGTCACATCCCGAGCTATAGTGCACCTCAGCAAAGCATCCTCCACCCTGGCAGTGGCCTGGGGGGCAGCCCTGTGGTGAAATCAGGTCTGCAGGGAGGAATGAGGCAATCCTGATGACCTGTGTCTAAGGAAAGTCCATTCCCCCTGCCTCTCTGTCATTACTGAATCCTTTGAAACTGCAGAGGATACTTGCCAATACTTATTGGCAGATTTCATTTCACAAAAACCATGTGAGTTAATTCTGCTGTAAATATTTCTCCACCACATTGATGGAGACATGTCAGATGAGCATGAAAGACATCATGAAAGATGTCATGAGCAATTGATAATATACATGAATTGCATATCCATCCCCTGCTCCTACCTGATGATTAAAAACACAGTTTTGCACTTCACACCCTACGGGGTGCTGACATTGTTACAACCCGATGCCCTTTCTGCTTGAAGAGTATGGTAGCTTGAGAGCTAACTAGCCTGTGCCACTGAAAATCTAATTATACTTATGCTTTTTCTTGCCAGAGCTGACAGCAAGTTGAAACCTTTGGCAGGTGTTTTATTTCCATAAGTATCTGTGGGCTGCGCTGTGTCTCCTCCTGTGAGCCCACGCAGTACCTACTTGTCTGATGACTGTAATGAGAGAGACTCACTGAGGGGCCTTCCCTGCCTTCTGTGATCACTGCTGGTGAAATAAACAGCCTCGTATACGGCAAGCTCACTTTCTGCTTGTTTGTGGATATAAGCATAGTAAGCGTTCTCTTGCAGACAGGAAGTAAAATTTGTAGTTCTAGAAGATAACTTCTCTAGTGTCAGAGCTGACAGAGCAGAAAAAAAAAGAATGCATTTAGGTGCACAGATATACTTTAAAGTGTAACTGGATTGAATTAGGTGGGATTTCTTAGCATTATTTATAAGGAAAGGGTCAGACTTACAGAGAGGATGATGTGAAGGGCACTTTTCTCGAAAGATTTCTAGCTGCTCATCCTAGCACACATGACAGTACTGTAAATAGGAAAGTGAACTGTTTACAGCAGAAAAACTGCAGCATGACATTTTATATTTCTGGGTTTCCTTGGCCATTACTGGGGGGCGGGGGGGGGGGGGGGAGGCAAGAAGGATGACAACACAGCGTGCTGAATTTTCTCAAAACAAGCTGTTTGCATTAAAAGGCTAGACAGCCATAAAGACTGTGTGACTTAAAAAATGCTGTGTGTTCTCTCATCAACAATTGTTGTAGGGTTTACTTGTTTGTTTGCTCTGATTCTTTCTGGAAGAAGCAAGGGCAACCCAAGAATAGGGCAGGCGTGGAAGCAGACAGGCAGGCAAATTTCCTAAAAACTCAAGTGGTTAAAGATTGCTCTGCAAGTGTGGTACAATGACAGCCTATTTACACATTTAACAGATTCAGCCAATTTACCAATTACCAGGCAATGCCAAGAGCAGTACTTAGGGCTGCTTGGTAGCTGCTGTTTCAGTTGTCAATTGAAAACCAGTGGTAAGCGCTGCCCTGAAACAAATGTGTGGAGAAAGACCAGCTGAAAGCACCATGGGGTTTGATAGTCTTCTTGGGCCTTCCCCTTCCTTCTCAGTAGAATGTTCTTCAGGGCTGAGGCAAGCAGGTGGGCCTCAGGTGGTGACCATGACTGCAGAAGCTCCCACCAAGTTGGTTCTGCCCCCAGGTAAGGACCCCACCTGGGTTACTGTCACCAGCTGTGTGTCTATCCAGGCTCACAGGGAGCTGGATGCTCAGTAAAGCTGTATCAGGACACCATGAGCACAATAACCTTCCTGATAGCCCCTCTCCCTGGCAAACCACCCCTCCCCACGCTGAATTGCTAGGAAGAAAGATGAGGAGTTCTGAGTGACAGAACCATCCTCGCATCAGCTGGTGTCTGCTGCTGGTGATGTCAAGCTGTTGGTATCAGTTTGGAAGCCAGGACTGCTTTTTTTTTCTTTTTTCCTATTATTGGATTGCAGGCTCTCCTCTTACCTTTGTTTTCCTGTTCTTTTTTTCCTTTGATATTTCTCCTCTCTTACTTTTATCCAAACCAGCTTCTGCACCCAGAATAAAAATTACTGGAGGGTTTAACCTGGGGAATTATGTTTACTTTTCTTGTCTGTTCAGGTAAGGTTTATACAGTTAAATACTTATAGCTGCTGGAAGGCATTTAATACAGGGGATTATTTCCAGGTACCTTTGCTGACCTGCCCTTCAGTGATGGGAAACAAAAGTATCTCATTTTACAGCTGCTAAAATTCTATGCTAAGTCAAACATGCTACTCTAAGTGAAGGAACACTTCTGGTTTTGCTGGTGTATGAAATGCATACACTCTGGCAAGTGAACTGCAGTTTTTGGGAGAAGCAGTAGCAGTCATAGCCCTCTGTACTGGGAAACAATCTATTCCTCTGGGGTCTGATGTGCTCCCTCAGCACAAGATCGTGGTGATGCTATCTCAGAGAAAAATAGACCCTCTCTATGCTTCTTCCCTTCTGCGAACAAGTAGGAATTTTTTTTCCTTTCTTTCTTGTTGTTTTTGTTTGCTTGGTTTAGGTTTGGATTTTTTTTTTAAATAACATGTTCTCTTGCATTTTGTTAGAACACTGATCTCAAACTCTTCTATTGCTGCAGGGGGTAAGGGCTGAGGAAACAGTCTGCTATTTCTAAGTAGGCATAGTGAGTTCTTTCCTGCTATAGTTGATAGTTTTTATAAAATACTTCAGAAAATTTGACAGCTAATAATAAACCTTAAAAATCTCCTGTCTTAATAGAGCCAGTATAAAATGTTCCTCCATTTTGGGCTGATTACCTTGTCACTATGCTATGTACAGCCTATGTCTTACAAAGCCACTCTCTTTGAATAAAAGGATTTCAAGTAATGGTAAAGATCATGCCACAACCTGTTCTCATGCTTATCCACCCTAATTTTTGGCAATACCTGTATTTTTCATTAGCAAATATTCTAGTTTCAGCAATGTGGCAATTGTTTTGTGTGCTATATGAGTGTCCTCTGAAGTGCAGTGTGTCTCCTTTTGTGTTTAAGTCATTAATTCACATCTTTCCTTATTCTTGAAATCTAGTGATTATATATGACCTCCCATTTCAATTTCACAAACTACTATTGAAGTGTTTCTTTGAGTTACTGGAATTGTTTGGTCAGAAGCACTGTATAATACATTTCAAAGAGCTGGGAAGACAAGCAGAAGATGGGAAGATGTGCTTAAAATTAGGCCTGTTTTTGTTACCATAGCAATGTAATAACACAGCAAAACTCTCCACAGATATTATTCCAAATACCCTGCCTTTGCCATTTCTCAAGGACATAGAAAGACCCACTACCATTTTTTTCCTTGTCAAATCCCAGAATGTGGGAGTCAGGGAGTAGGAAAAATCCTCTTTTAGTGTTTCTTCTTTGTAGGTTTCTATTAGCAATTTAAAATATTTTATCACAGGTGACAGTTATATTCGTGTTTTGATTTAATTCCACAATTATAGCTGGCATAAACATGCAAAATTGTATTGAAATTAAGTAAAAGACAATAGAACCATGAAAGGAAACTGATCATATCTCAGCTACAAATTACAGGGAACCGGGATATGATTGCAGGCTATGTGCAATGCAGGTAGATCAGTCAGAAGGCACTAAAGAAATTCAGTGGAACATTGAAGTGCTGGCAAGGTCTACCACTTCAAACAAAACAGGACATCAGACACATCAGTGAAAACCTGATTATTCACCAAAGCCAGGGTCAAAAGGCAATGATCAGACAAAAGGTTAGGGAGAGACTGACAGTCTGGGAGACTTCTTGAAATAGGAACAGAATGTCAAGCAAGGCTTGCTGTTGTCCCAGCTCAGATGGAAAAAGCAGACCTGTCTTGCCATAGAGTTAGAGACAAGCTGATGATAAGGTTCAGCTCACTGGCTCTCCAGCACAGGTCAGACTGGCCTCCAAAAGAGTATTCCACTTGGACTGACTTGCTCTCAGACAATTGTCTGTAGTAAAGTTATGTATTGGTGAAAAGACATGGTTAGAAACGGAGCTACTTGGAGTCTACAGTTCTGTCACAGGAGTACCTGCAGGATAACAGCCCTGACATGATTCAAAGTCTTTGGCTGAACTTAGAGCACCTTTTATTAGCCCGGCCTCCATTTTCTGATTTGGTTTAGATGAGAATGCGTTGTGCTAGTGAGTCAGCTTATTGTAATTAAAGTGCCTGTAAGCTTGTAAATGCTCATCTCAGTGTGTTGAACTGCTGTTCTCCAGTTACAAATGATTACTGAGTTTTCATCTGTACAGCCATTTGGGTTCTTTTATTATGCTTAAAATTGGTCCTTTGCCTTGATGAACAAACCTCAGTTTTCAGATCTTACAGCTCGTGATTTCAGCTGACCCCATATAAACTAATAATAAACTAGTTCTCTGGAGCTGAGTCATCTTTAGCTTTTCCTAATTCCCAGCAACCAGACATCAAAATGCATACTTCAAAATCTCATGATAGAAATTACTGTCTGTCTGACTCCAGTGGTGAAGTTGGATTTGCCATACATTTCCTTTGCTTTTTCTTTTACCACATGCAGGCCCAATTAGACAATCAAGGTTGTAATGCTTTCAAAACTTGGATTTGGGTTTTGACACTGTATTTGTGCCAATTTAGGCTCTGTATGTGTATTTTGACTGCGATGGTCCTGAATCCACTGAACTGAATCTCTTTTATTAATTCTAACAATGCATTTGAAAAGGATTTCTATCATTGAGACATGTGATGCAAGGGGATGGACACTCAAACAGGTGAAGTTCATGTCCCACAGAGCTTGTGATCTAAATTTGTGGTAGGAAAGCTCTATCCCTGTTTCCTTTCAGAAAATGTGACAATAATAGTTCCCCAGGGACTGCTGTAGCTGATGTACTTATATCAATTTTTCTTACCATCAGTTAGCCAGGGCTCTCTATTGTTCCTTTATGCCTACACCAGTACAGAAAAGAATATAAAACTCCAGCTTAAAAAGTGGTTTTGTTCTGTATTTCATATAGCATTTATTTAAGTAAAAAAAAATCAATCAATCAACCAAACCCATACAACAACAAAACAATCAACCAAACAAATGAAACCAGACCACAATGCACATATGCATATCTTCCTGGCAAAATCTCTACCAAGGGGGCAAATCAAAATAGCCCAGCAGAGTGACAATTTATCCAGACATAATGTTCTCAGTGCTTTCATCATTACACTACGAGTTCCTGAGAGGAGAGCTGTGAGCATTATAGTGCAGAGTCCTGACCTCTTTTGAACTCATGTATGTGCTGCAAATCTGCAACACAAAACTAGGAGCAGATAAAATTTGTAAAACATCATAAAGACAACACAAGCTTTCATTGCTCAGGGGATGTCAACATATTTTTTTTCTTTGGGAAAATAAAGAGAATGTTTATATGTGAGACAGAATCTTTTGTTATTTAAGAAAAAGGAATTAAATCCATTAATAATATGAAGTTCAGATTTTCAGTCCTGCCAGTCTAGTGTTCAGACAGCACCTGTTCCTACCTGACTGTCATAAAGCCAAACCAAAAATAATTAGGAATGGGAGTAGCAAAGGGTGTGTTTTCAAATGAGTTTTTGATTTTCTACCCAATTCTTAGCCTTTAAGATATACCAGTATATTTCAAATCCTTCTTCACAACCATGTTACTTGGGCAGGAGATACAGAAGCAAGGGGAACCTACTACTTCCCTCTTCTCCCCTGTCTTGAAGAAAAAAGTTTCCAAAATCCAAGGCTTCTAAATATTGCACAGGTGCTTGGACTTTTTAAGCCATCTTCAACCTACAGTGTACACAAAGAGAGAAGTCCTTTGCTCACAGAGGCTGATTAACTCACTTTTTATCTCTTTGCTCAGATCCTGATAGTGAAGGAATATATCAGAAACCTGAGCAAGACAGCCTGAAAGTAATAATGTGCCTATTGAAATCCTCAAGTTAAAATTAGACTCTGTACATTAAAAAATAGATATCAAATATAAATTGACAAATATTTTAAAAGTGTTTCCTTTCTTTAAGTCACCCATCTATTCAACTGACACTTTTCCCTGCTTTGAGGGAAATATTAATAGTACTGACTTCTGCAGAGAAACGGAAAATTACAAATTTGTTCTTGATGCTTCATCGTTAAAAAAAGAAATCAACAAAAAGTCTCTGTTAGACTGTTACAAGATGAGTTGATCTTATAATTCTTATTATGCTTAAAACTTACAGCTGGTATCAGGCACTGAAATGAATGTTTTCCTTGCAGGCTTATAAACTAGAAAATGGATTACTACTAAAACCATTAAAATGCCATCTTCACTTTTAAAAGAATAAGAGTGAATTTTTTTTTAAAGTGAAGTGATTTTTTAGTAGCATTTTTTATTATTGTTTAGTAAATGACAGTAAATATCCCGAGTTTTAGCTATAAGACCCAGTAAAAAGACAATGAGTAGTCTCAGAGCTGCACAAAGATCGCTGCTGGATGTTCAGTGCAACAGCTCCCTCTATGTCTGATGACTTCTAAATGCATCCCTTGCTCCAAGGTGCGCTGTGCCAGGTGACAATGGCATTTCTCGTCATCTGTGGGCCTCTTAATCTGGCCTTAATAGCTCACGAAGATTAAAAGAAAATTATAAGCATAAGAGTAATTAAAGACATAAAGAACAGAGTAAAAAAGAGCAGCAGTTCAGCACAACTCTTTGCACGCTATCCTTTTCTTTAGGAAAAGACCCCTATTTTGCTGGCAAAGGAACTGAGACGATTGCAATTCATGCTGCCTTTAGTAAAGGACTTGGTGTTGTGTGTCATGAAAAGTTACTAATTTACAGAAAATAGAAAGCAGTGCAGCACTTGGACAAAGGAGACGCAAGAGTGGGTTTTACTGAAATAAAAATAAAATGCTGGAAAACAGTTACTTGAGGAATTAACTGTGAACTGTAATTTGCAAAACAGAGGAGTCAAGGCAAATGTAGTTCTAGGCTATGAGAGACCTACTATTTCTGCAAAGATAAAGAGTGTTGAAGTACACTGTTACAAAACATGGCTAAAATCTTCCCTGGCATATAATATGCAATTATGGTCACTTATATTTTTTAAAGTAACAGTGCAAAATCAGACTGGAACACTGAAATAAATGTATAAAGGAAAAAAAGGAAAAATAGCAGACTTGTGTTTTAAGAGAGAAACAAAGGTATCCTTGTTGTCTCAGGTTTGTTTTTTTTTTTCTTAATAAGAATCTTCGAAGTTTGCTGTCACATGAATGTGGGGAAATCAAATTAATTTTTGCTCCCTCTTAGTGAAATTAGTGTTTCACTTATTCTGTCTCTGTCGTGATTTTTGGTGAGTAACGAGTAAAGCCTCCTGGCCACAAAATGGTCAGAGAAGGTATGGAAGTTTTCAATTCTTATTTTTGGCCCACTGATTTTCTTATAGGTAATAGATGAACCCTTCAAATAGAACAGCTGGAGCTGTTGACAGTATTTTTTCCCTGATGATACCTTTACCATAAGTGGAGTTTTGATTGGAGAGTGAAGAGTTCCTCTTCTGCAAAAACATTTTGGTTACGGCACTCTCTGTGAGTGAGCGACGCAGTGGCTGCACATTTGATTTTTTATTGTCTCCAAAACAGATGTATTTGCTCTTGGATTGAAGTAGCAAAAGCTGTCAGAAAGGTTTTGTCATTATATTCAGAGCTGGTTGTTGATGCTGTCAGTGGCCCTACTGCTGTTGGGTTGCCCCATTCTCTGGAGGGCAGAAATACAGAAGTTTCAAAATCTGGCTATTGTTTAGAAGAACTACTGGCATATACTGTGGTGAAGGACTTTGGTAACAGTATTTGTTTGATTATTCAATATACTTACAGGTAACTTTTCCAAAGTTCATTAATTCCTGTATTATTTCTGTACTATTTGAATATTTTTTTACTGTTTTTAAAAGATGCTTTCATCTGGAATATGCATTCTGAATACAACCTTCAAAGCTTTCATGAAAGCTAGCATTCCTAGTCATGCTCTAAGTCTGTGCTGCCAGCTGTATCAGTCCCTTTAAGAGAGTTTTTAGGGGAAGTTCACAAGGTGGTGCTGTATGATTTTCCGCATCAGAGTTTGGATAACTACTCCATGACACTTTAAATTTCAGACCAGTTTCTGCCTCCAAGGCTGTTTGCTGCCTGCCTGGGTTTGCTGTTTTGTTATTAAGGGGTTTTTAAGATTTTATTCTCAGAGCAGAAAATGTGAAGAATTGTTTGTTAGTACTGATCTACAAGGAAAGGGGTCAATTCCTTGCTAACTTTTGAAGTGGTGTATAAGAAAAATTAAATCAGATGGTGTTTGGGATACACCCAGAAAACTGCATTTTCTCCTCTCTAGTAATGCTTCCAAAAACAAACTTAGTAATTGCTTAGAAGTGATAATTTGAAGAAAACAATCATTGTATTAAATAACTGCATAATAGAAGGGCACAAACCAGCCTTGCACATTTTCATGGCTCTGGAGTTGAAATTTTACAAGGGAATTTGGAAGATTTGACTGCTTGGGTCACAGAGGAAACAAGAGCAAAAGATTTCCTTCTCTGCAACACATTCATATTTTGAAATCTTTCCCTTCCCTTTTTCCTTGGTTAACTTTTTACTGTTTCGTTCCATGGATTTCTTTCCAGTTAATTTCAGTCCACCTTAGATATTTTTATCATTTTCTCACCACTGCCTCTGTGACCTCTAGCTCATGTGATTTGCTGTGTGTTGATGTCTTCTTCAAAGTAAGGTAATTTTACTGTTATGAATCAAGTAGTCATCTTGCTCACTATAAAAGGGAAGAGGCCATACAAGCTTTCATATGCATATGGCATTAAAATATATTTATAATGATTTATAGTTATTGTTGAATTAATATAAATGTAGTTATTTTGCTTCTTATGTCATATTTTACACTTCCATTTTATGAGGCTATAGTTACAGTAGCTGAAAAACAGGATAGTGAGTTTTAAAACTCCTCATAAAAGGAAGCAGTTTCTAAACGTTCAAATAAGAGAAAGCAGACAAAGGTGTTGAGTGTCCTGTGTTTACTACAGCAGCAGTGGCTGAAAAATGTCCTTTCAGCCTTGAGATGTTGTGTGGCACACTCCTGGAGAGGTGGAAACAGAACTTGTGCTTGAGAGTTCTGCTTTTCAACAGAATAAACAAACCAGTTTGGTTTAAATTGCATCTTCTTTTAAAACATCTTCTGTGTACAAAAGGTTTTGGTGTCCTGACCCAGGTATGCAGAACTTTGTATTTGGTCCTGTTAAACCTCATGAAATTCCCATGGGCCCACTTCTCAAGCTTGTCCAGCTCCCTCTGGATAGCATCCTGCCCCTTAGGTGTGCCAACAGCACCACTCAGCTTGGTGTCACCTGCAGACTTGCTGAGGGTGCACTCGATCCCTTTGTCCATGTGGTTGAGGAAGATATTAAACTGTACTTGTCCCAGTATGGACCCCTGAGGGACACCACTTGTCACTGATGTCCACCAGAACTCTGAGCCATTGACCACAACCTTCCTACCAATTTCTTATTCATCTAGCAGCCCACCCATCAAATCCGTGTCTCTCCAGTTTAAAGAGAAGGCTGTTGTGAGAGACTGTGTCAAAGGCTATACAAAATCCACAAAAATTACTTTTGGAGCCTTTCCCTTGTCGACTGATGTGATCACTCCATCACAGAAGTCGATAGAAATGTGCCTGCAGAACATTTATATTTCTAACTGGTTCCCAAACATGGCTGTACTTACCTTGACCTATGGCTCTTGTGCTGCTGTCTCCTATCATGAGGACAATGCTAACATAGTCTGGGAAACCTTCCCAGCAAGCTTCAGTTCCAAGCACTCTTTTTCTGAGAATTGGCATCCTCCAAAAATGCAGGGCAGAAAAAAGCCTTTAGGCTTTCAAAGATTTTTTAAATTATTACTCTTATAATGGTTTTAAATGCATCTCAAAGACTTTGATGGCAATTAAAGAGGAGTTACAAAATAGCAAGTCATTATGGCATTGATTTCAGCTTTCTTTCTCCACTACGTTTTATTTTTTAACCTTGTATATTATTTCTTGATAAGGCTTTTCTGAGCAAAGCATTTGTTCCCTCAGTCTACCCCAGAGATAGAGCTCAGCAAGGAAAACAAGGAGGGGAATAAAGTAGAGGCAAGACCATGGTAAATCAGCTTGCAGTCTCCTCTGGAGGCATTGCAGTTCTGTGCCAATCCCTATTTGGACCAGTACCCAAATATTTCACGTTGTTTTGAATTACGGAAAAGAAATCATCTTTGCTTTGGGC
The DNA here is from genome assembly GCA_013399945.1 of Ploceus nigricollis. Classification (NCBI taxonomy): domain Eukaryota; kingdom Metazoa; phylum Chordata; class Aves; order Passeriformes; family Ploceidae; genus Ploceus; species Ploceus nigricollis. The sequence goes on from VXBC01003208.1 coordinate 378,998, forward strand.
TACAGAAATAGCTGTTAATCTAATTTTGTTGCTAAACTAAAAAAAAGACCCCAAAGGAGTGTTTTGAGCTCAGTAAAAGTTCAGGAGAAATATCCCTTTAAAAATGAATACTCTCTGAGCAAACTACAGGTTATACTTGCAAAATGAAATCTGGAGTGCTTTTTTGGAGTCAATATTATGTAGTGGAGTAGTGACAGACTAAAACATTATATAAACTACTTTTTAAGCAGTAAACGTGTCATAATATTGACTAAGTAAGTTTTCTTTAAACAACCTTGCAAAGGTATTTTGGGCACATTTTAGTAAGAAGAATCAAGGTAAACACTAGAATTTTTGACCAAAATTAAGACACATGAGAAATTGGTACAGTCTTTTTTTTTTTTTTTTTTTTTAATGTGAGGGAACAAAAATTAACTGAAGCTTTTAGAAATGCTAAAAAGTAAATTTCTTTTAAAGTTACTTTGTCTTTAGAAATTGAACATGACTGTGAGAAAATGTATTTCAATCATGACGTGACTGAAATTGGTTAAAAGATGAAAATAACTTCAGTTAATTGTTCTAAATAGGGATTAATGAAAAAAATCTTATCACTTTTTTATTCTGATTTCTGGCATAATTTTTTTCTGTTATATTTGTCCTATAATTCTCAGTAGGAAAAAATGCTTACATTCAAAGTGCAATCTTCTGAATTTCAATCACAGTCTTTTAGATAAGGAATTGTCTCAGCTAAAAAAAAACAAAGAAAAAGCTGAGGGAAATAAATTTGTTTCCAGCTTTTATATGAAATATTAAATGCCAATAAAACAATAAAGCCCACTATTAAAAAGCCAGTTTAAATACTTTTTATTTTAGAATTTAGTAAAAATATTTATCTAAATATCAGTATAATATTGTTTTTATTTTACAACCTCATCTCTTCATTATTCAAAGTAACTGCCCCCTTGCACAACTTAAGAAACTCATTATTCTGTGATGAGTGTTAACTGCCTGATTCTATTTTAGTTTTAAGTCTATTTCAAAGCATATTTTACACAAAAGCCTTATGGCTACTGCTGTGTTATGGAAAGTGGTTTAACTACATGTCTTAGTGGGATTTATTAGGGAATATTTCTGGGTGCAACACACATTGCATTTTTACTAGAAGTGCGAATAATTCTTCCCAATGTCACTTGGGTTTTACTTTTTGAAAAACTACATTTGAGAGTATAGCTATATAATCCCAATGATTAGAATAAAAAGTGTTATATTATTGTAGTTATAAGAACTTGTGGGCATTAAGGACTGTTTTAAAATATATAAATTTTCCTAAATGTCTGAGTACTATGAGCACCACAGCAAAATGTTCAGTTTTTCCCTTGCAGAAATGCTTTATTTAGTAGTTGTTTCATATTCCTGATATTACTGATAAATCTGTATTATTCTAAAGCACATTTTTTTAATTTAGCTTCTGTTAATGTGCTATTAGAAGTTTTGATTTGTTGTTTTCAGCTGCTGGTAGGCATATGTGCTGATTGAACTGGCTTCATTCATACACCAAGGAGAAAAATGCTGTATACTGATGTCTGATGTGCAGACCATTTGTAAGCAGTACCAGGTTTCCACATTGCTGCATGTCTTGGTCTCTCTGTCACACCTAGCTCAGTTACAAGCATATTACTAATTTACATAATTTAAAACTCCAGAAATGTGTGAGTTGATAGTTTAGTGCATCAATGAGAGAGCAGCCCTGCAGTGTTTTCATTTCTCTGCATGATCCATAGCACCAGCTAGGAAGCTGAATCAAGGGGAGTCAGGCTGTGCCCCAGGATCTCCCTGGGGACTGAGAAGACGTAACCTGGGGAAGTGTCTCCAGAGCCCCGTCCTCTGATGCCAGCAGCAGGGAGTCAGGACAGCTGCTTTCCCTTTGGAGAAGTGCACACAGAATTAATAGCAGGCAGGAAAGTCCCTGAGGTGTAAGACTTGTCTGTAGAAGCCAGGACAGCTTTTGGTTCCTAGTCTTCAAGCAATAATTATTTGACTTAATAACTCTTTTATAGTCAAGTCTTGTTATTAATAATCCACTGGTGCTTTGAAATGTCTAATATTCCTTTAACCCTAGATGTGATCCTCCTCTATTTATAAAAATTGCATTTTCTTTATTACTTCTGTACACACTGCTCTTCTACTGTTCAAATCTGCACACTGCTTTGTGTCTTGCCTTTTGTTGTTCACTTATCTAACAAAATTTCTACTTTACTCTTTGGTTATTTGGGTGTAGAACTTAGTCCCGCTCTTTTCCTCCTTTCCACCTCCCCTCCTCTTACACCTCATTTGAAAAACTTTATTCTGTTTCTGTAGCATTTCCTAGTGCTTATAACAAAAGCTATTTAATTTCTGGGTGAGGCAAGTAGTTATTAGCACTTATCTATCACACAAATGGGACAAATGTTTAACATCAGTGAATGATATCAAGAAGAGTTCAGCACTCTCTGGAGACTTATTTTGGATGGCCTGGGGCATTGACTCAGAGTTGTGTGCTGAGGGCACCAGTAGTTCTAGCTTCCTTTCTTTTGTTTTCCATATTTCAGCCTTTCAGGTGATGCTTGTTGTTTGCTTTGGGTTGGTTTTTTTAGCTGGTTGCAATGCAGAAAAAAGGGCAGCTTCCCTTTGGTGACTTATTGAAATAGCATTTCCAGTATCACTTCAAAATTGCCTCACTTGTGTTTTAATCACAGACATAATTGTATGAAGAGGTTAGATTATCTCATCAAAGGTAGAGGGTCATACTTAGTAATCAAAGGAGTCTTTTATAGCCTCTTTTTGCAATCTACTGTTAATGTCACACTTTTCTGCATACTTTCATAAAAGGCAATACATTGAGATATCTTGTATAGGCTTGATCCAAAGATGTGAATCGCAAATGAACCTGTATATGTGTGTCACTCAGATGACTTGCTAAACATTTTAACATTTTCCTGCATTGTAGATTGCAAATTTTAAGTCAGAGACTCCTTTTCTTTTCTTTTCTTCTGCAAGTAGCTGTCAAATATTGAATTATTTTTATCTGGATGCCCTAGGCCCAGATTAGATACAAAGAACAGTAAAGTTTCTAAGGGGCTATCAGTTAAGACAAAGAATGTAGTACAGTGTATTATGTCTGACTGCTGGTATTTATTTATGTGGGCATTGTTTACACAAAATGGCAAATGCAACAAGTGGTGTTTTTGCAAGTGTCATGACATCTTCCAGATGTGATAGCTTAAAAGATGAAAGCAGACAAGCACCTGGAAAAGAGAGCCCTATCCTACAGCTAATCTCAGGTTCGAGATGTGGAGGCTGACATGACTAGCAAGTGGAAGAGTTTGCCAAGGCTGGCTGTCAAACCGCCTCTGTGGTGCCTTGGTGCTGAGGAAGCTGTAGGCATGTGGACCTCCACCCACATGGAATGCTCCTTAGTGGGTTTTTAGGCCTTTATTTTGAGCAGGGTTGAGTTTCCCATTGTCCCAATAATCTGTGCACTAGGCTGTCCTAAGTTGTGGTGCCATCACCACACAGGCAGACCACACAGCTGTGAAACATGTCACTTCAACCATAAGCTCAGTTGGTATTTCTGTGCATGTATGGCACATTCCTCTTATACACAAGTCTTAAAAAATCTCAGGCCGTGGTCGCATGGTCACTTTAAAGTAACACAAATTGCAGCTAGAGCTGAGGAAGCAACCTTGCTCATGTCACATCTCCCTCCAAACCTGCTCATGATGTTGTAATGTCTCTGTCAGCAATAGGAACAGAGGGAGAAGGGGCAGAATTTGGGCAATAACTTAGATCAAGCACCTGGCATGGCCTTCTGCAGAGAGTGCTGTGGCAGTGGTGTCCTGAGAGAAGCAGATGGATGCTGTGGGTGTTGCAGAGCAGGTGAGACTGCACTTTCCAGCTGAAGAATAGTGTGGATGGGCACACTAGGAGGCAAAGCAGCCAGTTTGCACTATGGGTGCAGTTTGACCTTGTCCAAGGGAGAATTGAAGAACTGGTAGGGCAAAAGGCTCTGAACCACTGCAGGCATGAAGGTAAAAAAGCAATGTAAAAAGGCAAGGTAGATGTAATTACAATAAGGAGATACCTAAGCAAGAATGACCCTCCTGTGGTCAAGTAGGTCAATACCAGGTCCTTATAGGACATTACAGGTAGCTAATCTAAAAAGTAAGCTCAAGAGAAAAAATTAACTTCTGAAAATAACTGTTTGGCAAAAGAGAAGAGCCAATGCCTTCAAAAGCCCTCTTCAGTCCATTTGTTTTATCAAATTAAGGGCTAAGAACATAAAAATGACATATCTACTGATTTTCAAGATTTTGGTGGCTGTGTATTGCCAGTGAGTCAGTAATTACCCTCTTACTGTCCTTGATCTATGTAAAGAGGGAACAGGGACAAGCATTTCAGAAGCTGTAAAAGCTTTGTCGTTCAATTACCGTTGTTGAGAACATGGAGTGCTCAAAGGAGCTGTTTGAAAGGAAAACGTAGCTTTTACATCTTCCAAAATTGTTGTGACAGGCTTTATTGTGGTCCTTGTCTTATCTTTTTCTGAGGAAATTGAAAGTGAGCAGCCACTTTAAAAGCTTCTTTTCTGTCCTTCTCCCAGCCTTCTTCCAACATGTTAAATGGGATGTAAGTTTGTGCCTCAAGAGTGATGTTTAATCTGATGAATTTTTTGAGCTAAGTGCTTTCCTCTTAACTTTCCCAGCTCCCTCTGTACAAATGAATTCAGAGAGCAGAGAGCTTCTTGACATTATTTTGCATTTATCTTTCACACATGCAGGTAGGCTACTGATGCATTATTCCAGTTTTAAGGAGAGCAAGGTCTCCTAAGTCATGAAAAAAAGGCTTTATGTTGGATGTGAATGAAAGAGGCTTCATACGACCTTAACATGGTGCCCTGAGAACAAGAATATGTTTAATTTTATATCTGTTTTTCTTGTTCTTTTTCTGTGTTAGGGAGACCAGCCATGCTAATTTCGAAGTATTCTTGTGCTCAGGAGAATTCAAGACATCTGTTTGCTCGATGTTTTTCTTGGATGTGTAAAGAAAGGGCTGTGTAGCACCCAATACAGCAGTGTATGACCAGGTGGCTGACTGACTGTGCTGTCACATCTCCAGGCTGCTAAAGATACTGGCTGAGAGAAGTGATGCAAATATAGGGTAAATTAATTTTACAAAAGAAAATGAAGTAAATCTTTTGGGAGGTTCTGCTCTGGCTTCTTGAAGTTTTGTCAAATTCCAAAAGCAATAATAATATCCAAAATTATATTGCATACTCAGAGAGAGTTAATTGCATTCCTGATGATATAACATGTAATTTAAACTCTTGGTAATGTATACAAGTATAAACTTATAGTTTTTAAACTTGAAGTCAAACATTTTATAACCTAGGCATCAAAAATCCTGACGTTTAATACTTCGAGAACTATTTCCACCACTGTTTTAAATTCGTATTAGCCATGCTTAAAATTAAAAAAAATAATGCAATATTGCTTGATGAAGAGTAGTTGGCTTCTCACATACCTTTTCCAAGGCAAGAATAATAAAGATAGATGTGAAGTTCAGAAAGAATTCATTTATTATAATACACATTTTATAATAGAAAGAATAGCTGAGAGCAAAGTTATCAAAAGCAAAGGCCAATAGTGACAGTTTAGTAAATTGTAATGGTTTTCATGTTAGACAGTCACTGAAGGCAAACATTTCATCTGTAGATGTGTATATACATTTTCTGCTAAAAGTAATGGAAATTAGGTAGAACTAACTGTGGGATGAAATTTTAAAAATAAAACTCTGAAACCTGCATGTGTAGAATTGAAAATGCATGGGCAAATTCTGCCAGACATCATAGTTTTTCACTTCACGTGCAACAGGGGGCATGTAGCTTACTGTACACGTGTATGGAGGCAGCAATTGATGCCAACAGATAACATGAAGATGTTCACCCCATTTCTTTGTGTATAGCAATAGAAGACTTCTTTCTTACTGCAGTAGAACTCTGACAAAAACACTGTACCAACTTGCCATTAGCTAAAGAAAAATTTAATGTTTCAGTTCCATTTTACCAACTTATTTTTGGAAAAATAAGCCCAAATCTAGAATGGACCATATCAGCAAGACCTACCCCAGCAAATGTTCTAAAGCAAATTGTACTAATGCTCCCGTCACTCAAGCTGGATCCCAACACTTCCTTTTTCATCCCAGAGTTTGGTAAGACAAGGGAAAATTGACTTGAAATGTTTCTTCTAACTATCCAGATCTCTTATATTCAGACTATTGTGCCTTCCTGAAACTGTACTTCATTCACCACCCTTGTTTCCCTGAATCCCTCTGTAGGACAGGCACTGCTCATACAGTTCTTCTGCTGCAGACAAAGAAAGATGACACAGGACTAATGTCTTCCAAGAGCTGGAGTTTAGACAGGCAGCCTGCTCAAGGAGGGAAGGGAGAGCTTAAGCAAACTATGAGACACTTCAGAAAAAGATATTGTTTGTAGTTCTAGCAAAAATTTTGACTTTAAGTGACATGTTCTTTCTCTGAAACTTTTGGTATAAAAATCTCCAGTATTCTAATCATTTGTAGTCCTCAATTACAATGGAAAATAGAGCAAGAAAGACAAAACTGCATGTGAGAGTCAGTTTGTTAGTATCTTCCATCCAAAAACACAAATGTATCTAATGAGCACTATGGTACTAGCATAAAAACATCTCTACAAGATAGAAAATGTTTACAGAAGAAACATTTAGGGCCTACAAACTGCTATTTCTGTGGACATATTACAAATCCACATTGCAAGTCACAAAGTTTACTCTCTGTAGTGAGTTTAAAAAACCAAAAACTTAAGTGAATGACATTTGACAAATCAATGGGAAAGTAGACAAAACATCTATAAAAAATATAGAAACCAGTGAAATGTAATATTTTCCATTTTTCACTGATAAATATGGGTCATTGAGAGAGGCGGAGGTAAAAGGAAGGAAAGCAAAACCTTTCAAGTTTCATCTATTCTGCTTTTCATGCATAAGGACTAAAAAAGTGCTAAGTGAATCAATGTAACTCTTATTTTGAATTGTGGAGTGCTAATCATACTCCTCAAGAGAAACTGGCATATGTTTCTTTTGATAGCATGTTATTGATTCCTTGCCTCATTAAAGTCTAAAATGCAGGTGAGTTCTTTCTTCAAAAAATAAAAAATAGTACTTGCTGCAAAAGGTGCTTTTAATAATTTCATTGCTAGTAGCTGACATTATCTTTCTATGGTTTAGTGATAAATACACTTCAATTAATACCTATTTGATAATGGATCTACTGATGTTGTGGGTATATTAAAATTTAGCACTTTGAGGAAAGTATTTCTCATTCTATATAAAACTAGCTCATAGGAACTTTAGAAAAGTTGCAGGATTCATTAGATACATAAAGACTGAAAGAATTTTAAGGGTTTCAAGTTTCATCTTTGGTGCTTATGGAATCACTTCATTCTAGTGTTTTTGTCATTATACAATCACAAAAGGCTGGTCTCTTGTCGACATAGAGCTGTACATGAAGGGAGCTATTTCAGATGCCTCACTCTGTTTTCAGCTTCTCTAATCTGTTTTTTCAGCATCAGTCCTATATGAGACCAAAAGGTTACTTTCATAGCCATGTACCAGATCTTATCTTCAGCTAAATTGGGTAGAGACCCCATCTAATAGGTATGGATGTTTTTAAGCTCCTAATAATGCTTTTTCTTATTCTTCTCCCTCTTCCTTCATCCTTATCCTGATGTTATTTCTGCAAATGAATACATTAATTTTAAGCCTAGAGAAGCAAGTAAAACACACATCTACAGTCTCCAGCAAGAGGGTGAGGAGAGAGGGACTTGCACCAAGAGCTTGAGATTATTTTTCAAATACCTATGCATTAGGTAAGCCTGAATTAAACAAACAAAAACCTAGCGATTACTACATTTTAAATGTTACTTAGAAAACATCCTTTTCCCCTGCTCTCTTGGGAGAATCTCACAGGGCCTCCGTAGGTTGCTGTGGAGCTAATATAGAAGGTAGTATAGTAGGGTCCTTAGTGGTCACCACCACAGAGAGAGGAGAAAGTGAAGAATTGAAGGACACTGAGTATGAAGATCCCCTTTCTCCAAACTCTTTCTGTGGATTATCATTCTTTGCAATACAGTCTCCTTTCATAATTTCTACATCTTCTTCCCCTTCAAACCTTACCTAGAAATAAAATTTTCTTTATTCTCATCAGGGCAAGCCTGAGAGAAGAGTATTTGTTGAGGCTGTTCCCTCAGTCAGAGAAGTTGAAAGTTGCTGATGATGTGGATTCAGTTGTGCAGAGCATTGAGGGAGATTAACCAGGTCATGGAAGTCTTTTCCCATCCTCCACCTCTGCCTGTCTCTCTCCCTGTAAATATGAAGAAACATGTTTTCAGGACCTCCTTGAGAAAAGAGAAATGTTCACCTTCTGTGCTCTCCACTTTTTCCTGTGAAAGTACAATGGTCATTCTGGCAGCCACCTCTGGAGCAATGGGAAAATTTATGGATAAAATCTCCATTTCTTGCTGAGAGGCATGCTTTATCATTGCTGCTGGAAGGTGGAAATAAAGAGCAGTAAACCACTGTGTCCTGGGAATGACTGCAAAGCAAGCTATTGCTTCATTTCTCACCCTTCGTCAACTTCCCCATGGGCAGATGGCCACTAAGCAAAGACAAATCTCCCCCAAGTCAGGTGTGTACTCTGCGGCACTTTGGCTGTCAAAGTAAGAAGTACAGCCTGATTAAAAATGCTGCAAATACATCCATGGCCCTATGTTCCTAACTATGTTTTTGCCTTTCTTTGTTGTTTTGTTACATCTCCATTGCTGTTTGATGCCTGTGAAATGGATATATGGGGAGAAACTCAGCAGGATATTCATAGCCACCAAAACAGTCTCTGACCAGCCTGGCTGAGCTGTTAGAGCTTAACACTGATTTGCATGCTCTTATTTTTGCACAGGCTTTTTACCTACTAAAAGTGCTGAAGGCTTCCCAAAAGAGATTTTCTTGAGGTGGCAGAGATTCTCTTGCATTCCATTATGAGGGTTTATGATGGAGAAAATAAAGTCTTGGAGTTTCACCACCCTCATATGGTTATGGAAAGCTTGAAAGGATTCAGCCTGGAGCTGTCTGACCAGCCAGACCCTCTGGGACCACTACTTGCTGAATATAGGGATGCCTTAAAATATGGAGTTAAAACAGGTAAAGCAGCAAAACCATACATGCTTCATTTGTCACATTGTTTTGTGGGTGCTTGAAATATTGATTCATAGATTGGGCTAGATTTATATGAAAAGCTGAGGTTTATCAAATGTGTAGTGTACATTTTGTAGTAATTCTCCATTTCCAGTGATGTTCATGATGCTGTGGAAAGATTTTGTTATTACAGGAGACATTTGAAAAGAGATGTATTACTCGGGGACCAGTTAGCAGATCAGAAGAGTAATTTGTCCTGTCTCATTCAGAGGTCACTGCATGGTCAGGGAAAAAAAAGTATGCTCCCAGCTTTGATACAAGTATTACTTCCTTACTTAGATTCTGAAGTTTGATATGTACCTATAAATGCAGGAGGAAAATGCCACCTTTACTCCATCATTAATGTTAATGTTACCTGAAACAGTAATGCTTTTGCAGGTCTGGCTTGGGTTTTGCATTTTTCCATTTTCACCCTCTTTCTCTTAATTATGGCATTGCTTATTACATGCTTGACTGTCTTCCCATATCCTTTCCCCCTCTCTATTTTCAGCTAACTTCTTTCCTGTATTCACAAAGGCATTAAGCAGAACACAATCCTTTACTCAGTACAGTCCAGAAAGTAACAGAATGAAGTAAAACTGTTTGAATTTGTTCAGAAAATCAAGGCCATATGAAGGTCTAGCCCTAAAAAATAGGGATGCTTCTGAACACCTGCCAAAATAAATAGCTTCAGCAAACATGTGTGGTCATCCTAATGTAGATATTAAATTTAGTTGATTATCTTTTTTAGTAGTGCCTAATGCTTTACAGCTTCTATCATATCTTTTGCTGAGGAATGTCTCTTTCCAACATCAGTGTGAAATGTTTTGTATTCCATATTGATTTTCTTTTAACTACTTACTTTACAAAAGATTAGAGCTTGTGCTGAGAAAACTATTTATTACACAGAATCTGTTTCATTTGTTTATCATCTTATTACATCCTCACTACTTTAATCAATTTTTAGTGGCCTTGACACCATTGGTCTAGCTGGGGAATGGTTCACAGCTACCGTGAAAACAAACATGGATGCGCTGTAAATGTCAGTCTTTTGTAGTAAATGAAGTTATAACAATTTCTCCTGTATCTTAGCCTTTTAGGGCAGCTAAACCCAAGGTGTGGTCATATATTTCTTTTTTTCAACAGTGGTGGAAAACAACAGCATCTGTGTCAAGAATTCTTTTCCTGACTCTATCCCCATTTCTCCCCTGCTCAGCAAGGGGTATGACAAACATTCTGTACAGGGCAGACCTCAGCTCTGCCAGCACAGGGCAGCCAGCCTGGCTGAGAGCCTTAGCTGAGAGCTACTGCTTGTACTTGGATATGGAACTGCATTTGCAAAGGATTGAAAAGGTCTCATTCACCTCTGAAAGGCTATAGTATAATTTTCAGGGGCAAAAAGGGACTGGCATCATAAAATGTTGTAATATAAACCGCTATTTTTCATTCCTGATGTTCGCAATCAAGTTAAGCATTCATTCAGCTTCACTGGTGATAGCAAAGCCATTGTTTACAATTAATTTAATCATTATGAAAATCTGGCATGCAAACACAACTTACTGCCTCTTGGCCTAAATTTTTGTGCTCCATGCAGACTTGACCATATGGAAAAAAATTACATGCAGAAGGTCAAAAAGCCACCCGGTATCCTGCCTGAATTTTCGTGTTTTTCCTTCCTCGATTTAAAACTCAGCTTCTTACTTGTTATTTCCTCCGCATGCTACTTGTTATTTAATGGCTGAGGTTACCCTGGTCTGGTTTTTACTTCACATGTTGGTGTGATATATTAATCTGAGCTGGTTAGATTATAGTTACTCTGATGTTCTAAGCTAAATGTATAGAACTGTAGTGTTACAGACTTTGATTTAACTAGAAAATAACAATGCTTCAATGTCATATCTAGTAAGTCTGCATTGAATACATGCTTTTTAGCAGCTTAGTTGTAGCCATCTACTTTATAGGGCAGCAAATTTACAGGAAAGTACAGTTAAAGAAAAGACAGAAAACAATCCCTTGGGCTCTAGTACTAGGCAACAGCACCTAACTATGCCTTATAATCACCCCTTAGAAATCTGTTTTCACATAAAAATCTGTATGGCTTTGTAATCTAATAAAGCAATATAAAATAAGTAAAACTGATTTCAGATGCAAGTCATTACATAATGTAGTATTTTTTCATGTTACACACTTTGCATGTTACACACTTTTGTCAAACCCAGTGTGTCCTCCTCTGCATGACAGGTGACAGAAAACAATCTGCAAGCCTTTTCCCCCTGTAAATGTTTGTTACTGGATGGAATATTCAGCTGTCTTCAGGCTTATTTGGAGTTGGATGATCAAGTGAGCTGGTTTACCCAGTAATGTCTGTGTAATAAATGTGCCTTACTAGGTAGTATTGGTTTTCCGGCCGTCTTACAGGTCAATTTTGGTTAAATTTTTAACTCCCTCTACAATATGTGTCAGCTAGCTCTCAAATCCTCCTGCTCCACAGAGCATAAATTGATAGGATTGTAATTTCACCTTAAATAAGCCCTCAATGATTTGAGTTTAGTGTAGTCTCACAGAGAAACTCTCAAATGTGATGGTGTAGCACAAAGACTCTGCTGCACACACCATCATTTTCAACAAAAGTACCTGAAGTCATGACTGTGAAATGCTGGAATATTTCAGTCCAATGAGCTATAGCTCACAGCTCACACATAAATGCAGTTAGTTTTGTAGCAAAAATCTGAATTTGAACTACAGTCTATAGAATCAGTAGATACAATTACAGGGTGTCCAATGACCTCTTAATTGTCTGTGTATCAAAAATGCAGCAACTTTCTCCTCTGCAGAAAGGCAAATATTGGTGTGCTCTGGTCTTGCTAAAGCAAACCCTCCATTCAATGATATTTCTCATGCATTGTGAAGTACTCTTAAAATAAGCTGTCACTTTTAGGGTAAAAAAATATATATATCTGACTTCACATAGGAAATGGCTCCTATGTTCACTATCATGAATCAGTTTCTTATGAAGAAAATACACTAAATTATAGGATGCAGGGAATTTTTAGCAGATGGTAAGATTTTCTCCACCTAAGAAGAGTAAGGTAGTAACCATGTCTATTGGTTATATCTGTCTATAAAGTCTTGTAGCCTCACTGATTTAAGAGAGGTTTCCTACTTAGATCAGGCTCTAGAGGAGGATGAGTTTTTGAAAGACAAAAAGAGCTTGCCACAAGGTAGGTAGTAACTTTTATTTTTCATTTTAATCTAGAAGGAAACAGCAGTGGAAAAATTTTGGAAGTAGATAACTTTCGATATATATTTTAAAATATTATTTCTAATTTCAACATGTAAATTGTTACAACTGAAAAATACTAAATGTGGTAAGAATATTTTCTCAGACAAAAAAATTCCAGAGAGAAGCACCTCCAGATTTGGAGGTACTAGAGTGTTTGGTTTTTTCAATTAGATCACAGAAGTCAGCCTCAATTAAAAACCAAACAAAACTAAAACAAAATATGCAAAAAACTCACAACTTTTTAAAAAGAAATTTACTTCAGTGATAGCTTGTGGGCAACTAATTCCTCCTCCTTGATGCTTTGGTGTTCTCTGAAACCCAGGATTTGACAGGTCAAGGAAAAGGGTCAAATGGGCCTAAAAAGTATAACTGTATGAATAGTGCTGTAATGCCCATGCCAGAGCACACAGAGTGGGACTTCTGTTAATTCCAAATGTTTCATAGTGTGTAAAAGTACTCTTAGTGATTTAGGAATCTTTGGTCCTAGATTTGAGCCTGTGTTGCTATGGGCTTCTGAGTCATAAGGTTTGTGATGTTTACTGTAAGTGTCTGCATCCTCCAGGTATTTGAACCTTAGGTGAACCTTGAATCATGTGCAGGTCTGCATAAGCACATTGCCTAGAAATCACTGTTACCTGAAGGCAGACTCCTGAATTGAGCATCTTTTCCTGCTTGCTACTGCAGAGAAGGAGCTGTTATATCCTGCTGACCTGTATCAGCAAATTAGCCTCAAAAGCACATGTTGATATATAATTTTTTCTTTCTCTTTTTTTTTTTAATCTAGTCATTGTAATTTTGACAGTTTAAAAGAATTGATAAAATAGTTAATCATCAGCCAAAATCAAGTATGTATTTTCCTTACAAAGAAGGAAAATTCTTACAAAGAATATCAAATAGTCTCTTGTTTAAATTAAACATTGCATTTCAATAAAAAAAATTCTGTTAATATTGAATTTGATTTTTTTTTTACAGTGTAGAATTAGACATTTCAAAAGTAAACTCATCTTCAGCTGAAGGAACTCAGTATGGGATATGAACATCAGAATTAAGCATAGGAATGTTCCTTTCGGGGGAATTTTTTTTTTCCCTATACATAATAAGCAACTGTCAGTGAGATGGTCATGAACTCTGTGGTATCACTAAGTTGCTGGGTATTTTTTATTTGTCCTTTTTAATTAAAAAAAAATATATAGCCTTTGTTGTAATTTTTAGCCAGAGAATCACTCAGTCCTTTGTTATGGAGACACAGAGAGAGGGCAGCTCTCTATTTCACGGACAAAGATGGGAGACTGTGTGACCAGGCTGCTTCTACTCATAGTTCTGTGGCACAAAGTGCCAGTAATGCATGCAGAGGGCAGCTGGGTGACATTGCTCTGCCCTGCAGCCACTCTGGTCGAGCCACTACATGCTTGTCATGTCTTGGTGCTGCAACAGATTTTAGAAAAGCTCTGATGTGCACTGAAAGCTTTCTGAGGTTTGATCCCAAGCCAGGGATATTGGGTGGCTTGTATGCCAAGTTGAGTGGGCTTGGCACAGAGCTCTTTGGCCCTGACCTTTGCTAGAGGTTGGGGAGTGCAGGGATTTGTGGAAGAAAGCAAGTAACACACTCTGGGTGGTTAAAAGCTGACACTAGGGTCTCAACAGCATTGGCAAAACTGAGCATTGTTTTCCCATGTGTAAGAATCTGCTGCTAGGGTGACTCACAGACAGCTGGGCAGCCAAGCTGTGCTCCCTTTTCCTTCTTCCCCCGCCCTGCTCCCAGCCTTGTCTCAGGGACTCTCAGAACACCCTGGTGCCACCTGGTGCTGTGACTGCACACTTGTGACTATTATTCAACTCCTACTTAGATTTTGGCTGATGTAGCTCAAGCTAAGGCATGATGTATGCAGGAGCAGTGCCATTAGGTGACCAGAAAGAGCTAAAGGGTCATTTTGCAGCCATTATCTTCCACAAATTGCTGTCCATCATCTATGCCTCGCAGTTTTGTCAGAATCTGCTCTCCTCTGGAAATGGTAGACACCAAACTTCCAAGCTGGAATATCAAAAATATCAGCTTTCCCCGCAAAAATTTTAAGTGACTGCCACAGCATCACGACTGCTGAGGCCTTTGTAGTTCCAGTTGTGACACAAGGTACATCCACACTGTAGTGTAGGAGGAAGGATAAGCACACTCACCATGGGCTAGGTAATGTTTTTTATCCTCATAGGTGCACAAATTGAATTAAGTGTTATAAGTCATGAAACCTTGTGACCTGCAAGGTAAAGGACTGAATTCATGTGATAGGTTAGTCTGCTAAAAGCGGATTGAGCTCCTGTTTGTCATGCTTGCTTGTTGTATTTTTTAATGAGCTCAGGAAATAAAGTTTAAATCAGAGTATGCTGTCCTGTAAATCCAAGATATTCAAATGGACCATGACAGCCCTCTGATGAGTGGCTGCCTCCCTGCAGGTGTTTGGAGAGGAACAATATGTCCTTGTAGATGTAGGATGGGTTTGCCCTGATGCTGCTGCCTCGGCTGTGTTTTGGGGATGTCGTTTCAAGGGCAATTCTCCCTACTTGCCTGCTTTTTGTTTTGTCACTGTGAAGGCGCATGATAAAAGTTAGCGAAGCTTTTCATGGTTTTAGCTTTCCACTTCAAAGTCAAGGATACTACTACTCAAACAAATGCAATGGAGAATAGTTCAGATAAATTTATCCCTATATTTATTACTTTATGCAAATCCCTTAATGTTTGATTTGATAAATTCTAAGTAATTATACATCTCAGTTTACATCTATGGCTTTAGGACTGCATTGTAACTGACCACTTATTAAGTTGTATCATAAATACTTACTGAATATTCATGACACAAACATCAAGTTACTACTATATTTTAAATGGCTATATGGTAATTTAATTATAATAATGCCATCATAATCTAAAAGGAACATTGCAAATTTGCTTGAAATTCTGATTTTTTTTAGTAAACTGCTGAGTATCATGCTTATGTTAATAATCTGTGAGTAAACATTTTTTTATATATATATATATNACCCACATCACTTATATTTCATGTATGTGTGAACATGCTTAAAGCTCCCTCAATCTCATTGTTCTTTAACAGTAATTCACTGAAGAAATCAGCAGCAGTTCTTGGAATCAGGACAGATAATGTAATTACAGTGAAGTGCAATAAAAGTTAAGACACACCACGTCTATTGGGAATATTTGGTTATGCTTAACTAGCTCTGCCTTTGTTTCTGTTTCCTAGCAGGAATCCCATTTTATAAAATGAACTCTGACTGTCTTGAACAACATTCACTCTTCATAAAAACAGGGTTCAGTTTTACAAGTTGCTTTTTGTAGGTCTTTATTCAGGTCTTGCTGTGTTCAGCCAAAGCAAAGTGTGGCTGCTGTGCTTGAGGAAAAAGTGGAGTAAGACATATTGGACTCTCATGGATATATTCCACAATCTCATTGAGTTTTTGCCTCTGGGAGATGGTGCTTTTGCTCCCTGCTGCCTCAGTGGTTGAATCTGTTGAGTCTCTGTATCTATACTGTCAAGCATGGCAAGCAAGTCAGAAGCTTGGCTCATTTCCAGACTACAGGTTTCAGTAGTTCTTGGATGAAAAAGTGCTGAGGAAGATGAACTTAGGAGCTGGTTCTTCCTCTAGTGTTGGGTTTTATTTTTCTCAACAAAAATGAATTTTAAACACAGTGATGACATGAATTTCACCATAGCTGGTAAAATTTTCAGAGGACACAAACTTGGTAGCATGGTAAATAATAAAGAACAAATAGTACTACCAACAGTCTTACAAGTAGAACGTAATACCAGATTTCATGTATATTTCAAGGCTAATCAGAAGAATAAATGACATTATTCTCCTTGGTTCTTTTTCCTCTTGATATTTGACAGTGGGGAAATTATTCCATCTGATTTGGAAGCTGAAATACTGAAAACTGACATGTTGTTGTTTTCACTCTCATTTTTAATGTTAATGTGGAGTTGAGTCCAACAATGCTCTCTGAAATCTGGCAGCATTAACTCACATGAAGTTGTCTTTGATACTGATTGTAAATGACAAAGCAGGATATATTCCCCCTCCCTGCAAGTTATAAAATAAATGAAAACTCTATTTTTGAAGAGAATGAGAACTGACTACTAATTTTTGTCAAATTCTGGCCTGCTTTTTTAGCCATTTTTCTCCAAATAGAGGAAAATTTGAAATGTTTCACCTTGATATGTTTTTTAAATGAAACATGTTGAATCTGTGTTGGCTCACAGATTAACTATTTTTAAAAGTAACTTTAAATTATTGTGGTACTCAATATATAAATATTTCATTTCAGATTGATCTGAAATGGGGGCTTTTGTTATTGTTCAATTGCTTTTCACATTGCTGAAACTATGGGTTTGGGAGAAGAGCCAAGACAGCTCAGAAAATGTTCTTCCGCATCATTATCATTACAGCAGGGATGGTATCTACATTTGCAAAAGCACTTAATACCTTTTGATGTCTTTGGATAGCTTCTGATCAAAAATAATGGCAGTTTTCTGATTGACACCAATACTTGGGTTATTTGTGTGATAAGTAAGATTATTTCACACACAAATAGAAGCAGTTATGTAGATAAAGTACCATTGTAATTTGGTCAGTGATGGTTTTTGGTTTCTTCTATTTTCTTTCTTTTCTAATTCACCCTGAAACAAAATAAGAAGAGATGGGATAAAGAGGAACGTTCTTTATTATAAATTATAGACATAAGTTCTGCATGTACTCATGCAGTAATCTAACACATCCAATTGCGTTAGCTAAGATAATTCCAAAAATTAAACACACTACCTCTGCAACTTTTGAGCTCCTGAATTACTGTATATTGTCAAAGTTGTTGTTCCTTTTATCCTCCTGAGTGAGGATAGTTGGCTTTTAACAGAGTAAGTTCAATTATGCATCCTGAACAAAATTCTTAGCTCTGGTGCAAGTATGTGGATGTAGGGGGGAAGTTGCCAATTTTCTTCTGGGGGCATTGCTGTCATTGTGAAGTGGTGTGAATAATCACGGCTTGTATTTTTAACCAATTTTAGTATACTATTTAGTATTGAGTTTACTAAAGAGTTTGAATTTTTCAAATCTAGAAGTTCATAGCAGCTCTAGTCCACTAACCTCACCTGAGAACTTCTAGATAAATGTTATAAATAGACTTCCATTCCTCATATTAGGAAACCACTTTAATGAAATATTGCCTGTTGCACATAAAAGCAGTTCAGTGTTGAGAGGCATAGTATAGATTTCTTCCATGGATTACTCCTTTTTGGAGAAATTGACTGAAATCCAGGGGTGGGCTCCAGGATCTTGCAAGGTTGTGTAAAACAGGCTTATCTTTATTTATGCGTTATAAAGACTCAAAATTGAAGCACAGAATTATTATCAGGTCTTCATGATACAGTATTTGACTTCTGATTTTTCCAATAAACACAGACTTCATTTCCTAAGCTGTTGAAGTACACTGGATCAAAATATTTGAGAGGTGGTCTATCAGATCTCAGGATCAGTTGCTATTGCCTCTTTGTATGAATCAGAAAAGCACACTCTTCTGTCTTCACTCACTTCTGTTGCCTTTTCATTAAAATTCCTGTGGAAGCTGACACTCTTTCAAGAGCAAAGCTTGCTTGCCAAAGTAATGCCTGGCAAACAGAATACAGAATAGTAAAAGTTAATCATTTGTACTGCTATTTACCTTAGTACAGTATATGAGTTCAGTGTGTCTGGGAGTTTTATTTGCAAGAGAAACCAGCATTCAGCAAGGAAAGGTATAAATTTATAAAATGTTGGTTACTTCTATTTCCTTATGCAAATAGTTCTTTGAAAACTCAGCATGGGATAGCTTTCAAATGCAGCAACCGACCTCTCATGGAGATGCTTGGAGCTGACATAGGGAATGTAGCATTATTTTATAGCCTAGCTAAGTGCCCACTAAGTTTCTCATGTAGGCAATCCACAGGATAATGTTGCACTGGATGCATTAATTATCTGTAGGGGTTTGTAGGCTTTAACCTTGATATTTTATGGCAAAGACACTCAACTATGTGATACTATTATGAGAAGTTAACGGTGTTGGTTGTTTGGTGGTTAGGTTTACCAACATCTGTGCTGCCCTTCTAAGCCACAGGAGCAACAGCAAACATTGTCTTGGACATAAAATTAAATGCCTAAAAAACACAGTTGGGCATAACATGGTCCTTTCTCATGTGTTTGACAGGCTATTAATTTTTATGGGTTTAAGCTGGGAAGATCCTCTTACTACTTCATTAAGTTTTATTTCTCTTCAGTTAATGGAGGTGTGGCTCTGAGCAAGGAGAGATTTTTAGCCCTGTTTATTTGCCTTTAAACTCAAGTTAGAAAGAAAAACCTGGATTTTCCTGAAGAATTACTTGCACGTATATCATTACAAAGTGACCATCATATTGTTTCACTAGGATCTTCTACAATGGTGTAGCTAGCTGCCCACAGGCTCTCTGTTCCAGCCAAATAAATAGTATCATACAGCTTTTGTCATACAGGACAAGAAAATTCAGTGTGGCCAATATGTTGCTGTCTTTGTCCTTCAGTTGATGTTGAAAGAAAGGTTACGAAGAAACTCTGAAAATAAAGGTTTATTCCAGAAATCTTTGGAATCCTTTTCTTGTCTCAGGGGAATCCTGAATCCCTGTTAAATGTTAGAAAATAAAGATAAAAGTAAACTTTAAACTGGATTGCAGCAGGAAACATAATAATATAATCGTAGAATCATAGAATATTTGGGTTTGAAGGGACCATAAAGATCATCTAGTTCCAACCCCTCTGCCATGGGTGGGGACATCTCTCACTAGGCAAACTTTTTCAGAGCTCCATCCAACCTGGCCTTGAACGCCTTCAGGGATGAAGCATCCACAGCTCCTCTGGGCAACCTGTTTAAGTCTCTCACCACTCCCACAATGAATTTCCTCCTAATATCTCACCTAAACCTACTCTCAGTTTAAAGCCATCACTCCTTGTCCTGTCACTACCTGCTCTTGTAAAAGCCTCTGTCTTTTGTTGTAGGCTCCTTTCAAGTTGTGGAAGGCTGCAATTGGGACACCCAGAAGCCTTTCCTTTTCCAGACTGAACAAACCCAGTTCTCTCAGGCTTTCCTCATAAAAGAGGAACTTATCATTCAAATCATCTTGTGCCTTCTCTGGACTCACTCCAACAGGCTGATATCCTTCCTGTGCTGACGATCCCAGAGCTGGATGCAGCTCTGGCATAGAAGTGAGAATAAGAAACCAGATGATTCAACATTTTACAGGGGAAAGTTCTCAATACATGTGGATTTCTCTAGAAAGCAAACTCAATGAAGAGAGCAACAAATAGCATTGACATGCAGTAATTAACAGCCTTGGTGACGAAAATAGTTCTCTAGATAAAGGGTAGAATACCTGAAAAATGTGACTGATTTGAAGTACAAGTCATGTGGGAACTGCTAAATATATGTCAGGGTCTCAGACCTAAGAGTAGGAGAGGTTTCAGTTGTGATTTGAGTTTTCTTAAGCAGAGAAATAAACTCATTTTGTTTTTGAAGGCTGAACTCACCCATGTGTGCTGCTGGAATATCTCATGGAGAGGACCAGCATGGGATAAATTACTTCAGGTAATTATTCTAACATTATCCAGTGAATCTGGGGAATATTAAGGCACTGAGAAATAATTCTCAATAGTCTGATCTCTTTTGTTTGGCTGAGTGTAACCAGGATTCAAACATCAACATTCAACTGCTGTACAAAGAACAGTGTCAGAAGTAGAACTGGACTAATCACAGATTTATTAGAATTATTTAGGTTGGAAAGGGCCTCTAGGATCATCAAGTCCAACTGTTAACCCAACACTGCTGGGTTCATGATTAAGCTAAAGAGAAATAAAGCAAAACCTCACATATGTATCATCCAATGAAAATAATAAAATATTGTTTGAAGTGTTTGTGATCATGGAGAGGTTTGAATGATTACCACAGGAGTAACTCAATTCTGAATTTATGTTATGCCATCATCAATGAAATTGTGATACATTAATACAATGCATTCCTCTCTGAACTTAGACCTATGTTAAATGACCCAGCCTTGCTAAGTCTCTATCACTATCCTTATTCCCAGCGTGGCCATAAATGAGTTTGAATGAGGTTTTCCCCCCTCTGGTGAGCTGCAAGTGATGGACTAAAGGGAAATTATGATCACTTTCTCTGGGGATTTGGTGGAGTCAGGAGGAGAGTGGAAGTACATAGCTTCTCCATCCATGGGATCAGCAGGAAGCTGCAAGACCAGGTAGAAAAGTAGGGAAAGAAGGATTGTACTGGAGTAGGTGATTTCTTACTCCAGTTGGGTAGGATAGCAGCCTGGTGTCTGTAGTGTCTCCCCTGTTTGTTTAGCCATAATGAAAACTTCTTGGAGTTTGGACCTGTCTGATATGGAAATAAACAGTAATCTAACTAATAGAAGAGCTGTAATAAAGTATGAAATAAAGTATGACTACTGAAAGCATTACTCACATCAGATACTCATCAGATAATCCCCAGAATGAAACACTTGCATTAATCCTTTATCAAATGATTTTAAATTCAGGGGCTTACTCTCCTTGTTTTGAACTCACTACCTTCCTACCCTTGTTTCTTCAGACAGAATTCTTTCTGACTTCAGTAAAGGCCATAGGACTCTGGAAAATATGCAATAAAAATGATGCATTGTTCTTTTTCTTCTGACAAATTCATTCTTCAGTTGGAGACATCCCTGTGAAACGCTTTGATCTGGGTTGAACAGCATGCTAGCTTATATTTCAAAGCCAGGTATAGCGAAGAGAGGAAAAAGCAGCTTTGGTCTTTTCCATTTTCTTTTCTTTTTTGTTTGTTCAGAAGGACTCTTAACCACACTCTTTCTCATCTTTTATGCAGATTGCTCTCAAGATCAAACAACAGATGACAGAAGAAGGGCTGACAATGGTTACCTACCAACCACAAGATGAAAAAGACAACTTTTTCAGAATAGTTTTCTGCAACGCAGCTTCCAGAAAACCTGATGTTTACTTTTTCCTTGAAGAAATTGAAAGACTTAGCTAAGATTTGTGACAATGAGGTAGTTACACACAGGAGAATTTTTCTACTTGGTATTAACTGAGCATGATATTAATTATTCTAAGCATAGAAAAAAACTGTTATCATTGGTATGCACTAGGAGAAGTATAGATGTTTTCACAGCAGTCAACTTATAAATGATTTTTTTTAACTTCATCACAAAGCCTGGAATTTGTTGTGTGATGCTTCCTTGACTGAAGGGTTCTTTTTTGCTATATTAAGAGAGTACCTGAACAAACAAACTTTAATTCTTGTGAATTGATGAGAATCCTACCCTCTCGATGGGGCTGATATTTTCTTTCTGGCTTAGTTTGGGTCTTACAGCAGGAACTGACTGCTATAAAAACAGCATTCTCTCTTCCATCAGCAAAATGAGTATAATAGAAAGTCACAGCTTGACAGACCTTGAATTGCAGCTGTCTTCCCTATAGTCAAGCTGAGATTTTGAAGCTGTATTTGGCCGTCTCATTGTTTTAGAATGCTCTTTGTTGCTTTCTGCTGCACTGCATCAGTTTTTCATAGGAAATGTTCCATCTAAGTTTGAACATGTCAGTTCTACTGTGTACTGTGATGCACTCAGTCTGTGTTTTGCTCTCATCTGCAATTTACATCTGCAACACTGGCTGCATCTTGTATCTTGTGTGTCTGTGTTGCATAAGAATGTCTGTTTAAGCATAAGAATGCTTAAAATTTTCCTCCATAATAATTCAAATTAAGATTTTTTTATTCCAGTAGTTGGTCCCTACTCTATCTACTATGTAGTTGAGAAAAAGTATGCCAATTTAAAGCTACTAAGGGGTAAGAAAGGACTTACTGCACATGGATAAAAGAGACTACCTTTCTCTTTAGGTAGCATTAGAAATGCCTCAGAGCTTCATGTTAAGTTTTATGTCCCCTGGTGGATATCTCCTTTCAAGAAAGATGTGGGCAACCTGGAGGGAAAACAGTGAAAGTCTGAGAATAGTTAGAAATCCTGAATATATGACATACCAGAAAACATTGAAATAATTTAAGTTCTTTAGGGAAAAGAAAATTGGAGGATGATCTTGAAATAACTAAAAAGCTTCTGCAAAAATGAAGTAGAGTATATTCCCTTCATATTCATAGTTGATAGGATAAAAAAAAAACCAAAACAGTCAATGAGGTTTATGGGCTCAAAATTAAGAGGCACCTTCCTGATGGTAGGGACAATCAAGCAATCAAGTACTAGAACAGGTTAATTTATAAAAAGGAAACATAATCATTTGCCATTTGAGGTTTTTAAAACCAGATTAACTAATATTTTCCAGCAGTTATGTAGATATAATTGCTCTTGCCCCCAGGCTGAGAAAGCACACCAGATGTTGTCTTGAGGTTTCTCTGGTTTTATGTTGCATATGCACTTACCAGCATCAAGTAATTAAAAGAAAGGAGGAGTGACCAGGTTGCTGGAACTGGAGGGGAGCGTTCCTGACTGGATCATGGTCACCACCAAAGGCCTGGATTTCTGTTTGTGTCATAACTCCCGCACAAGTCAGAGCATAATGTTGTGCAAGCCTTGAAGTAAGTTGGAAATTGTACGTAAAAATGAAAATGCCCTCACCCACTGTACATACAAAGTGGTGATTCTGCTGAACATCAGTTCTGCTCAGTGTGTGTATCCTTTGGCAATTATTACAGTAATAGCTGTAAAATATACTATAGAAGGATATCTTGCAGTTTTTCAATATGCAGACTAATTGACCTAAAAATGAGTCCTATATTTTATAATTTTTATTAAGATGCAACACTGGAAGTAAATTGAGTCTAATGCAGTGTACAAGGCAATAAGATTGAATTAGATATTTTTACAGGGATTTTTTTTCCTCTCCTATTTAAGTACTTCCTTATTCTAATGCTTTAATGTCCATAGGGTTTGTAGAACACCTACATAAATTTGATTATACTAAATTACTCTATTTTCTCTGAGCCTGGAGCATTTCATGTACACATAGACAAAAAGGAATCTAATGATAAAACACATCAGAAAAATCACATCTATATCTGAAATCTCTGGGTATGCCAGTTTCACACTTCAGTTCTTTAAACAAAATAATGCAAAGACAATGTACAATGGCAGGGTGTTTTATGGCATGTGCTATCGGCTGCAAATTTGCTGTGGCAAAATGGAAAACAGAGTAGAAAAACTGTCATTGTGAGTGCTGAAAGAGACTACTGCAACAAATGGTGGCAATTAGTTTCTCATTTTCCCAGCGTCATTGAAGAAGAAGAGATCAATCCTTTTCTGGTAAATTCAGAAACTGTAGCAGTTGTGAGAGTTAATACCTTCCAACTCAAGGACCACCACCAGGAATGGGAGTGCTGAATGATTCCCTTCTCTTAACAGGAGGCAGCTTTCAGTTCCACCTCTGTTCCTGTCTCTTCTTCACAATCTGCTGGATGGGAGATCCCAATATGTCATGGTGACTGACACCTCAGGAATGAGGCAGTTCCCAAGATTGCTATGTTTCAATTAGTTCAATTAGCAAAAATTTTTAAAATAACCTTATGCCTTAGTGCTAAATGTGTTACCTGTTCAGTAATTGCCAGCTAGTTATTGGCAGACATACAGGTCTCTGCTTCTCTCATTTGAGAAAACTGTGTATGCTGTTCTGTTTCAGGATCAAAAAGCTGATGAAATAAAAACATGATGGTGTTTTTAAAAATGACTAATCAAGTGTCAAATGAATATCCAAGGAAGAGAAATGTCAGAATGAGAGTAGTGGAATTTCTGTCTGTGCTTACTGGTGCCTTAGGTGGCTTTGAGTTATGATTAGAAGTCTGGCAATAAACTAGATTTCTTATTGTTTTTTATTATGTTTCTTCTGCCATGTTTTTGGTCTCAAATGGATGTCAATATTTGTCAATGTTTGTGGTGATTTGCTGGTAACTGATTTGCTCACAGCAAATGTGGAAAAAAAAAATCTTCCTACAGAAATTTCAGTCCAAGAAGAACTACCCTCCTCCTCTTCCCTGAGTCCCAGAGAGATCTGAGATCTGAGACTCAAGGATCGTACTCTGAGAAGAATGTGGCAGGAGAAGACTGGGAGGTATTCTGACCCTTAGACTGAGTCAAAATCTAAAGCAAGTGTGAAAAGATGGCAGGTAACCATTTCCTTTTTGCCTTCTTGGCCTCTCTCCTGTTCAATAATAGGAACCACAAACATATTTCAAGACAATGAATTTACAGGGCTGCTCATGTTCATTCAGAACTAGCCCAAGGCTTCCCAGCAGTATGGTCAAAATCAGACTTTGATGATTCAAGACTGACAACAAAATAGTGGAGATTTTCAGGGATTAGGGGGTGCTTTTCCTTTATATTTTCAACATGGCAAAAGTCATTATGGTGGCAGGAGCAGTAGCAGCTGCAGGAAGGGAAACAGGAACAAGGTAAATGTTGCTAAATTAAGTAGTCCAGAGTAGAACCATATGCAGCTGATACATAGCTGTAATTCCTTTCTTGGTTTTCTAATTATTTTCCAGGATAACTGTGATGCCAGTGCTTTGCTGCCTTTCAGAGTCCAATCTCCTTCAGGTGCACTTCACGATCATTTCTAACCTCTCTTCAAAATACCTTCTGCAACACAAAGTTAACTACCAGAAAAAACTTCATTTCCTCTCTTTCTCTTTAAAGAGAGAGGACCCAAATATTTCTTGTCAAGTCCACATTTTGCTGCTTCACATTCATCTGAGGAGAATGCAACCGCAGCCCTCTAGTGTAGCATGTATATTTCCAATATTGCCCCACTGAAGAGTTGCAAAGCATTGTCATTTCCCAGGACATTTGGCAGAAGGGTATTGGAGTACAGCTCTCTATTGTGAATGATACGGCTCTTGAACTGCTTCATTAAGCCTCCCTGTAATTGTTAAAGTTACTAGGGTTGCCATTGTTTCTCTATGGACTGTTACTTTTCATGAATGTCATTTGAGATGTGGTACATGCATGATATGCAGCATGCAGGCACAGTTTAAGTTAAAAAAATTGTATTGTAAGCAGAAAAGAGTAGAACAAAATTATAGAAATTAACAGAATTATGATCTGGAATGACCTACTTCATGTCCTAAGCACTGTTGTATCTATACTCTTCAAATAAACTTTCAAGGCTTTTTAAAATTTATTTCATCAATACAGTTTCAATTACGTCCTTTGGACACAATGCCAGCATATTATGGTTTTCATCCGTTAGGTGCTTTAATCCTCATCTTCCTGTTCTTGGTACAACTTCCAGTACTGTCTCTACCTTTGTTTTACTAACCTAGTTACTTGTGCTTTAACAGCAAAAGAGCAAATTCAATTTACAGGAATAGACATAGAAAACAAACCTTGTGTTTTAGCAGCTAATTTAATCAAGGCTCTTAATAGAGGATGCCTGAAAGATCAAGGGGACAGATCACCCAGGGCCTGGAAAAAACATATCACGTCTCTTACAGGTCTACAAACATTATATCATTTTAAAACTGGTTTGTAAGTAAAGGTTTGGGTTTTTTTCTATGCTGTTAAGTCCATGATTCTCTTAACTTGGACAGATTTCCCAGAAAAATGCTGGTTTTTGTTAAACTGGCAAAGGTCTTTAAGGGGCCATTTCAATTTCTACAGGACCACTTGCTGGGTAATATGTGCCTTTAGAATACATTGGAAAATACTGTTTGTATGATGTGGGTTATCGGCAGTGATGAAAGACCAGTGGGGTTCTTTTAAAACTGCTGACTGTTTTGTAAAAATGTGCAATGATTTATGAAAATTGTATCATAGGGTATTATTGAGCAAAGTGTTTCCAGGAGACTCTCATTTGTCATTCTTAGGCACCAGTGAAAACCTTGCTTAGTATCCTGCTTTCAATTTGAATGTCCACCTGCCTTTTTAAGGACATTGATGTAGATGGTTCTGGTCCTGCTCTGAAGCCTGCAGGCTACGCCTCTCTCTCACAGTGAAGTTGTTCAAACTGAAGTAGTGAGCAGCAGAAGGGAAAGAAGAGAGGCTTTATAGCCCTGTGACAATTTAAATACAGCTTGATTAGAGAATTGTATCAGCTGTGAGTGTCAATTGTATCTTGGCCCAGCTTCATCTCTACCAATTTCCCTTCTCTTTCAGAAGTTTTCATTTTCCCTCCAGCAGCACAGTTTCCAGCTCTCTGTCTCCAGTTTTTGTCCGTTCTTTCCCACCTTTCCCATCTAATGCTTGTGTCCCTGCTTCAGTAAACCCCTGGACCCCTCTCTTTGCCTCGAAAGAAGGCAGACTCAGGCTACCCAGTAACGTGTTCAAGAGAAGAAAAAACCTCTCATTTCACTTGCACTTTTGACAAGGTGCCTTCATTGTCCTTGAGGGGGTTGCCATATTGAAGGTTTGAGGGTTTTTTGCTGTGTTTTTGTGCAGCAATGCAAAAGGGACGTAGTGAGAACCACACAAAACTCAGTAGGAAATGACAGAGGTGCATGGGCATGGTAGGAGAGACCACTCCTGGAGCATTAGCTGTAGGAGCCTGAACCTTATCTGGTTCTCTTGTGTGTTCACACTCTTTCCCGGATACTGTAGATGCTGGACCACCAACACTTGTGGGGTAGCTGTGCACAGCACATAAATAGAGTGGTCAGCAGGACCAGGGCAGTGATCGTGCCCTGTTCCCAGCACTGTTGTCAGCACTGGTGAGGACACTCCTCGAATACTGTGCTTGGTTTTGGGCTCCTTCAAGAAAGATGCTGGGGTGCTACAGCATCCTTCCAGAGAAGGGCAACAAAGCTGGTGAAGGGTCTAGAGACTAAGTCATATGAGGAGAAACTGAGGGAGCTGGAGGTGTTTTTCCTGGAGAAAAGGAGGCTCAGGGGGCACAAAACCTAATTGCTCTTTACAACTCCCTAAAGGGAGGAGGTTGCAGCCAGATGGGATACGGCCTCTTCTCCCAGGCAACAAGTGACAGGACAAGAGGAAATGGCCTCCAGGTGCAAAAGGAGTGTGCTTGGAGTTTTTTCATGAATGGGATGGCACTGCTGGGATACGTTCCTTGAGCTTTTATTGCAGCATCAGCCTCATTACATGGTTGAGACAATAGAAAGATGGCAAAAGTTCACGTACAACCAGCAGCAGCCAAAGATTTCTTTGTTACAGAGCATTTTAAAAACTTTCTAGCCAACTTTCTAGCATATTGCTGAAGCGCACAGACAATTGTTCTAGCCAATCATTAAAAACACACATACACCTGCTTCACACAATGCTTGCTGTAAGCTCTCCATTAACAATACACTATACACCATTATTTAGCTTAAAACCTTCTACTATCTTGCTAAGCATATTTTTCTGTAGTCTCAAGGTCTATCTTAGCCAAGCCTGAAACTCAAGCTATTGTTTCATGTCCTTGCTTGCTGTACTATTGTAACTTTTTTTACTTTCAGACTTTGCAGCTGCAGCTAGTTCTGAGTTTTCTGTTCTTTCTCTTTCTAAGGCCTGCTTTTACAGCTTTCTGGAAATCGTCTTAACTTTACTATTTCCCTCAAGGGGAGGTTCGTGCTGGATTTCAGGAAGAATATTTTCACTGAAAGTGTGGTCAGGAACTGACTGCCCCAGGAAGTGGTGGCGTCACCATCCCCAGAAGTGTTCAAGAAAAGCCTGGACGTGGCTCTTCATGCTGTGGTTAATCGACGTGGTGGTGTTTGGTTAAAGGTTGGACTTGGTGATCTTGGAAGTCTTTGCCAACTTTAGTGGATCTGTGATCCTGAGTGGGGCCATGTGCCTTACGTAAGAATGCTCAACGTGAAATTTGTAAAATCACTGTGGAGGGTGTGGAAAGAAAAGGTGCTAAGAATGTCTGTAAATTCCAGAAATTTCTTTTGGGTGCTTAATTTCTGATTTAGAAAAAACATTTCTTATTTAGGACTTGTTTATTAGTCAATCTTTTTGCCCTTTCCTTAGTTACTTCACATTAGGCTGGCTACTAACTTTCTGTCTTTTCTGATTTGCAGTGGGTTGAAATAGTCAAGAGGGGTTTCTTTTCTGCTTCTACTTTTCCTTTTGTTTGGTTTTGTTGGGGTTCTTTATCTGATTTTTTTTTTTTTTGCATTCAGTGGTTATTTATATTCTATCTTTGAAAAGCTTTTCGGTGCAGTTAAGCCCTTTATAAATTCTAGGACTGAGACTCTTCTGAACAATTTTAGTCACCAGTGTTTTGTACCCTGGAATACACAAAATTAGCCATTCAAAAAACTACCCAATGAACTCTGTCATCATCAGAGTGGATTTTATAAGTGTACATCATTAAGATGTGAGAAAAGCTGGCAAGCCATTATACTATTACTTGAATTAGATTTCATTTGCTCCTAAGTGCCAATTATAAAACAACAAGTGGAGTCCTTCTTCCTTCTTCTCTCTGCCTGTAACTAGGCTCATTAATCTCAGCAGGCTGGGACTAAGGAAGGGGCTGTTCAAAGGAATCATACGTGCTGTCAAAAACATGTGAAACATGGTTTGGTCTACCCTCTAGGACACTTAAAATTTTAATTCTTTTTTTTGGGCTATTTATGAAAAATATTACAATGCTACTTTTGAGCAAACTAATTCAGCTCTTCTGTAATTCAGTGCAATAAATCCAAATGGTGGTTTGGTTGTATTTTTTTTTCAAAACCTGTATTTTCCTTAGTATCATAAATTTACAATATGATTTTCTCCTCAGTTAAATTATTCCAGCAATAAAATTCTGAACATCTGACTTAATAGGCACATTTCAATTTAAATAAAATGCCCGATGAATTAAGCTATTAGCAGAGTGCATGCTATGACTGAGATGAATAGAGATACTTTTGTATTCAAACACCAAAAGTGGTCACAAAATTAGATTTCAGCTGAGCTTTCAAAAATGAGTGATAGCCTTTGGAAGAGTT
The DNA here is from genome assembly GCA_013399945.1 of Ploceus nigricollis. Lineage (NCBI taxonomy): Eukaryota > Metazoa > Chordata > Aves > Passeriformes > Ploceidae > Ploceus > Ploceus nigricollis. The sequence goes on from VXBC01003208.1 coordinate 408,567, forward strand.
GGAAGCTTGGGCCCTTACTACCAATAAGGTTTAAGAATCTTACTTGCAAAGTAGTTCCGAAAATACCACTTACTGTCACTGGTCAAAAAACCTAAACTACCAACCAAACAGCAAACCATCTTAAAGAAATAGATAGTGAGGATTACTTGGAATTTTAATTTAGAAAAACAATTCCCACTGGTATTGCAGAAGTATTTAAAGAACAATTTCCAGTGAGTGGTTTAATTTTTCTGGCTTGCTCATGAATAACAGAGCTCAGTGCTTTCACACTGTTGATCTAACCATCAGATAGTAATTAAACTGCTCTACATAGCAATCTCTAAGATGTTATGATGCTATTCTCAGAGGCTGAAACAAGGCAGTTCTGTAATAAAATTATAACTCTGACATAAAACATTAATGGAGGCAGAGAGCTTTTCTCTTGTGTTTCTCATACATCTCCAGAAAGACCTTGAATTACCAAATGAAAATTAAGTTGTTAGTGAGCTTGTTTAACTTTCATTGAGTGAATTTTAGTAGATGTGTTGTTTAAATAATAATAAAAAAGCAATGTGATTAGATTCCCAAGCATTAAACCTCTTCTGTGTTACTTCATTCTCAATAGAATTATCTTAGAAAGAGAATACACAGGGCTCTGAACTCCCAAATCTATTTCTGTATGTGCAGATGTCATTTTACTGCCCTTATTTAGCAATTGCTACTTCTGCCAGAGTCCTACCCCATTCCAGCCATTTCTGGACCAGTAGTGTTTGTGTCGACCTTCATTTCTTCCAAAAACCTTGTATTTGAGAGATCACATGTGATATCATATCAATCATATCATATCATATCATATCAATCATATCATGTTTCCTCCCACATTTCAGGACAATGCAGGAGGGGTGAAGAATCCTCCCCTGTTCTGCATCTCCAATCCCCGTGGTGCACAAGGGAATCAAAACCAGTGTCCATTCCCAGAAAAATCCAGTGCAAAAGTGGGATAAAACTGAGGCTGATCACCAGCAGATGATAAGGTAGGCCGTGTGCTTGCAGGTTTGCCACGACATTTCCCACTCTTCTGTCCCTTCATGACTCTCCTACAGGGGCTGGCTGGGTGGAGCACAGAGTGCATTTAGGGTAAGCAAGGGGTTGGAGGTATTCCTGGCTTGGTGCATGTGCTCCACCCTGGGATGTGGGGAAGACTGTGCCTAAAGCAGAGATGGTCTCTGAAGCTTTGCCAGAAAAGGGTGGCAGGGGGGAGTTCTTTAGGCTCTTTCCTTGCCCTGGGCCAGGCTCTCACTATTGTTTTAGCAATATAAACTGAGACTGAGTACTCTTAGATCCCAACAGTGCCAGCATGGCAAAGCAGAGGCTGGAAACATGTACAGACAAGAGATAGGGAGGGGCCTGTGTCCCGAATAGCATGGGCAGAACCAGACCCAGTCTCAACAGGGACAAAGTAGTAGCAACACTTTCATGGAGTGGAATCTTGGGCCATGGGAGCAAAGCTTCACATGGAGAGGGCCTAGGGACTCTTTCTGCCCTCTGCAGAAAAAAAAAAGGATAAGAGAGATGGTAGATGCCTGTCATGTTATGGGCAAATCACTTCTAAGTGCCTTGCATAAGCATACTGGGACATGGCAGTGAGCCTGACTTGGTTTATTCAGCTCCATATACATCCAGGCTGGGGGATTATCTTGGCTCTGTGTGGCTTAAAACAAAATAGTTAATACAAAACCAGCATCAATCTTTGGCTGACCAAGGACTAAAACGGGATCTTCCTGGATGCTAATTCAGTGCACCAGACATCAGAGCTCCTTACCTCAAAGGACACATAATGCTATTGTTGCTGAATGACCTGAGGCTCAGCTTCACAGGGCACTGACTGACTTGGGCAACCTAAGTTCCTAATGGAGAATGCGTAGGATCTCAATCATTCAAGAAGTTCAGTTTTCTCTGTGAGGTGCTTGCAGCCATCAATGCCCACAGCTGACCTTTTCTCTACGTCATGGGAAGAATAGGAAAGTTTAATGTCAGTTTCCAGTTTCATTTTTAGTTATGGTCTCTATGTCTGTATGTACCTCATCAGATATCCTCAAATGCTACACAGAAGAAGCTAAGTCAGGACATAAAGGTTAGCCAGATAAAGATGGAATACTGCACAAGAAGTCAGACTTAAAGAAGGTTAAGGCTATTATTTAAATGTCATTCAAGTAAGATGTAATGGTAGGCACAATGTAGTGATATTTGTGTACCTCTGAACTTTTGTAAAATACACATAATTCATACAAGGAGAGGGAGCTTATAATTTGAATGATAATCAGATTAAAATTCACAGGGCCTCATTTGTCCCAGGTCTGGATACAAGTGGATCAAAATATCTGCCCTCTGATGAATTTGAGCAGTGTCTGCTGACAGTTCTGCCTTTTCCACTTAAAATTATGTGTATTTTATTGGAAAAATATCCTCCTTGCTGTGCATCAGTCCACAGTGATTTATGAAGGATGAGGATCTCTGTGACAAACACACAGCTTCAGATTACAACTCCCACAAAGTTTGCACATGCCCAAATTCAGGAGTTTTTAGGAGCTTTGTGGTGCTTTTTTTTTTTTTTTTTACTCAAACCCATTAAGAAATGAAACAGAAAAGATTAATCTTCTTCGACGATGTGTCTTGTGGGTTGATTCCATACCGGCAGCCGGGCTGGCGGAGAATTGCAGCACCCGGCGATCTCTGAAATGGAAAGGTAAGGCTCGGTGCAGGATGCTGGTGCCTTGCTCCAGGACACTCCCGCACTTCCCACAAGCTCCCACAGGGTGGCAGAGGCAGCTCACGGTAACAAACTACATAGTCCGGCTGCAGGTGGAGGAAATCCTGGTAATCTTAATCTGGAAACGTCCTGCCAACTAGCTGTGGGATTGTGGAAAGCGTGCAGGGGCGCTGCCTTTGAATACCCTCCTCTCTGTGCCCTCTGGACACTCCAGCTTCTCCTTGCGGGTACATAACGCCCACGTTACCCCAGCTATCTTGGGGTAAATTTGGTGTCCAAAATGAAATGTTAGCATTGTTTTCTATATAGCATGAAATATTCCTTTCTCCTTGTTAAAGTGTTTTAACTTAACTATTTCCTTACAGTTTGCTTTGTTGCTCTGTGAAAAAATGTCTACAAGTGACTTGGAAAAGGACTGATAAAGGAAACTTCTTTAAGTTTCTAGCAGAAGAATAGAAAACTTAAAACAGATGCTCTAAAGGTTAGGATGTAGGGAATGCATGAAGGCATTGAATATAGTCTCAAAAGATCTCATATCAACAGGAGTTATTATTGCTGTGCAATGTTTCTGTGTAGTGATATTACAGCACAAAGGAAACTTTTTATGTTGTGAATCTGTACATTAAGTGTATTTTGCGGGTCTGTGTGAGCTCATCCCTCAATGGTGAAGATCTTAAGGCTTGAAAATATATAAATTCACTTTCTATGTCTTTTCTAACAGCAAGAAAAGAAGACTTGACATACAGAAAGAGAAAAAGAAATGCACTTGGAAGTGAAATTGGAGCTCCTGAGAGACTGTCTTTAAGACTTCATGATCTTGATCCACAGGCCTGGCTACTACCAAGTGCCTATGAGGACAGTTTGAGAATAAATAGTGAAACTTATTACCACTGTCTTGTGCTAGTAAAAACAGACTGATAATTTCTGCATTTCTTCTTTGGCTGGGAAATGCCTCATCCTTTTTTGGCATCTCCTCTTCTCTCTGCAGTCCTTATCTTAAGGAAATAAGCAGTGATCTGTATTGTGCCCAGGAAGGTCTTCTTTGACTCTGCTACGTTGGAGGGAAGGTCTGATCTTTCTGTTGGGTTCTTCTCTACACATGTGAAGTCATGAAGAGCAGAATCTGGACCTGGCCTTGATTTTGTTCTTTTGTCTTTTTGAATAACCAGCTCTTTTCTATTGTCTCCCACTCCATCTCTCCTTCAGGAGAAAGATGTGTTCATGTTCCTGTCTCCTTGTTCCTGCCACTTGGCCCTCCATCAGGAAGGTGAGGACAATTTTTCCTCTATCCTACTGAGCCCACTGCCCTTGGAAGGATCATCCTTGTTCCACATACTGGCAGTGATAGAGGGAAAAGACTGAAGAGAACAGTAATGGTAAAAGGGTAAAGGAAAAAGATCAAATAGTTGAGCAAAAATGAGTACAAACCAGCAGAGTACAAAAAAAAAAAAAACATCAAAATGATACAGAGACACAACAGAGGCGCTAAGGAGAANGAAATAAGCAGTGATCTGTATTGTGCCCAGGAAGGTCTTCTTTGACTCTGCTACGTTGGAGGGAAGGTCTGATCTTTCTGTTGGGTTCTTCTCTACACATGTGAAGTCATGAAGAGCAGAATCTGGACCTGGCCTTGATTTTGTTCTTTTGTGTTTTTGAATAACCAGCTCTTTTCTGTTGTCTCCCACTCCATCTCTCCTTCAGGAGAAAGATGTGTTCATGTTCCTGTCTCCTTGTTCCTGCCACTTGGCCCTCCATCAGGAAGGTGAGGACAAGTTTTCCTCTATCCTACTGAGCCCACTGCCCTTGGAAGGATCATCCTTGTTCCACATACTGGCAGTGATAGAGGGAAAAGACTGAAGAGAACAGTAATGGTAAAAGGGTAAAGGAAAAAGATCAAATAGTTGAGCAAAAATGAGTACAAACTACAGAGACACAACAGAGGCGCTAAGGAGAATTTTTGATCTTGCTAGATTTGCATGCTTCATGTGGTTTCCTTTCACATGAAATATTCATGTGCCTAATAATGTGACTTATTGATAGCTAAAAAGTTATTTTTCTTTCCATGAGCATATTGTAAGAGTTAAGAACTTGAAAATATTTCTAATTTAGTAATAACAAAAAAAGGTTGAATCGATCACAGAATCACAGAATAAGAATATGCTGAGTTGGAAGGGACCCACAAGGATCATTGGGTCCAATTCTTAGCCCTGCACAGGCCATGCCCAAGAATTACACCATGTGCCTGAGAGCACTGTCCAAATGCTTCTTGAACTCTGTCAGGCTTGGTGCTGTGACCACTTCCCTGGGGAGCCTGTTCCAGTGCCCAACCACCCTCTGGGTGAAGAACCTTTTTCTAATAGCTAACCTAAACCTCCCCTGACAACTTCAGATCATTCCCTCAGGTCCTGTCACTGGTCACCAGAGAGCAGAGATCAGTGTCTGCTACTCCTCTTCCCCTTACAAGGAAATTGTAGGCCGCAAAGAGGTCTCCTCTCAGTCTCCTCTTCTCCAGTCTGAACAGATCAAGCCCTGCATCGAAGTAATTTATGAAGCTGTTGAAGAGCACAAAGCCGAGGATAGAGTCCTGTAGAACCCTGCCAGTGACAGATCGCCAGTTTGATTTCACTCCATTCATTATAGCCCTTTGTACCTGACCCATCACCTATTCATGATGTGTTTATACAGCTGTGTTCTGGACATTTTGTCCAGAAGGATCCTGTAAGAGACATTATCAAAATATTTATTGAAATCCAAAATGATTATATCAACTGGCTTCCCTTGATCTACTGGGTGGGTTACCTTGTCATAAAAGGAAAACAGATTTGATAAGCAGAACCTTCCTCTCATGAAGCCATGCTGGCTGTGACCAATGACTCTGTTGTCTTTTGGGTGTTTTTCAATACTGCCCAGAATCATTTTCTCCATAACTTTGCCAGGCACTGAAGTGAGACAGACAGGTCTTTAGTTCCTAGGGTTTTCCTTCTTGCCCTTCCTGAAAATTGGGACCATGTTTGCCAGTTTCCAGTCAGCTGGGACCTCTCCAGATTCCCAAGATCATTCAAAAATCAAGAAAGATTTTGCAGTGACATAAGCTAGATGTGAGGAGTCTTGGATGAATCCCACCAGGCCACATAGATTTGTAGGGATTCAGCTGGAGCAGCAGATCCTGCACAATTTCAGTGTCAACTGGGAGCTGATAATTTTCACAGTCATGATCCTCCAGCTCAGAGTGCTGAGACCCCCTTGATCCGTCATCCGTGTGGAAGACAGAGGTAAAGAATGCATTAAACACCTCTGTATTGTTCTGTCCTTGTTTGTGAGGTGACCATTCTCATCCTGTAACAGGACAATGTTATTTTTACACTGCCTATTGCCATTAATATATTTGAAAAAACACTTTTTATTGTCCCCCACAGTTCTGGTCAGCTTTAACTCCAGTTGAGCTTTGGCTGCACATTTTCTCCCTACCAGTACCTCTGGATGATTTCCACGTCACCTGACCATGCATCCACTGAACATCTCTTTTTTGCCTTATTTTGAAAGCAAATACCTGGCCAGCTCTACTTAGTTAACACCATGAGACAGTTTAAGATTCCCTTGTATTCCTGATGCCCATAACATTTTAAACAGCACAGTTATTTCTGGCACGTCTCTGGGTGGGATGTGTGGCACCTCTAGAGTACCCTATTCTGCTGAACACCTTTCTGCAAAGAATCACAGCTCACTTGGACTTGTATGCCAGGTTTTGTTTGCTTGGCTGACAGGCTGATGGGTGATATCTCTTCATCTAAAGCATGTTTGCTTTATAGAGACATATTTGTACTTGATAAATGTGGAAGCCCCTGGACTCAGCTACAGAGAGCAGCTGACAAGAGGGAAGGTGTGTTTTAACTGATGTGATTTAATGGACGTTGGGCAGTGGAGCAGCTACTAGATGGGATCAGGTAAATATTTTATATTACTAGTTATTCTGAACTTCTTGCATTCAGCTAGGAATATGCAGCTGGTCATGATATCCTCTTTTTAGGTTCAAATTTTATAATTCCAAAGAATGTCTTTGAAAATAACAAAGATAACATGGTCTCTGTGCCCAGTTGAGGTACCTAGGATTCAAGGGAGAGATTGAGGCACTTCCCCACTTTGTTCAATCTAAAGCTCAATTAACATCTTACACTTTGGACTCTCATTGGGGCAGGTTTGCCTCAAAAACAGGAGTGAGGCAACAACCTTGTGAATTTCTGCACTGGACAGAATGCTCTAAGATTAAAACTATACACAAATCTCTGCAACTTTTAAGACTTGATTTATGAAGAGAACACAATGGCAACTTTCTCCTAAACTGCGGTACCCAGGACTCTGGCTATGTGCCCTAACTGGGATCTGATGCCACACCAGAATGAGAGCTGAGTGATCTCCAAAACGCCACCCCCATGGGAGGGTGGGCCAGGTATGTGGGCCAGGACAGGTCCAGAGTGATTTACACTCAGGTGGCTGACTTAAATGACTGGCAGATCAATAGCCAGATTTTATACTGCAATTTTTCTTGATGTATCACGGTGACTGACACCTAAATATTAACACTGGGATAAGTCAGTAGAAGTTTTCTTTAATCTGATTTTATACTGTTTGATACTTATTCATTTTATACTGATTCAAGGCTGCAGATAGATTTCTTTCAATTAAATATATGTACCAACTTACAGTGATGCCCAGGAAGCCAGTGCAACAACCAGACTAGCATTACAGCTCAAAGGTGGTTTGGGCTACTACAAGAGGAAAATACTTGAAAGATCTTTTAAAAAAGAAATTTGGGAAATATATGTGAAGAGGCAGAAGAGGGGAAGGATGGGAAAACATATTATAAGACAGCTAAACCCTTTTATTTACAGTGAAATTCAACAGTTCACTTGATTTGAACTCTTTTCCCATTCAGCAGATGGATGGGAAGGTTGAGATATAAGTGTTTAGCTGATAAGAAATCTCCTTTTCATGCATGAGTGGCTGGGAATGCTGGTCAGAGAGCTAAGAATTCTCTTGTGCTTCTTCAGCATTAGCTATTGTGGATGATGGAAATGATGAAGTACAAGGGACTTTGTGTATATGTACAGGCTTTCACATGCATTTTACAATATATACAGTCATTTCACTGAAGCAAGAAACAGCAAATGTTAAGGAGCATCTACATAAACTTTGATCTTTTTAATTCAGGTAACTGCAAAGATAAACAGTTAAGATTTTGTTTACGTCTCTAAGCACGGACTTATATCTAACATAACAGGTTCATGCTAAGGAGCTAAAGGGTTTACATCTCATATGCAATATAGGTGTTTGCAAAAACTGTCACCTAACTGCTTTAAGGGAAATACCTACAAAGTGTCAAGGATTAAAATGTCAATTTGAAAGCAGAAATTACTGCTTGTGCAGGAAAAAGATTTTTGAGACTGCTATATTCCTTTCAGAAACAAAGTAAATTAGTAATAAAATCAGTTCAAATTTGACTTCTAGTTCCATTGAAGAAGAAAAGTGAAAAATATTTGGAAAATCTGAATTTTGATTTTAAACTGAGCTGAATGGTCAAATTCAGCTAAATTTAACACAGCAAATATTATGGCAGAAAAAATATTTTGTCCTGTTACATTCAATTTAAATGATAGTACCCAGGTTTATGGTTTAGTAAAAATTCAATCCATTTTGAAAAAAAAGGGGGATGTGAATTAGTTGCTAGAAATCACCTCTTTTTTTTAAGACACTGAAATATAATTCGTTTACTGACAGGGCCACTAGAAGGACAATTGGTGCAGGGACTCAATTCAGTGGGGAAAGAAAAGAAGCTAAAAGCTTTCAAATAGAGAGGTGAGGGGAGAATAAAAGGACTAAAGAGAAATATTTAACTGATATGCTTCTGATTTTTCACATTAACTAGGATTTTACATGTCTCTGACTGCTTTTCATGCAGATATTTTCTTATTATAAGGAATTTTTCTGCGCCTTAGAGATACCAACTTTTTGTACAGTGAAACAAAAAGTGGCTGAAACTAGGAGGGAATATAATGTGAGTGTAAAAGGCTTGTCCAACATAAGGAATAGCAATTTGGGCACATTAACTGCCAGGTTATTGTCAGGTAGTATGTGGATACCACCTAGATGCAGGCTTATCCAAGAGAATGCCCATTTCAAATGGTTGGTTTGAAGAGAGACGAAGACTTACTAGCACCTGCTATTATCTGTGTGCTTTCATGTGTAGGCATAGAACTGAGATTACAGTTCTGAAAGACTGATTTATCTGGATCATCTAGGGATCTGTGGTTTGAGATAGATACAGATATAGGAAGATATACAAAATCAAACTGCTTATTCTGTGTTATTTTTAAATATGAAAAAAAGAAAGTAATCTTACTGTTCTGATATAAAGCTAATCACCTAAGCAGTTTGAGAAGTGGCAGAAGCTTTTATTCATAACAGGAAAATATAGAAAATAATAGGTAGATAACATGTAAAATACTTGGTTCCTGATTGTTTGGAATTGCTAACTCAAAAAGAGAAGTAAAACAATATCTGATATATGTATTTATAGCACTGTGCAGTCTTTTATGCTCACCACTGGATGCATACAGTTCTATGTATGATTTCAGAAAATTAACACTTATTATTAGAATGCTCCTCTTCTCTAAATGAAGGGGAATGTTAGTCATTCCACTCAATCACTGGTTTCATGGTACAGCTGGAATATTAATGCCAGGTATTTCATGAAATACCTGAATAAGTTAGGCTTTTCTTGAAATGACCATGTAGAGCAGTAAAATGGCATGATAAAATACTTGTGCCAGTCATTGTGTGGGTGATTGAAACTCAGTTGTTTCACAGAACAGGTCACACATGATAAGAAACATATCTAGGCTCACTCCTTTGCAGTTTGCATCTCAGGATGCAATGGTTGCTAATGGTTGCTTTAGGCCATGCTGCTGAGCCCTACTTCAGTTTCCTGATCCTATTCCCAGCCTCCCTACATTTTAAAGACCACACTGGGAGTGGAGAGCTGTACCATTTGCATTCTACTCCTTCCTTACTCTTTAAGTGGTTAGTTTTCAGCTAGATTAACTCTCTCATCCAGCTCAGCTGTACAAGTCTACATGCCAGGCAGAGTGGTGGGGTATGGAAATAACTGGAAAGGGATGGCAGCATTCAGATAGTGTCAGGTTGCCAGGATTTTGCACTTCTGCTTTTTTCCACAAGGAAACTTCAAATGTCTTACAAAACAGTGCTGTCTGGATTTAATATCCAGGCATCGGTGGACCTTTATAGCTTGGCCACCTGTCTGAAAAAAGCAGTCCAGACCTTCTGGGCTCTTATACAAATTGTCCAAACCACTTGTCCATGTTTGTTTGCAGTGTAAAGTGCTGAATTTGTTCTTGCAGCAAGAATATAGTAGGAATAATATCTGGGACAGGAGAGAATGCTTGTGAAAAAGAGATATTGCTTTTTTTTAAATGGCTTAGGTGGGGTTTTTTTATCCATTTCAGCTTCAAATAACCAACAAAAGCCACCAACTACTTCATTATTTTCCTCCATATTTTCCATTATATAAAAACATCAGCACTTTATTTTGTCTTCAATTAACATAATCCAAGTACGAAGTTCAGCCTCAGCAAGGACACAAGGATATTGATTATCTGTCCTTTCCAACAGAGTCAAAAATCACTTCTGTGCTGTGTTTATTAATATATGTTCATAGCTATGGCATTGAAATCTATCAGTGTGATCGACCTTTATTTTCAGGCAGTCAATAGCCATTGACCCATGCAGATAAATTACCATAGTGAATTTTGCTGTTGCTTGCTCAGACTCTTATATCAATAATTGGCCTACTGAATGCTTATTCTTTTTTTTTTTCTTCACTTTTACCTATCAAACATATAAAAACAATTCACACAGATTCAAACAAATGTATAAATAAAAAGCAGGTTGCAAATCACTTCACTGTTCTCTGTGCTTGCGTGGGGACACACAGTACCTTTTTTATTTCTACCTTTTGGTGTCAGCAAAACACCCATTTTGCCGGGGAAAAGGGAAGAGCAGGAATTGTGTTTCAAATAGATGGTAGTTTGGATAAAGAATATGTTGTCCTGTGGCTACAAAAGACATCTCACAGGTTTTGTTGATCCCAGTAAAATCTTTCTGAATTGGCATTATATGAACTGCAACATTTTGGTCTTGTTTTGTATCTAAACATGGCAATATATAGATATGATAACATTAGACTGTTTCCTCTGTCCTCTCAGGGACCTAGAAACCTCTTCAAAATATGGGTGCTTAATCTGGCCTTTCCCATAGATTTTGAGAGTTCAGAAACAAAATCTTACTTAGACCCGGTTCTAATAATTTAAATAGCTTCTGATTTAAAAAATCAAATACTTTCTTAGACTAAATTCCTATTTTCTTTCTTGTTACATTAAAAACTATTAAATTGCCAGGGAAGAAATGAATAGCAAAAAATTATATGTCAGTTTGTTTGTGTCCTTTGTGTATTTGATTTGAAAAGGGCATGATTTTTAGGCAGCTTCAAAACTACATTCCGTTGTTGTTTCAGGAGACAAAGAGGGAGTCTTAGCAATCAGGTGGCCTGTTTCTTACTGTGAGGAGCAACATGTAAGTTCAGGGATGCACTTCCAATGCATGTCTTGTGCCATTGAGCTGGAAAATCTCTGACATTCAGTTTTAGCCTGTTTCCCCTAAAGTTACTGTTTGGAGGCAGAATGTGAATTTAATAGAAAAATGTTGTGCTTTTTGTGTCCAATGGGATTATTGTTAAATGACATGATTCCACAGAGGCAGCTTTGAGTTATTCCCATCTTTCCTCTTTTTTTTTTCCTCCAGTCCCATATAAATGTAATGGATTAAGTCTAGGAGGCTCTATATGTGTATATATGTATATATCTGTATGTGTATATATATATGTATATATATCCGTAGTGGCCGTATTTACAGTAAACGTTTTTTAAAAACCAGTATTATGGTTTTGAAGCTAAGCCTCTGTTGGTCAGGGCCCTGAGGGTATTAATTGGCTACAATGGCCCTGATCATCCTCTCCTGAGGCCTTTCCCCACCTCTACACCAGAGCCCTACTTCATTTCATCCAAGGGCCAGCAGTCCTGGCTACGATACAGTGTAGGTGTGCCTGTCTTTGCTTCCTGAATCAAACTTGGACTTGTATTGTGGCCTTGCTGCCTGTCCTGTCTTCAGCCTTATCTCCTGCTGATTCTTTCAAAAGAATTTTGAACAAAGAGTTTCTCCAGAGGCAGAGGACTTGGTGGGGGAACCAGAAGCCTGTTAATCTCTTAATCTTGTGGCTGTGCAAGAAGGCTGATGAGCAAGGGCAAGAGTTCAAGGTGAAGCTCATGCTTCTGAGACTGGAACAACTGCTCTTTTTGTGGGACTCAGTGCACGGGCCTTGGTGCAGAGATCCACAACAGACCTTGGGAGGGAAATGTACCACCAAGCCAATCAGCTTGTACTCCTTGGATCCTAGGATTGTTCTGTTGGAGGAGAGCATGTCCTGATGCACTTCTAAACTCTTCATGCTAGGACCTGGCAAAGGAACCCAATGCATATATATCCAGAGACAATCCTTCAGTGTGTTCCCTTTCCCATCCAACACTTGGAGCTTCCTCTGGAAATGTTCTACACTGCCATCCTGGCATGTGCTTTATATTCTTTAAATGCTTTCATGCGTGAAAGGAAGGATGTGTGCAAGGCTTTTTGTGGCATCAAGGTGCTCAGCTCAGAGGAGAGATAAGCACTGCTGATCTGCTGGCTTCAAGGTCTGTTATATTTTCTAAAGTTATTCCTCTGGTACTTTGAGAGTGGTCTCCTTGTGTGGAGACTAACCAAGTCAAAATCTGCCCATTCAATTTCCACCCCTTAGTCCTGCTGCAAAGTCAGCTGCGCGTGAAGCCTTGCCCTGGGAGTAGAACCCCCTCTAGGCTTTTCTGACACAATTCTGCTGTGCATCCCTTCTCCTTTCTGTGCATGCAGTGGCTAATGAGCTGATGGAGTGATCATCATGTTCCACAAAGCAGTACTGCAGATCCCATCTCTGGCCATCAAACAAAAGTGGCAAGACAGTGGGATGCAAGGCAGACTGTGACTGCGAAGGTGGCCTGAGTGGTAGGAGTCAGGAGATATTGGGCTGCACAGAACAGTAGTCATTCACCTAAATGCAGGAGCTCCTGAAATTTCATAATAGGATGTCAAAGACAAGGACCTGCCACAGCCAACTGTGGATGCCAAATTTAGGGCATCCCAAGCACCCCAGCCCAGATTTATCTTCTGGGCCTTATATCTGATACATAGCCCCTCATCAACAAGGACTTCAGGAAGGTCACACTCTTCATCCTTTTCCTTCAAGAACAGGAGGCACTGAAAATTGAGCAATGATTCATTCAATGTGTCCTGCAGCCATAGGATTAAGGTTACCCTGCTGCATCTACCTTGCAATCAACATAGTTTCAGCTCAGGGTAAGCAGGTGGGAATGTTTCCATAAGGAAGAGAACTTCAGTAGTGTTGTAGCTCTGAAGTGGGTGTTCTTTCTTCTAAACAACTAAGAGTAGAGTACAGGACTCCAAATCCTGTCATCTTTGGTCCTATGCAAAATACAGAGAAGAAATAAACAGGCCTGATATACAGATATTCTATCTCATCTTTGCTGAGATTATTCCTCAATTTGAAAGTAGGATATTTAATAGAGAGTAGCTGTCTGGAAATCTGCTCACTTACTGTACAAAAAGACTAAAATTAGAAAAGGAAAAAAAAAGTTTAAAGTGAAGTGTTAATTCAGTGTGATTTTTTAAAAGTTTTCCTGTGCAGAGCCAAGAGCTGGATTCAATGATTGTTATGGCTCCCTTCCAACTCAGGGCATTCTATGTTTCTATGATTCAAGTAATTCTGATAAGACAAATACAGTAAAAAGAAAACTTTAGTAATTGTAGTCATGTTTATCATTGCACAATAACATATTATGGTGGTATATAATTCTAAAGGTGGAAAGTAATGGGGTTTTCTTGAGATTTGTGCTCATCAGTGGGATTGTGAAGGAGATAATTGTACTTGCAGTAGCCAAGGCAATTAATAGTAACACATTGTCTTACTTCATTAGGATTTTTTTTAATGCTACAACTTATGGTCTTCTAGCACTTTTTTTGCAAAAATCAATGGAAATTTGCACAATGAACTTTAACAGACTTAGTTATATCTTTGGAGGATAAAACCCTCTGCTTGTTTCCTTGTTTTCCTTATCTGCAGTCACCTATCTCTCTCATCTCCCACAATCAGTATTAGAGGCTTTTATGTCAGCATCTTAAATCCTTCCCTTCTGAAATGAACAAGAACTAGCACAGTGGTTTTGGATGTTTGTCATGCAAAATATCTTAGTGAATTACTCTTGTGGTATGGATTGCCTGTAGATTACACACCTATGCAAGCCACGGTTTGTGATGTACTAATCTATTAAATAAATAGTGAAATGCTGTTATTCTACTCTAAGTGGCTTATGGAGTTAAGTAACACAGCCTTTTAGGAAGTTTGCATAATAGAGCTTTTCCCTCTTTGGCAAAACGCAAGTAAATATTGTCCTTTTAGTGGGTAATGGTGGTAGGAAATACCGATGTTTATATGAAGTAAATGTGGTATGGTCATGGGCACAATATGAGTCACAATTTGTTTTATACTTCACTCAAATATTTGTGAAGGAAATAGGTCTGCTATTTGCTTAGCCCAGTAGCTGAGGAAACCTGGTGGGAGGGATATCAGCAAACACTGCTGTCCTTTCAGATGAACTGTGCCGTCTCAGGAGATTGCAAGTGATCAGGTCCTCCATTTGTGCTTCATCTGAAAGACTGTTTCTAGTAGCTGAGTACATCTGTGTGCAAGCTATTGACTCAAAGCAGGTCTGAAAGGCAGAGCAAAAGAGAATCAATTTAGATGAGAGAGAATTTCTTACAGGTTCACCACTGGGCCAATTGCTTTTGTCTGTATTAGGCTTCCTTTGGAGATTTCCTGTAAAAGAAATAAACAAAATTCATTCTCACCACTAACTTAATATAATTCAAGATGTACTTTATACTCTTTGCTGTAGAAACAATTGGGTGTTCTAATCATTGTAAGTACTGTATAATTAGTCTTCCAAATGAATGTTTCCACTCATCAGGATGACTAAATAACCTGTTGAGTAAAATTCTTAATTTACATAACTAAAAGCCAATAACAGTTTCATCTCCCTTTATCTGATTATATTCTGATTTTATATCCACGTTTCATTGGCCACTTGCCAATCTCTAAAGGATAAGAGGTAATTAGAACCAGTGATAGTGCACTATTGTTATACTTTTTACAGCACAGATGCAGTTGGGTGTTATTATCATATCTGGTACAATTTTGTGGATAGTATCATTATGTCTCTGCTGACCATAAATTTAATTGGAAATGTGAATCAATTGAAAATGCATTTTAATCTCTGAATCGTAATACATTTTGTTTAACATAATGGTACTTCAAAGTTCTAATAAAATATGTTAGTCTGTGTGCAGACAGCAAAATCACTGTTGCCTCTGTTCTGTATACACATACATTTGTACAGTATTTTTTTCACTCTTTTTATATAATCTACTCCGCAAAATACCATTTAAAGTATACCAAGGTAGTGAAAATAAATATGAAGTACTAATTATTTATATTCTGACTCCTATATTGCATTTCACATGGATCAGGTGGCCATACAGCAGCATAATAAAAAATAAATTGCCTCAAGTAATAAAATTGTTTACATGTAACCATTTCTCAAAAATGACTGTTGGACAACCTTTTTTAAGTGTTGGGTTTCAATGTAGTACCAAGGAGGTTTGAGGTTTATGCTTTTCAGTTTTTTCTTAATTCATCTACTTATTCATCTACAAATAAAACACATAATACACCTTGAAATAAAGTAGATTGTTCTGTAGAAAGAAGTGTAAGTGTGCATTAGCAAAGAGATGGAGAAAATAAAGAAATTCTTTGAATAATAGCTTATCCCAGGCACAATTTCCTTGATATGTTCAACATAGACAATCTCCAATATAGTGGAGTCAAATGTTCTATCACCTCCCCTGCTGATGAATCTGATCTGTATCCTGGATTCTGAAGCAGTAAAAGCATATTGTAAAAATTCATGCTATTTCCTAAAATGTCATTTTGGAATCAACTGCTTGACCAAAATGACAAATTGTCCCCATCTCTTAATAAATTCATTCTTGTTACAAATATTCTAATATCTTAGTTGTATTGGTTACTTATAAATTAAGCTTTTAATTTTTTAATAACTTTGGAGTTGGTTTGTCCTGAAGCTCTACTTCTTCTCTGGTTTGAGAAAATCACATCTCTCTTTTTCCCTGATGAGACTAAAAGAAAGTCCTAAATTACATGTGAAATTTCTGTCCTTGGTTACTTCCATCACTTTAAATCAGTCCCTGGCTTTGCTCTCTTGAACTGCAGAATACAATATAGCAATAATGGTCAATAACTAGGACTGCCTTCATTTGTTTTCTGGATTTGTATTGTTTCTCCTCTCTCTGTATCAGTCTCTTTTAAAATTCTGTTCACTATTGCTGCATACTTTCTAATTTTAGATTTCCTATTCCCATTTTTCATGTTTTTGGAAGTGTAGAAGGACTATCCACACTGTGTACCACAGCAGACATTGGTGGTACTCCCTTCTTGCTGAATTCACTCTTTGTGTCTTGTTCTGCCTGTCTTAAAGAGCTGACAAAGTACTCTTTGATAATAAAGATTACAAAGTTGGTGTTAACTGTGCTTCAAAAACGTATTCTACTTTCTTTAAGCATTTTGGGGTTCCATGGTGGAAGGTAAAAACACCTTTAAAACTTTCAGCCCCTGGGACAGAAGTAGGTCAGTTGTCAGTGCACATCCATGTTACAAAATAGCATACATTTGATCATTCTGTGTGGAGTAAAAACTGAATTTACATGAGCTCTGGCAAAGAACCAAAACCAGGATTATAATTTCATAATCTCACTTCAGTGCGAATAGACACTTCATGTGTCTATTCCTACTGTAAGGAAAAATGGAGCTGTGAACTTTACACTGTGACTAAGAAAAGCCATAAGGAGTGGAGTGCAAATTTTCTACTTTAAAAATTAAGAAAAAGGAGGGGAGGCTAGAATTGTCGCTATAATCAGTTTTCTGTCACATATTTGGTATGTTATGGGGAAAAAGGTATTTTACGTAGCACAAAGCTTATATAGGATTGAATTTTAATAATAGAACTAACATGCAGGAGAAAACTTGAGGAAAATCTGTCTGGAGTAAGGCTCAGAAAGACACATTGGTAAGTATGAGAATGGATGATTGTGGATGTAGAAAGGAGATAGAAGTGTACTACTCATGAAGAGCTTACATGGAAGTTATGCCACTGTGTTGGAACAGAAATACATAAATACTAGCAGCTCCTTGAGGTAGATTAGGAAACAATTATTTGAACTGTGATAAATTGCTGTTGATGACCTGGTAATTCAATTGACCGTGGTAATTGGTGCATCAGCTTCTGGAAAAAAAAAGTACAGGGAAGGTAAAGGAAAAAAAAAAGGAAAAAAAAAACCCAAACAAAAGAACAAAACCCAAACTGCTAAATATCAATCTGATCTGCATGATCAGAAAGGTATATTAATGAACAATAACCTGTATTACTTCAAAAGACATTTCTGCAAGATATCCTGCAGAAGCATTTTCTATAAATAATGGTGATCAGATGTCAATTTAAATAAAAATAAATAAATAAACAAACAGTGCATTATAATTTTTAATGAGTTGACAGTTTGTCTTACAAAATAAAGACCTTTTTTTTCTGGTGGATGTTTCACCGGGGTGCAATTAACACATCTTTACTTGACTGTACACAGGAAATGTTAAACAAGGATGGAATGGATTTTCCATCATTCTTCCACATTGGAGGGACACTTTCTCATGTAGTTTGTTCATTTGTTGGTCTGGTTGAACAACTTGTCTAGAGAGATACATAGTCAAGGAATTATTCTTTCCTTTTATTATACAGAAGCTTTGTAGCAGGGGAGACTTGTATATTTTATTCTCCTTTCTTTGCTTACCTTAGATAAATGCACCTAACCAATTGCTATACATCCCCTTAAATTTCTTCTGTTAATAACCTGACTTCTCTTTGAAGATGTCTTAGGACTTTTCATTATGGTTAACCACATTGGTAACGCTCTGTTCCTATTTTAAGTTGTTTTCTTTGCCTGACTATGTCGTTTTGCTTTTCTTTTACTTCATAATTAAGTTTGTCTCATTTTCTTCTCTTCCTAGATAAGCTTTTTCCTATTATTATCCCTTTACATTTTTATGTTCCATATCAAAATCAAAATATGTTATAGCCTCTCATATCAATGTTCACTTACATAATGTTCTTTATTGGTGCACGCTCTTCTTTTAGACAGGCTGATATGTTTTGTCTTGCAGAATTCTAGCATGAAGAAACTTTTCTAATCTCTTCCCATGACTGTAGCTGAAGTATTCCCCTAACTTTTTATCACTTCTTTATCCATAGGCTATGACTTTGTGTTTGTTCTTCATTCTTTTAGTATTTAAACTGTTTGCACTTTAATTTGGGCTTTTTCCAGTTGAACACTTTAGTCCTTTTTTTTCCCTTCATCCAGTAATCGTGTGTGATCTGCTATTTAACATTCCTAAGTGTCTAATTAACCTCCCTTTTACAGATTTATGCCTCCTTATGGCTGCATTTTCTGCTGCTGATGTTGTCCATATGCATGCATGTGGCTCTCATACTCAAGTTTTTGAAGTTTAGGTGTGCAACACATTCCTGATTTGTACCTGCCACCCTTGGTTTTGCATACGAATGAGCTTATTCAAAACCAATTATATGCTAGAACATTTTGTATACAACACTTCTCAGCTTGTTTCAGCTAATATGTGTATTCAGGCTAAGGGTAGCAACTGCATAAAGTTTTCCCTCTGCTCCCAAAGTGCAAATCTTCTTGGTAACTCATATACCTGGATAGATGAAGATTTTTATTTTGTCTTTCTATTATGTAGAGAAAGTCCTCATGTTGTACTGAGCTGCTGTAGTGACAGAGCCCAAATCTTTTATTCTGCCTTTGGAAGAGAGAATGTTTCAAAGAAAGGGTCTTAATGATGATTTTCTTGGAGAATTTGAAAGTTCTGTTGGAAATTACTCTTTGGTACCAAACACAATTTGGGACAGACAGGACTTTCCAATGGCTTGGCAGTTTTGAAATTGGGAGATTATAATGGCTGTTTAACAACATTCCCTCCTCTGAGCCTTTGTGTGAGCGTACAAAGGGATAGATGGGATTTTTAGGTGCCCAAACCTTCTCATCAGCTTGCAAAGGAACTTGATCTTCTTGATGGTGAAGGCTCTATTCTCTTGTCTATAGCAAAATCAAGTACCTGACTCTTTCAGCCACTGCCCATTTTTGTATTACAGGTTACTTATCCACTTTTTTGGGGTTGGGTGTTTGTTTGTTTGTTTGTTTTCCTGAAGTCCCCATCCCTGTAGCTCGTAAAGTCTGTCTATGAATTGTGGTTCAAGTTTGAAGACCGATGGTGAGTGGTTAATTGTGATTTTTTTTTTCAATGTCACCTTCAGTTTAGTGAGAGTGAAAGCAGTGGCAAACTTTTCTCTGCCATTGTGCTGGTGCACAGAGACTTCTGAAAGAAATAATTTGCTTCTGCTGATTGTGCCAGTGTAGCCAAGGATTCTGGTGTAAACCTTGTATATTAGACTTAGAAAATATTCAGAGCCCATATGTCTGTTCTCACCTCCATTTTTGAAACTGGTTTACAAACCCTCATTCTTTCATGGAGAGGTCAGGAATATGCTATCCAGACACAGTCTTTATTGCACCAGCCTGATCTAGTTTAACTTTCTTCATCCATACTTGTCAACCCATGGTTTAATTTGGCTTTTTAGGCCGGTATTGTGATCAGTGACATTGCCCATTTTCTCAGTGGTTTAAATAGACCATGAGAGAACTTGAAGAACACTCCTATATTAAGAAATCAGCTAGAGGGTAGAAAAGGGGCCAATGGTTCAAGGGAGACACCAGAAGGCTTCCTGAAAAAGAAAGCTGTGTGCTTGTAATAGGTTTCTGTGCTAACTGCTAGTTTTAGGTGAATCTGATGGCAGAACTTTCAGTAAATCTTCTTGTTTGATGAGAGCTGAATTTAAATATGATGTGGAACCTGCTTAGATATAAGCTTCCTATCAGTTGATTATCATATTGCACAATGGCTTTAACAAACAAATGCGGTATTCTCAGTGATTCTGTTCAAGGTACCCTGCTAAATCAGGGAAAAGAACAACAAATTGTGGTGATTAACCCTATTGCTGACATGTCTGTCCTCTGAGGATGACTTTAAATGGCACATTTCGAAAGAATACCTAAAAATTGGCTTCATTCTCTAGAGTTATTCTGCTAAATAACGTGTCACGCTCTCCGTACATGGGGTGAATGCTTAAAAGAGGTGCTGAACCTGCTTATGCTTTCTGAAGACAAGCAGCAATATTCCTTGCTGTCTCAAGTGGCAATCTGCTGATGCTTTCAACTATGGTGTGAAAATATTTTGCTTGCAAACCTTTGTGTGGCATTAATGAGATCACCTAATTATTAAGTCCCTCTTAACATCCTCACAGCATACTCCTGCTTAAAGGATTTTGCAACTAAATACAAGTTAGGAAAATATTTTTTTTAAAAAAACATTTGCAAATGTAATTCAAGGTTCTTAACTTGCAATTGCTGGTATTGTAAAAGAAAGAAACTTGTTTGGGGGTTTGAGGGGGTTTTTGTTTACTTGTTTTTGTTTTGTTTTTTACATTTTTATTAGCAATCTCATGAAAAAAAATCTTTGCTCCAATTTTCACTCAATTCTCAGTCCTGCTGAAGACTTTCTCTTATGACATGATAGTAGTTCTGCAACAAATTATTCTTACTGCCTCTTTGTTACAGCTTTCTGACTTGTGTTATATCTTGGTGAGAAAAGGCACCAGTCCTAAAACTTCTACTGAAATTTCATTGTTAAACGTAATATTTTTCATGGTTTCCTCCTCTTTATTAAAACACTTGAATTGTGACATTACATTTAAACTGAAGAATTTGTGACATATACCAGAAGTCTGAGTCATAAAGGTTGAGATCATTGTCCCTAGAGTAAATATATTTTTCATCCCACTGTGAGTGAGACTTTGAAAAATCTAAAAATCACATGTTGAAGATGAAGTGTAATAAAGAAAACTATCACTGTAGTGGGATACTTCTCTTTGATGCAAATATTTAATATGTATGAAGAGCCTTGGCCTTCTCCCAGTAGTGCACGCGAAGAGGAGTGTTCCTAGTAATTTACCCCACAGAGCTTCAGAGAAGATTGACTGCACTGTCCACGTAACAATTTGTGTATTGCTGTTCTCCCTGGGCGGTACAAGCAAAAATTATCTCTTGTTTATCTTAGGCTGCAAGATTAAAATTAAAATACGCGTCAATGGAAAGGCGATTGATAGTTCTGGTGTGCTCAGGATTGATTCATTTCCTGCAGACCACGTATAGTTGCCATTATTTCTACTGTGTAGAATGAGACTCTTCATAGCTGCCTAAAGGGCTTGGAGACTTGCACAAATTCAGTGGCACCTAGATCTCCAAATGCTCGAGGACAAATGGAAAATCAGAGAAAAAAAAAAAAGATAAGAAGCTTTCCTCCAATGGAATATGCAGAAGATGCTCAGGTAATGTAGGGCAGTTCTGCAAGGAGAGAAATCACCTCTTGGAGCAATAACTGAGTGAATTAACTCTTTTGGAGATCCTTTTTTTTTTATCTTCACATAGCTAATCTTATAGGGAAGGAACAATCCCATGTGAAATCTGATGGCACACAAGGCAATAGCAAAACAGTTCTCTGTTATGAGTACTGAGAAAGAAGCAGTTATTTCTCCTGTTTCCTAATGTTTCAAGGTGCTCTCAGGATTTAGGGTAATAGTAAGATAGTACCATATAAAGAAAAAAAATTACAAAGAGAATAATTGCTTATATTGTATTAATATTAAGCCAGAGATAAAGTGCAGGTTTTTGTAATTCATTCTTTTAACTTATGCATTCTCTTTGATTATAGAGGCATAATTAAGATGGGTAATTACAAACCCTGTGTTTCCTAGTAATATATTCATGCAGTAGTAGCTATAGTGTTTTACAATATCAAGCTCATATGTAAAGCAAATTATCTATTTAGTTGGAATGATATCATTAGAGCTAAATTAAATTCTCTGATAAGTACAACTATTCATTAGTTGGCTGCACATTATCTAAGAGCCACTTGCATCTCAGCAACAAAGTTGGAATATTATCCTATCCTACATACATTTGCTCTCAAAAGCATAATACACAAGTTTAACTAGATCAGTTGAGACCATTTTGGTTTTCGATTTCCTAATTAACTTGAATTAAATTGCTGCTGACACATCTGTCTTAAAGGTGGTTTCACTGAGTTTCTGATCTGCTTCAAAGTCTCTTTCTTAGGGAAAGGTTAATTTCTGAAATGCAAAAAGGAAAAGGAGTTTTCAATAGGCAGCTGGGTGAGCTCCTATTGAATCAATTGATTTGTGCTGTTTAACTTTAAAATACACTTTTAATAGTATATTTGGCGCTGAACATGCTGGAGAGGTGCCTTCAGGTATTTAAATCAAAATAAATAAAATATTGACTAAGCTGAACTCAGTAGTTCACTTTATTAAACTAAAGAGCCACATGCCAATTTCAAACATTGCATTTGTAGGGACTTGTTTCAGTTCAAATTAATGTTTAAAATTCTCCATTTTCAGTTGATTTGGTGGAAATTTTTTGTGCAAGGACGAAATCTGAGAGGTGCTGTTATACTAGTCTGAAACCTGCAGGACGATTTTTCTTTAGCACTGTGATTTTCTCTGTTATCTTCCAGGTTCATGGTACTCAATGCAGTTTTTTCGTGGGCCAGTTTCAGGGGAAAGGTGGGACAGTACGGTACTGCTTCTCTGTCCATAGCACAGTAGAAGAAAAATGCTTCTCTCAATTCTTTTATTCATAAATTCGAGGTAGGATCCTACCCACCTGTA
Source organism: Ploceus nigricollis (assembly GCA_013399945.1). NCBI lineage: Eukaryota > Metazoa > Chordata > Aves > Passeriformes > Ploceidae > Ploceus > Ploceus nigricollis. The sequence goes on from VXBC01003208.1 coordinate 431,493, forward strand.
CCTGTCCTGGATAATGATTTTGGCATGGAAATTTTAAAACAGCTATAAAAAAATGGAGGAATACTTCCTTTTTATAGTTTCAGTGTTTCATACCAATGTCTGTGCCACACCCTGATGCAGAATTCCAGGTCTATAAGACAGTACAGGAGTTGAGGTATCTCCTGTCAATCTGAGTAGGAAGGTTCATCCAGAACATTCCAGTTTCCAGTGATTTACTGGGTAAGAAAAGCCACCAGGATGGCTGAGCCCATTCATTGTGGTGAATGGAGTTAAACCCAGCTGGCAGCTGGTCACAAGTGGTGCTCCCCAGGACTTAGCACTAGGGCCAGTCCTGTTTAATATCTTTATCAACAATCTGGACAAAGAGATTGAGTGCAACTTCAGTTTGCAGACCATGCCAATTTGGGTGGGAGTGTTGATTTGCTGGATGGTAGGAAGGCTCTCCAGAGGGATCTGGACAGGTTGGATCAATAGACGAAGGTTAAACAAGGTGAAGTGTCAGGTTCTGCACTTGGGTCACAACAACCCCATGCAGCACTACAGGCTGGGGCAAGAGTGGCTGGAAAGCCTGGTGGGAAAGGACCTGCGGGTGCTGGTTGACAGCAGCTGAACCTGAGCCAGTGTGTGCCCAGGTGGCCAAAAAGGCCAAGGGCATCCTGGCTTGTTGTGGCCAGAAGAACCAGGGCAGTGATTTTCCCCCTCTACTGCACACTCGTGAGGTTGTGCCTCAAGCCCTGTGTCCAGCTCTGGGCCCCTCACAGCAAGAAGGACATTGAGAGGCCAGAGCGCATCCAGAGAAGGGCAACAGAGCTGGCAAAGGATCTAGAGCACAGGTCTGAGGACAAGTGACTGAGACAGTTTGGGTAATTCAGTCAGGAGAAAGGGAGGCTGAGAGGAGACCTCATTGCTCTCTACCACTACCTGAAAGGAGGTAGGGATCAGTGTCATCACAATAAGAGGAAGTGACCTCAAGTTATGCCAGGGAAGGTTCAGATTGGATATTAGGCAAAATATCACCATGGAAAGTGTTTTTATATGTATCTATAGTTTTATAATCACTTGGCATTCTTGTCATTTATGCATTGTGAACATGTTTACAGACTGCTTTTCATATTGATTAAGCCTGCTGATTTGAATACTAGTATTACTTTGTTTCAGTGAGAACCAGTATGTATAAGTGATATGAGGCAAAGAAAAAGAGTTTAATTTTATTCTGTTTCTGGCTTTGTCTGATTTAAAGACATGTAATATCTACAGTAGCAAAAGCATCATTGCTTATTTCTTAATAATTCATTGTTATTCTTATCTATTAACATATACCTGAAGATAATATGTAATGATACGGTAAATACGGTCTGTTTCTGAGATAATGTTAGAATTCAGGGCCAAGGAGAAAAAAGTTGTTTTTTCCTTTAATTAGGCTCAGCTCCTGTTTCAGAATAGTTTGCAATAAAGCAAATTCATTGTAATCGAAAGACGTTTTCACAGTAATAAGCAGAACAGAAACACCCTTCTACAGTGGTTCAGATTTGTTTGGCATAAATAGCACTGGCCTATAGATATTTTTTTTGAAGTAAAAAGTGTCACTGCTATGATCCTCCAGGAGCCTGTAGCTTTGAGCTAGATTTCCTACACCTTTTTAAAAGTGAAGTTTCTAGTCACTGAGATCAAATATAAACTAGAAAAGCAAACTTCTTAAAGGGTAGTAAAAATACAAAGTGAGTTGGAAATAAAATAGGCTTATAAGCCTGTATCTTTCTCCAGTTCTGGGTTCTTTCAGAGTGAATCCTTTTCTTTAGTCTTACTTTCAACCCAGTAAATTGGGGCATTTCTAAATCACAGCAATCTAACTTGGGTCCCTAGGAGAAGCCCTATTTTCTCTCCCACTGTAAGTCTGACTCTGCATGCTCACTGTTAAATGACGAATATTCTGGCCTTTGCTGGGTGAAAACTCCCTGCCAGCTCTCTCCCATATTATAACATTCTTTCTCCTTCTGCCAGCATCCGTATTTTTTCTTGAGTAACCACTTAGAGAGCAAATTTTTTAAACCTTTTTAAGATCCAGATTGCCCACTGCATGCCTTTCCCTCTTTAAATCTGACCTTTTGTTCTAAACTAATCCTGTTCTGTACTAAACATCTGAATTCTGTTGTCAAATACTAGAGTTTTTATCCCCTATGCAAAGGATCCACCTACCCTTAAATCTTTTATTTTCTGACAGCATGCCAACCAGGCCAGAGTTAAATGAACCACTGATGTGTCTGATACCAGGAACACAGATTATTTTATAATCAGATGACTATATATGAGTAAAAGTTGTGCTGAGTTTTTGTAAGGAAGGTAAAATGCTCTAGCAGCCTTAGCATCCCAGTTCTATGGATGCATTGTGTGCTGGCTAGAGTTGCCTGTGAACTAACATAAGGCTAGAAAATGCAAGATCATAAATACCAGAATCTTATACAAGAGAAATTCATGAGAAGAAGGACCAGAATTGTCCACATCCAGAATTTTCAGAGCCTTCACCTGAGATCTGGAGGGCCAAGATTAAAGTCTGCTCCAACATGTCAGTCACAAACTTCCCATCAGAAAAAAAAAGGTGGAAATAAATAATGCCGTGTGGTCTTCATCTTCCCTGAAGTCCTTACCAGAACTGTTCTTTAACTTTTTGGTTCTTTTCCTCTTCCTGACTTACATATTAGTCTGAGGGTTATAGTAAGAAGTAACTTATGTGTGGTAGGCCACAAGGAGAATGTTTTTACTTGATCACTGTGGTCATCAACATATACTCCAAACATTTCCCAGAGCTGGAGGGCACGGAATATAAGCCAAGTCCATATTTCAATGTTTTAGTGTAGTAAGAATTTTTTGCCTCTTGTTTGAAATCAGCAAGGACAACAGCAACAAGTGCTGTGCCCAAATGAAGCAGTATTATTCCTTAGTAATATTGGTATTGTCCTCTTTCTTTCTCTTTAAAACTGAATCTTGCAACTATAAATACAAATCAATGCCATAACAGTAATACAATCTGCAAGTTAGGCTGACCGATAGCATTTTACTGTTGGGGTGGAGATAGATGTTATAAATCATTAAATATTTAGGACTATGCATTTCAATTACCAAAAAAAGTCAGTTCCATTCCTACTGCAGTAATTGTTACCAGATGTGGGAATACACATAGTAATCATCAAATGTTTGGAGTTTTCTTGGTCCAAATATATGGCATTTGCACCTTACAGGTGTAGTGAGAAATGATGCTTATCAGAGGGTAAGAATGTATTAAACACAAGCTACATATATCTTAAAATGGCAGATAAGATATAATTGAAAGACAGTTTGAAGTGGAATGAAATGAGTGAAATACCAGGAATAGACTGAGTTTGTTTCCCTCACTCTAGATTGTGCTTGTTAACCACATTTGCAAATGTGGACTATTTAGCATAGATGCTTACCCAAGTCAAAATTGTCCAACTGAAGAAAGGCCAAGATCCAAAAAAAATCCTGTATGAATGTTTCACTCCACTCATTCTTAGAGTTTAATCTTGAAAACTGTGTTTCTCTATGAACTGTGAGTTTACCTGTGTGTATGGGCCCCTACCCTAATGTGCTGCATAGCTACAGCACATAGTACTTTATGGATATTTTGATATTGCAGACCCATGCCAGAGTGAGCAGAGGATGCTTCTACCAGGGGTGAAAAAAATATGGCTGCATGTGCTTAAATTTAGGTAGGTAACCTTGACATTTTGTCTAGGTTTTTACCAAAGTTCATTTACACACTAAGACAGCATTCCCATTTAACTAGATCAACTTAATACTTAGGTTAATATCACGCATTTAAGTGTTATTTGCTACAACACTTTCCATGTCAAGTATTATACATTAATAAGATTTATTAGTAGATAGAAAACAATTTCCATCACTGGCTTCATTAAAGAAAAAAAAATATATGTCCAGCATGGAGGATAATTTCAAGGACAAAGTTAAAAAAGGTTGGAATCTGGAAGATTCAATTTAGTCTACATTTCCACACTTGATACTTTCCCCAGATACTTTTTTGCAGAGTACATAAGAGATAAAGTATTGTCCCAGTGTCTGAGTACCTCATCACAGGAGAGTTTGGTCTGGTCAGTCAGCTGAAGCACAAGTCACCAAAGAGACCAAAGGTGAAGCTGATCTTCTGATCTGTGCATTAACTTGTCTGAGTCTGTGTGTCTAGATTCAATAGAGCCAGTGAAAGCAGGGAGCAATTTCTCCTCTTGTGCTGAGGCACGTTAATATCCCAGGAAGCAGTAGAAGAAAGAGAACCTGCTTTGCTGGTAGGAGTTCTCTGTCCTACTGTGCTAAGCTGAGATTTCAGATGAGAAAGAAGAAAGATGAAAGCAGATGGTGATCCAATCCAAACAAGGATTTTGGAGAGGTTGTATCTCCTTAGAGTTGCCATGGTACCTATTCAGTAAGCATACATCTGAATTGTGGTAATGAAATGTGACGAATTTCTTGAGGACCAGGAAGTTCATGGAAACCCTCTTCTGATTGCAGGTTGATTACATTTTGGATTTTTCTACTGTTTACAAGACCTCACCAAATAGTCTGCTCAAACAGCTTCCAATGTGATAATTTTCTTTAGTCTGTTTTTTTCTGATTGCTGCCTTTTCTTTGCATCCAGTGTTATAGTTGGTTCAGCTTGGATGTCTGAAACTTGTATAGAAAACCAGTCAGTGGTGTACAATATGAGCAGCAAATATCATTGTTCCCATGTGAACAGGGGCAAAAGTGTATTCACATAAAACTCTCTTAAAATAAATCTCTCTTCTCTTTATAAAGTTAATTTTGAAATAGATAGTCAAGTACAGAGCTTTAGAAATGTGCACATTTATTAACTTTATTAACTGGGATTGGGGCTGTCCCAATTTTAGGACTTGTGAGTCTCCTGGGTTGGGTTAAGAATTCTCAGAATGGTGACTCTGAATTTGTCTTGTTTGTGGTGTCTACCCACACTTTTAAATCCTACCACTTCTCTCAGGCAAAATCAGAGGTGATTTGCTCTATAATATTCTTTTGGGAGAGGGATGAAAGAAAGCTCACACATTCTAAAAGAATCTGAGCTAAAGTGATTAGCGTGCAAGACAAAAGGGATGCCTGTGAGTTTTTCCTCTAGTTATATATTCCTCCTCACAAAAATGGAGTGCACACTATAGAGATTTATAAGCTTTTGTATTATTAGTTTTACTTGTATATGCAACCATATCCCTATGGGTAGCTTCTATAAATATTCTTTAGTTTTTCTACACCTCTACAATTATTTAATCTGAAAGCACTGGATTTATTCAATTTATGATAAAGTATGTCAGCTGAGGATTTGGCTGTACTACCTCATTCTGGTTAAGGAGGCTAGATTAATTAAATTGAAACATTATATTGTCCATTAAACTATTCCAAATATATAAAAACTGGAAGCTTCACTTTGTCTTTTTAGATGCAAACCAAATCTTAGCTTGTGCCTGTAACAAAACAAAAAGGCAACAAAAAAAGTGACTCATAATATAAGCATATATTATGGCAATTAAAGGCTGCTACCTTGAAAATTACATTCCATTCTGAATTATGCACTCCAAATATATAGAAGCAGAGCCCCTGCTTCTCTTTTTACATTTTCATGGCAATACTAACTTGTGGAAAGAATGCAGGCATAGAGGTAATGTAGCGGACAATGGTAGGTACTATACATGTTTGTGAAGAGGAAGGTATGTTTTGGAGAAGCTCTCTTTTTCCTTTCTTGGTGAGATTAAGGAGAGGGAAGAAATAAAGCCCTCCAGGTCAGGAGTCTCAGGTACAAAGGCAGAAGTAAGAGGAAAACCTCTGAGAAGTACATGACACTGTCATGCCTGAATCTGCATATCAGCCTACCTAAATCTCTTTCATTTGGACCTGGTGATTTCGACGGACAGGGAACTGCATGGAATGAATGAATGAATGAATGAATGAATGAATGAATGAATGAATAATGAAAAAACATAATTGCCTGGAATATAGATGCTGATATAAACTTCAGATCAGATTATTTCAATGCTTTTAAGGAAGGATGGTTCTTGGCAGATACTTAGAGGGAAAGTCATCCCATGTGTGTCCTACTTCTCACAATTTTTGACCTAAAGGTTCTCTAACAGCCTTTGTTGGAGATTTGCAATCGGTTTTTGATTGCAAACTGATTCAGCCTTCTGGGCTAAACCGGTTTGCAATCAAAATCCCAGGGGCATTACCTGATCAGTTGTGACTCTAATATAGATCTTTGTACCGAGACAGATAGGGGATTTTACAGATCTTTGGTTTTATTTATTTTGAACCTTGATGAAAATCTTGTTGAAGCCTATAGGAAGTATTCCTTGATTTTAGTGCATCTACTTGCTTCAGTTCTGTGAACTAACACAGCAGAATGTCACAAGCCATCAGAAAAGAACATATAGAAAAAAGAAAGAGACAGACACCTTCTGTTGATTCAATTTCCCTTTTATATTCATGACTTCTGTTCACATATGTTGGGACATATTGGTTCAGTCACTTGCAGAGCAGCTCTACCTCGGAGTTGCTCTTTACAGGTCCTTCCAACCTCCATCACTCTGCCTGTTTCCTGCTCTGTGCTAGAACCACATGGCCTTTTTTTGGACAATTGGATGTTCTTTACTCTTTTGGGGAAGATCAGTGCACTTGTCTCAACACTTTAAAACAATGGGAAAGAAAGGCTTATTTAACTGTCTTAATTCTTCTTTCCTTAACTCTCTGCTGAGGGACACTAAAATTTGACCCAAGATTACACAAAGTTGTTTGCTTGTGCCTTGTTGCCTCTACCAGCCCCTCTGGGGTCACACAGTGTTGGGGAACATCTTCCCACAAAGATATTTAGCTGTATGAAAGCCTCTCACATCCTGGGTGGGTTCAGTGCTGATGAAAATGCCTTTTCCCACAATTACTGAATTTCATAATGAGAAAAAAATTGACCTGGTTATGATGAATTATCCTTTTCTTTTAAAATGGAGGAATCTCAAGCACAATTTATTAGAATAAATTGTTTTATTGAACAGTGGAAATTATACCTTGTATCCAAATTAAATACAATTGTTATAGTTGGATTTCTCATTTAAAATTTTATAACAAAAACAAATTGGGACGTTTGTGAATCCCAGGTTTTGGTGTGATAGTTACAGCAAAATATGAACTATATATTGTGACTTTTACTTTAAGAGTGAGACATGCTTGAACCCCATGTCAGTTCTCCATGAGTAGCCGTGGGCTTTGCTGTACCAAGTGCTTTCAAGATTGCAAGTTACTGGGTTTAGCCAAGGCAGAAAAACTGATATTGTATATAAATTTGGTTATAGAATTTTGTAAGATGTTTCTGACATAGCCTGTAAAAGAGACTGCCATTTCAGGCAGTTAAATTTTGTGGTCAATGTAGTCCATATTAAAAAGTGATTAATAAGGGGATTGTCAACTGAGGCTTTATCTAAGGGAAATTTTACTGGGGGTCTTTGATAGTGACTCTAAAGGCAAATATGTGTTCAGTGGAAAACTGGATAGATGTTTAATGCTTGGAAATCAGATGTACCAAATGCTCTTGGAAAAATTTGCCCACATCTTAAAATATGAAGTAGTAAATGACAAGTACTCATATGAACCCATCCAGAGCAATTGGACAAAGGGTCTACATTGAAGAGGATGAATTTTGACTCTGCCAAATGCAATGTTTGCAATTGAGGGAAAGTACGCTGCTCAAGTATGAGATTTGGTAATGTTATCCTGGTTTTGCTACAGCTGAAAATCTTCAGGGACATGATAAGATGAATGGAAAAAACACGAGAGATCAGTGAGAAGCTATTCCAAAACAGGCCAACAAGGATACATAACAGAAACAATAAGTATGCCTTAGTGAGAATAATAGCTTGTGTTGTGAAAAAAAATAGTCCAGAAAGTTTTGATTCTCCATCCCCTTGATATTTTAAATCTTTCTAGAAGAGAGGCTGTTATTCAAGAAGGAATTTGGGTATGGGCCTGGTGCAGAAACAACTGCACAGGGCTTTGTTACAGAGTATGTCAGTCAGAATATCCATAGTGCTGTCTTTTGTCCTCCAAATCTATTCAAGCCCCAATCTTAACTCTCCAAAGGACTTTTCTTGAAAAAATATTTGTGTCTGGAAGTCACAAAAAAACAAATCAAGTAAAAGCAGTAATTCTGCAGAAGCATTAGTCAAGGATTTATAAATTCACTGGCATTCCAAATTGGAATGAAATCTGTAAGACTGGTGTGGGTCAAGTGCAACAATCATCTGTTTGCTTTGTTTTATTTTACAGTTTTTAAATAAAGCAAATTCAGAATAAACCATCTCATTCTTCAAGTGGTAGAGCAGTCATTATGGCTTTATGAGAGTTATTTACAAAGTTTTTCCCAAAATAAATTTTCAACAAAGCCAACCCGATTTTATTTTTACACCATTTTTGAGATTGTGTATTGCCATCACTCAAGCATCCACAACTCTTGATCTTGCTCTACAACTTTTCACTTTCTTAAGGAGAAAATGTAACACTAGCATTCTTTTTAAGTGCAATTGAACTATATTTTCATTTTGTTCTCTATTTGTATTACTACTTTTAGTGTTGACTTAGGTTCTCCTGGTTTGTTCTCATGTATAAGATGTATAATGGTCTGAATTTAACAATTAAGGTACCAAATTCCTTTGAAAGACCGTATCAGTGAGTCAAGCTGAACCTGTACGTGTATTTGGATCAAGTTGCCAGTGAAATTCTACAGGATGAAAACAGTGAGCTATGGAATAATTCCTTCTATTCATTACACAACTTCATGTGAATGAAAACCCATTAATATTAATAGACGTCCCCTTAGTTTACACCAGAGTAGATTGAAGGAAAATCAGATCCCATGCACTCTTTAGGAAAAGAAGAAAAATCAAACCTACATGTCTCCACTATGGAGCTTAAACACAGGCACCACATGATGAATTTCCTGCATCAAATGTGCCATCTCTGGCATCAGCTGCAGAGTACTACATTTATGGCCAGATAATATAGTGGCCATAAACACTGAAGAAATATTGGTTCACCAAAGTGATTTATGTGCCTGAAGGTGTGTAATGTAGCTCCAGAAGGTGGTGTAAGGACCAGGCAGCCTGTGCATTCTTCCCTGGTATTACACTTAAGATGTTCTGGAAGAACCAAAGAGCATCGATGCCAAAAAAAACCCAAAAAAACCCAGCAGCTTTTTAGAGACTTCAGAAAAGTTTGAAACACTGCATATTCTTGGTACTCTCATGCTTTCACCCATAGATCATTTAATAAAATTGTTAAAGATGTCCTTCTTTTTGTAAGTGTAAACCAGGGATTTTGACATACAGGTGCTTATCTTCTTGTATAGTGGATGGGTACACCTGCAGACAGATTGAGCTTTGTGGCTATGGATAGAGAAAAGTTTTTATTCATTATCGGCTTTAAACTCTATGGCTTTCACTGTGTAGTACCGTAGGAGTACTACGCCACATTTGGAGATACAAGGACTTCTAGCATGTCCCAAAAACCAGAAATTTTTCTATATACAGAAAAACACAGGTTAGGATGGTAAAAGTAAGGGAGTGATTAAAATCCATGGTAAAACTAATGTGCTCCAATTCTTGTATGTATAGCAAATACATCTGATATTTTTGTAATGGCACAGTGAAAATAATTTTCTTTAGTGTCAGAATGAGATCTGATTATACAATCTGTACATTAGCAGAAGCTTTGCCATAAAACTTGTGATGCTTAGATTTAGTTGTCATGAAAGTGATCAAAGGACTGAACACCTCTCTTATGAGGAAAGACAGAGAGAGCTGGGGTTGTACAGACTGGAGGAGAGAAGGCTCTGAGATTTCGGTGTACAAGGTAGGCTTTGTTTATTGATGAAGAGAACAAGATACAACAGCTTTACACTGAAAGAGGGTAGGTTTAGATTGGACATAAGGAAGAAATTCTTTACTATCAAGGTGGTGAGGCACTGGCATGGGAGAGAGACATGAGACAGAGACATGTCCGGAGACACTGGGGATGCTCAATCAGTGGAACTGTGCATGGTCCGGTTGAACGGGGCTTTGAGCAACAAGATCTAGTGAAAAATGTTGCAGACATGCCACGGGTGGGTGGACTTAGTTGATCTTTAAAGGTTGCTCCAAAACCATTCTATGATTGTGATTTACACTTATGAAAGAATTTTTTATCTATTTGGGTATTAACATTTGTAAAAAAAATTCAGAATGTACAAAAAAGACTTTCTCGTGCAATGTTATTGAATCACATCATCTCAGCTGTGGTTTTGTTCCTGAAATATGAAAATACTGGATAGAGGACTCTAATTTGACCCTATTTCCTTCACAAGATAACAAAAATAAGTGAGAGGAGAAGTTCTTAATTAAAGGGGATTTTTTTTTTTCCTTGACCTCACTGGAAAAAATTTTTACCTTTGGGAGTGGAAGAAGTGATCTGACATACAAAGAGTGAAGTGTTGGGATTGCTGGTTACTGTCAGTAGGAAGACATGAGTTTTAATACACCATGTGATGTGTATTTGCTACAAAGCTACAAAGCTTTGGGCGGCTGGTTTGAAAGCTGTTCCACAGAAAAGAACCTGGGGGTGCTGTTTGGCAGATGGCTAAGCACGAGCCAACAGTGTGCGCAGGTGGCCAAGAAGGCCAATGCATCAGTAATAATGTAACCAGCAGGACCAGAGCAGGAATTGTCCCCTGTACTCGGCACTGGCGAGGCTGCACCTTGAATCCCATGTCCAGTTCTGGGCCCCTCCCAGCAAGAAGGGCACTGAGGTGCTGGAGCACGTCCAGTGAAGGGCAACAGAGCTGGTGAGGGGTCTGCAGCACAAGTCTGATGAGAAACAGGTGAGGGAGCTGGGGGTGTTTAGCCTGGAGAAGAGAAGGCTCGGGGGGACCTTATCACTCTACAACTGCCTGAGAGTGTAGCCAGGTGGGGTGTGGTCTCTTCTTCCAAGCAATAAATGATAGCATGAGAGGAAGCGGCCTCAAGTAGTGCCAGGGCAGGTTTAGATTGGATATTAGGAAAAATTTCTTCACAGAAAGCATGGCCAGGCATTGGAACTGGCTGCCCAGAGAAGTGGGGGAATCCCCATCCCTCAAGGAATTTTAAAGCTGTATAAATATGGCACCTGGAGACATGGTTTAGTGGAGGGCTTGGCAGTGGTGGGTTAATGGTTGGACTCAATGATTCAAAGATCTTTTTCAATCTTAAAAATTCTATTATGCTGTCACTTAGTATAATCAAAATAGACTGGGAGAAAAACAAGTTCATACAGAGCATGTAAAAATCCTGCTCATGTGGAGATTTTGAAAATCTTGCAAACAGCACCAAATTCTGTGAGCTTAGAGTCTCAGCATTTCTAGTTTAGCTCCCTTGTTTTGTAGAGTTTAAATTAGGTTGGGATCTCACACAGAAGTGTCATATGTATGGGATTTCATTTGTTAGTAAATGTCATTTATTTACAAATGCTTTTTTAAAGTCCAATTAAATTCTCATAATAAATTATGCATTAGAGCTCTATTAAGTTCTTTCCTTTTCTCTTGCATAAGAATTTTGGGGACTAGAAGTACCAGAAGCTTATTTGGAAGTAGGTGCATGACATATGGGATTTTTGTTCACCTCTGAACTGAACAGTTATTGGGCAGAAGCTGCACAAAAAACCACAGGTGTTAATTGCTGTCTAGACAAGAGCTGATGGCCTGCTGTATTTTTAGTCTCTCTATGGTATTTTTGCTACCAAAACAAACTAGCATATCTTGGTTTTAATTAGAGGCTAGAAGTTCATCATAGCTTCCAAAAGGGCCTGACCTTGCAGCAAAATACATGGCTCCAATTTTCTTTCTGTCTTGCTACTTTTGTTAGTGCCTTTGTGTTAAGAGTTAAGATGGCAGGTTTTCATTGTGATACAAAACTTCACTTGTAAATGATGCTTCAGAGCCCGTGGCTGACCCTACGGCATCAGAGCTTATTAGATCACCATGTGCAACTTAATTAAAACAGAGGGAGAAAAAAAAGTTCTTACCCTGAAGAATATTGTGCAAGGCTGCTCATATTCCTGGTGATGTGTTAAATTCATCACTACAGGTATACACAGGGCTGCAAAATACTTTCAGTGACCAATCTGGACAGGTGTGTCTCCTGTTGAGTGCTCTCCCTCAGAGAGAGAGACCACAGTGGAGAGGAAGCATTCAGGTTTGTGGAAGGCTGCACAGCCTCTCAGGGCTCTCAGAATACAGACCCTTGTGCTGAAGGCTAGCTCTGATGCAGTGTGGCTGTGTTGCTGTGATGAACTGTGTGAGAACAGGCTGGCAGATGTCTTTCCCCGAGCACCTCTCTTACCCAGGGGTTTTGGTTTTGCTCAGCCTCTTGCCCCTGGTCCTTGGCTTGACTACTTTGCAGCTGTGCCTGTGGCTGTTCATGGACTTTGCTAATCCTGACCTGGTCTGACATATTGCCTTCCTGGCTTGATCTCAGGCCTGCTGCATCCCTCTAGGCTGGCTCAGTGATCTGGATTCTTGGCTGAGCCTGCTTAGTGTCTCTGGTCAGAGCACCTCTGCTCTCCATGTTCAGCATCCTGCAGTACTTGTTAGTGAGGATGCTGCCCATGCCTGCCCTGTGTCATCTTCAGCCCCTGGCTTGTTTCTCTGTAAAGAACAGCCCACTTGTGGCTCCCTGAAGCAATTGAAGTCTGATTATGCTGGCTTATTGCTGTTACTCCATTTGTTAGTGATTCCACATCCAGCCAGAAGAAAGTTTTCTGTCCTGCTATAGCTCTGGTTTGTTCTTTTTTCAAATTGTTTCTGAGAACAAGAAGACAGAGTGAATATGGATTCTGACCACGTGTCTTCTTACACAGGGACTAAGACATGGCTGTGTGTATTAGACAAGGCTCATCCTATTCCTCATTAAATATTCATAATAGTAATTACTTGTTCACATTACAATACCTCCTGCATCTCCCAGCTAAGAGTAATGCTTCATTCTGCTAGGTAGTAAACAAATAAAAGCAACCCAGGGGGAATAAATACTCATCAGAGAGGACAGGCAGGATACAAGGAAATAAATAGACCTGATCAGGGAACAAAATTTTCTGCGTTAAAAGAAAACAAAACCAAACAAAGATTTTGTTGAAAACAAAAACATTCCAGTCTTGTCAGAAAATGGTTGCAATTAATTTATTTATTTATTTGTGTAGGAAAATTATTTGTGTGCTCCTGGTTGTAAACCTGCTGCTGAGCCTTTTGGAAGGGCATTTCTGTCACTGCAATTGTTAGCTGCCTGGTTGTCCGAAGTTCATTGCTGCCCCTATTTCTCAGCTGTTGGGCTGCCTGCCAAAGTAGGATGCTGTGTGACCCAGGGAGATGTACAGCCCCTGTGCTGGTGGCTGGGGAGCTCAAGGTGGCAAACTAGCATTCATTGTTGTAAAACTGATGCATTTTAGTTAGCTGGGGTAAGTCTGTTACACAAGACTTTAGGGGAATGTGGTGGTAGAGGCAAAAAGATGAGTATCAAGGATACAGATTACCCCAAGCTCCATCTTCCTCAAGAAGTCAAAGAAAGTAAAAGAAAGAGGACAGAAGGTTCTTTCCCAATTGCTGTGTGTATCTGCATCCCACTGCAAATGGATTTAGGGCTCTTGTGAGACATAGGTACCTACCAGCCTTCAGCGGGTATGATGGATGAGTACGGTGACCAAAAATTCCCACACTGCCTACAGGAACTGCCACCACCAGACAGTGGAGCTGAGAACAACATTAAGATATAGTTGTCCTTGATGCTCTATCTGAAGCTAAAAAAATGCCCTGCAATCCTGCTGCTGTTTCTAAATCTATGCTTTTTTTATTTCTCTCAGACTAAAAATGCCTGAAAATATGAATCATTGCAAATCTAATGTAGCAACTAGAAATAGTTCAGCTTTTGCTGAGATACCTGCTCATTGGGGATACCTAGTCCTGATATTTTGAAGAACTTACTCATCACTGATCATGGAACAGAGTAACTTATGAGCATACACTGTGCAGAACTGATGATACATCATGAATGTATTTATAATGATTCATCTTGTTCACCTGTCCCATGAAAATGTGAGGCTTCATAAATAGGATGGAAAATAAACCACCTGTAAGGAAATGCATTAGGGATCCTGAATTTTTCTGGATCCCACTAAGATGTGCTGAATCCACAGAGGAAACAAGATCCTATTCAAAAACTGCACAATGTATGCTGAAACGTAACTAAACTTCTTGAGAAGTTGCTTATGCACAAAGCATAAAGAAAGCCGTGACTTCTCCTGTTTAATCTGTTATAGGCAGTTTAGTTTTCAGGTATGTATTTTTTTTTATTTTTTTACAAAAGGTTTTCCATGTTTCATGACTGACTTCATTCTCATTATGCATGTAGCTGAGAGCTCAAAATCATCTCAAATAATCTTTTGATGTAAATTGCAGAACTCCACTAAAGTCAATGGAGTGCTATCCATTTACACAGGCCGAACATTCTTCAAGCAATTTGTTTCTCTGATGTGTGAATACTGAAAAGAATAGTAATGTGAATAATCTGTACCTACTGTAGGTTCCGCTTTGTTACAGGCATATTCATACAATGGTATCGTGTTGTATAAGACATTTAGAATGGGAGGGATTCTGTCACAAAAATTGCCTTTTAAACTGTTTCTGTTCTCTACAGTTTCTCCACAGGACTGAAAAAATAACCAATTGTGCAATCACACATTTACAAAAATAGTTCAGAGTTTGTGGCCTGATGATAAAATAAATCTAGCTGAGGGCTCACAGATATCAGTTAAAAATGTCCCAAACATCTCAACCATATGACCCAAAACACTGAATTGGTGATAATCCAAATTATTAAGTAAAATTAGTTCCTTTCTTTTCTTTAGGTGAATATGTAGTATAGATTTGTATCAGGCCAAGTACAGCCTACCTTTCATAAGTTTCATAAATCTATACTAAAAATAGAAAGTTGTCCTAAGCTGTATCATGTTCTCATTATTTCAACAGAATTGCATTCATATTTGATCTAGATCTAATGCCTAATGTACTTCATCACTAATAACTTAAGGTTGAAAACAAGGCAGAAACTTTCTAGTGGCATTTTCCTTCGGATTTTTTTTGCTCCAAATCTTAAAGTCAAGGAAGGTTTCACTTGAACTCAGATCAGAACCACATTTTTTCTTTGAAATGCAGCAAGGTCACATTGATGTGGAAAATCAGAACCATCACACTGTTTGCCTGCTTTTTGACTGCTAGCAGTGGAGATCTTTAAATGCAGTGATTGTAAAGGCTTTTTCAATTGGAGATTGCTGAAGACTGAAAAAGGCAAATTTTATTGTGTTGCACTGATTTGGGAGGATTAGTGAAAAAGGTACAAGACCTTTTTTAGGTTAGTCTAGATGAAAACAAACAAGCCTTGGTATAGGACCAATAGAAATTTGAGTGCTTAATCACTGGGGTTTTTCTGAAAGCACCTTCAAAATCTTTAATTCTTCAGAAAGGATAGAATTGCCTGCCAGGGACATTTGAATGGATTGGAGCCTTCAGAGAACCAAACTTCATAATAGATTAGAACTGTCTGGAAATTCAGTTTTTCCTTTCAGTAGAAAAATGTGATACAACAATAATAAGATTTATTAGAATAATCAGTGGTGGGAACATTTTGAAGTGTTTTGCTTTCAAACTCTCCAAGTGACTTAGTTCAAATGACACCTAAAGCACACTGACAGATGAGAATTACCTACAAAATGCACTTGTGTTTACAGCTTGCTTCTAAAATGGATTTTATTGGGGAAGAACAAATGGCAGATCATCTTGCAAAAGAGCTTAGTGCTTAGATTGGTGTTGTGTTAATGCATGGATGATATTCAGTTTCTCACTGTGAAGTGGTTCAAGCCCAGTTTCCTCCAATAATGAGAAGTGGGAAAGCCAAGTTTTGGAGTGAGAGCACTGTCTAATCCAGGTAACTGGGAACTATTTTGGTCAGAGATCTCCCATGGAGGAGGAGAAGGAAAGACAATTTTGAGCCTAAAGAATGGTCAAAACATCCTTTTAGGAAAGAGAACTTTTGGACAATAAACCTCTTCAAGCAAATCTAAATCTGAAATCTAAGGTCTCTCCCTAACAAATTCCTTACCAGTGCCTGGCACTGGATCCTTGGTGGATGTGTGCTTTCTCTTGCATGTAGGGAAGGGTGCTATCCATCCACAGGAGCCAGAAAGCAATCCCCAAAATCTTTCATTAAGACTGTTCTAACTATTTGGCTGGAGTGGTCCTTCTGCATCGTTCTCCAGGATAACCAGGAAAATCCAGGCAGAAACTTCCTGCTCTCTACTTCCCTTGAAACTAGCTTAGTCTCTCACAAATTAAACTTGTACAGAAGGAGTGCACTCTGTCTTTCCACACCTCTGCATGATCTAATTCCAAATCCCTATCTGTTCAGGTAGAAAAGTTGTCAGAGACCAGTGAGATGTGTTGTTGTTAGGGCTTTTTCTCCTCCAAACAGCCTGAATGAATCTTCTACTCTTTGTTTCTTTCACTTATTGACAATTTACGCCTGTATTTTAACAACTGTTTCTGTAATGACTGGTAACTAAGCATAGAAATTGATTTTCATTGGTATTCCTCTCCCTTTTCCAAGTTTTGTTCATTAGAATCTTAAGGCCTTCTCTGTACCATAATTTTCCTGCTTGAAAACAATTTACAAAATCATATATGAAATTCAGTGCTTATAAAGGACTGTAACTGCTGCTGTAATATCACTCAGATGATAATGCCTGAGCATTTTGGATAGCTGTGGTCTTTGTGGAAGCACAGGCTGAGTAGATTGGTTGGTTTTAAGGTCATCATAGAGATAGATTTTTTTCCTTCCTCTTTTCTATATCCTTTTTCCCTGTTTTAAAGACTTTTTTCAGCAAGTATAATAGGACATTACCCAAGCAGTTAGCATACCAGAAATGGCCATGACTCCAGCTACTTGAGGTGTCAATTGCAAATGAATCTTTTTATTAATAATTCTAAATGCAGTTCATCACTTTCCTTCAGCCTATCTTAACTCATTTATGCTTACCTTTTCCAACTATGCTTCTAAATGGGAACAGGACTATTAAATCTGCAGTCTTAATATGTGTTTGGTGCTGGGTTGTTTGAGAAATCTCCCTCCTGCCTGCCACCTGATAAGTACTTTCTGTCTTTGTGTGGAGTTTTACTTGGCTTTTGTTGTTTCTCACACACTTGCACAGCCTGTGGCATCTGTCTTTTCTAATTCCCAACGGAGCTGAATCTCAGAAAAACCTTGAGTCAGGTACTAAAGTTCTGTTTGTATTAATGAGGATAAAGCACACAGATGGTAGCTGAGTCTACAGGAGTGGCAAGTTAGTGCTGTTGGCAGCCTTGCATATCCGCAAGTCAGGTGATCTCTTTTCTGTCTCACTCTCTCGGAGGGTTTTTTTGTGAGCTCTTTCAAATAAGTTGCCTTTGCAGTGCCTTTGTCTATAAAATGGGTGGGAATGTTTACCTGCCCATTGTAGGAGGTAAGCATGGGAAAGGAAGAGTAGAAATCCAAGGTCAAATAAGCCTTGCTATTATTTTGGTAGTATCTGAGTAATATCTGGGAATCCCAGTCAAGCCTGCAACCTTGTGCTGTAACGTTTGTCTTCCACAAACATTTAGTGGAAGAAAGTAAGAAGCTTCAAATCAAACTCAGGAAAACAAAAATGGAGACCATAAAGAGGCAGGAAGATTTGAAGGTGATGCTGTTGCATTAGGAGATGTTACTGAGTTGGAAAATGTTATTTATCATGTTATTTATCCCTTTAGATTATTAGCAAACAATGGTATCAGGCAAGGGATGTTTTTTTTCAAAATAATTTGGTGTAAAACCTATAAAATAAAAATGACTAACTTTTCTGGAGCAAAATCTATACTTTCTCTTTTCATAGTAACATGGTGCACCACAAAATTTTCAACCCCCTCCAAGAAAAAAAAATTGCTAAAGTCCTAATCAGTGTTTCTTATCTGAATTACCATATCTCTGTAAGAAAATACTTGCAAGTTATTACTGAGTAGCTAGAACAGTAGTTAGAATAGGCTGAATCTTTTCCTGGTTTGCTGACGAGTTCTGTGGTTTAGTTGTTATAGTAATTATAGGCTGTCTTAATTCAGATTTTGCTATCTGCCAATATGTCCTAATTAATTAAAAATTAGGCAATTAATGACTAATGAGCTCACGACTGTGTGAGCTTAGAGACATTGAAACAGGAGTTTTCTCTATTGAGAAGATACTATATTCTCAACATATGGACTGAGCTTTGGATTTTGTGATACTGAAAACAGACTGTCTCAAAGTGTGAATATTAACGTGTTTGAGGCTGATTTCAGATGATGTACTCAACATGAAAAGAGGTCTGTGTTTTGTCAGTCACCTAAAGCACAGTGATAATGCCACTACAGGTGTCTCTCTCCCAGCAGAGCTTATCATTCATCTTAGCAAATTCAGTAGAAGTGCTGAGAAAAATGCATCCTACTTTTACCAAGGCGGGAGTTCAGAAACCACTTCCATAAATTAGTGTCTAAAGGGTCGAGCCATGGTTTTGCTGCCTGCAGCACGCACTTTGGATGCTGTAATAGACACACTAGAAGTATCACATGAAATCATGAAAGGTTTGTTAGTGTGTCTGATGTTGAAAGATAAAAGTTCCTCATTATACTATGGAAAATTCAGCATTTTAATGTTTCCTGACCTGCTTGGTTACCTAATGCTCTTCAATACACTGCTGTCTTCCCATGCCACATACACAGCTTGAGGAGGAAGGGTGTGTTTATCATCCCCTTGTGTTGCAAGGCTTGGACAGGACAATGCTGTGGTCAGCAGAGCTCAGAATGTGGCCTGTGTCCCACAACTGAGTCAAAGCTGTGGATAGACAGTCGACTCGGAGCTGTTTTTGCAGTGAGAGTGGAATCTCGGTGTGGGACACAATTTCTGCTCCCAGTTTTGCATTTGTTGTCTGTTGGAGGGGGGAGTAGTGTATTAGAAGTTTGTAAGTGGCAGTGTTAATAAGGAAACCTTCCTTTTTTTATTTAAAAAAACCCATGACTGTATCATGGAGTGTGCCTTAACAAAAACAGTAAAGTTTTAGATTAATTTTGTTCTTAAGCAATGCAGAGGCTTCTTCATAGGCATCCTGAGCAGTTTATAAATTTCTGCTGCCCCTGGGTAGCAGGATTTTAGAGGTCTGCAATCATGGGTAGAACAAAAGTAAGCAGTTTCTGTGAAACACCTGAAATACTCTACGGTGCTAAAAATATTGGGATTTTAATATTCTTCACAGAAGCATACAGACCATTACAGATTTTGTATGGAATATGTTCATGTGCTTATGAACCCTGGAGAAACTTACCTGATCATTCTTGTATTGTGGTGACCCTATTAACATAAACTTTATGCACACAAGGCTGTGAAAACAGACAAACTGTTATGTTTTGTCTTATTTAAGAGAGTGTAACTAATCTAAATGAATTATTCTGGGTTGGGCTAGCAAATTTAATCTATAGATTAGAATATTGAAAATTGATGTACTATTCCTGGAAACAGCATTTGTTTTGTGACATGATAGAAATATGTCAAAATGAGAAATCCTCTCTATAGAAAAAAAATAACTTAGTATCTAGGAGAGAAAGATGTAGTATATGTCTCTGATTTATTTGCCTGCAGGATGATTACTGGAAATGTCAGCCAGGTAAACATGTATCTGCAATAGTCTGTAGTTTGCACCTTCATCAGTTTTTCTCCCAGCAGAAACTGTATCTTTAGAATAATCCTTATGTGATTAAGTTCTGTTTCAGGCTGAAGTGATGTACTTGATATCCACTGCTAGCAATGTGCTCCTGCACACCTGATGTCTTCATGGACTCCATGAGGTGTATCTGTAGGTATCTGTCTATGCTCCTGAACATGGCCTAATCACAGGTCACCGCAGTGCTTTGGGGGCTTAACCTTTAGTGTCACCTCTCTGCTGCCCTGTCTCTGTAGAAGCAATCACAAGAGGCCTGCCAAATGCTTAATCTAATGGTAGAGACTCAGTATAGATAATTTTTACAGTATCAGATCTGCTTACTGTTTCAATCCATTCATTTCTTCACCAACCTTTTAGTCCTGAAAATTGGAGTGTCTTTAAAAAAAAACAAAAACAAAAACAAAACAAAAACTTAATTACCTTTGAACAAGAAGATAAAATGCACCAGACAAATTTTCCAGCATTCATAGACCCCTAAAAGGAAAAATGGCTTTAAAGTCTCTAGACTGCCAGACTTCTAGAATTTTCAAAGTAGTTTTGGAAAAATACAAGTTTAAAAAAACCAAAAAAGCGAACCAATAAACCAAGCAAAAAAATCACAAACAAAAACAACAACAACAAAAAACCCAAATAAAAAATACCTGTGCCCTCCCACCTCCATGCAACAACATAAGAAGCAGAGAAGAAAGCTTAAATAAAGAAATGTGTTTGATCACTGTGATAATGGTGTGTAGCTGAGCTAATTTGGCTTTCATTTGTCTCTGAGGATAACCAGATTTGTTTTCAGCAAATAGTGCAAGTTGTTTTGCTTGGGCTTGTGCATGCTGGTAACACCAAAACACAATTCAGCTCTTTTCTAGGCCTAGCTTTTGACTGTGTTGGGACATGGCACAGGAACTGGGATGAGGCTGCAAGGTTTGTATTTACAAGACTGAAACTTCCTATAAGATGGGATCCCTTGAGTGTCTAATCCAGTCACTGGAAACAGACACAAACACACACACAGACATTTCTTCTTCCACAAGAGTTAAATATTTGTTTTCTTTTTGTAATATTCATTCACTTACACTTACAGGTAGTTTTAACCTTTGCCTGGCTTTGGGGACACACTGCCTCTCCTGTCATTCCCAGATCTGATGAATATTTGGGAGGGGTCTTAATAAAGCTGGTATCTCATATTCTGAGGACAAACTCTGTTACATTTGCCAATAGTGTTCCTTCTGGTTCCTACAACTGTTTGTACTTAAACTGAACATTTGTACAATTATTGTTTTAAAGCTGATTTTGAGAAGCTTTTTTCCTGTTCTAAAAGGAGTTTGAGAAGTGCTCTCTTACCCATGGAAGGAATAAAAAGAGTGGTATTCATACCACTTTGTCTATTGAAATGTATCCTTTTCTAAGAATAGGGTCTTTATTCTCCTAGTTTTTTTTAAGTGTTGATCCATGGTTGGGCTTTGCAGGCAGCAAAATGAAGGTGGAAAAAAATTAATAATTTATCATAAATCAGACTCTTTCAGGAGCATCTGAATTCACAACGAATACATAAAGCCGAGGTCATATAGTTTAGCTTTGATAACAAAAGTCCATTTTTAAATGCTAATTAACCCCCCAAGTGTAAGTTTTTTTTAAAAATTAAAATCTCTAATCATTTCACTTTGAAGTTGCATTTTCTATTAAAGAAAAAAAATAAAGGAATCTATGCAGCCTCTTACATTTGTCTGGAAGGGACCAAACAGCTGATTAAAAGAATGAACTCTAAGCATAAAAGAAAAATTTAATGACATCTCATGAACAATTAAAAAGACAATTTGCATTCTTCTAAGTCTATTAAAAAAAAGAGAGGGGTTTGACTATAATCACATGCTGTGAAAGGATAGAAAAGGAAACATTAAATGCTTTTCATGATACCTCCTGAACCTTCTGATAGCACAACAGGATGCTTATTAGCATGCACATTGCTATGACCTGGTTTACTACAGCTTTGCATTTAGGCAGGTGTTTTAAAACAGGTGTACAAATTTGTATTTTCTTTTTTTCTGTCTCAGAACTCTGATTCAAATATAGACAAGTTGTGCAGCCTGTATGTCTGTTCTTTCCATAGGGATTTTCTGGCCTCTTGGATACAGCAGATGACTTTAGATCTTGCTCAAATGTATAAGCCTTTTGAAAGCTAGCAGAAAAGAGAGTTGTCAGTCTCCAAGGGAAATTAATTTTCTTTTTCAGTGGGTGAATGTGCATTCTGAATGCACAGGGAATTTGGTGTGACTCTCAAACCCCACAATTTATCAAGCATCAATTGATGCCGTGTTGTAGCCCCAGTAACAGCTGTGGCACAACTGAGAATTCCATATTAATTTCAATCTCTCTGACTGTCTCAATCTGTGACAACAGTGTTGTCTCATGTGAAAAGGGCTTGGAGGGGAAGAAACAGCCCATGCAACTCATGTTACAGCTGTAGAGGCCAAAGCACAGCTAGGAACATCTACAAGTATCTGAACGAGAGATGACTGTGTTGTGCCCATAAATCATAAAACTGAAAAAATACCTAATATTTCTACAATAATCTCTTAGGTGCCTGCAAGTCTAATTGTTCTGATCTAAAACAAGAGGAGAAACATAAGAGAACTCAGAGCCTTGGGAAGTTCTTGTTTTCCCTGCATGCTCACTCTCACACAGTTCACTGACCATCTCTCAGAGGCTCTTTTTTTGGGAACAGCTCATTCTGAAGAGCCAGACCCTCTCTGTGAGACCCCAGCCCTCCACTTTTTAGTCACTTACCAAATAAGCCAACAGAATCAGCTACGAAAAAACTACAGAAAGACCATGTTTGATATTGCATAGGGTGTTGCTTCTGATCAGAGACAATTCAGATTCAGGGTGATTTGAGAGCATAAACTTCTTCACTACCTCCAGAACAATTTCTGTATATTTCATGGGGAAACCTTTCTTTGTCTTTCTTTTTCTTCCTTTCTCTGTGTGGCTTGTTTTCTGTGTTTTTTCTTTAAATAGGAAAATAATTGCTCAAGCTGAAAAGCAACCCGTCATTGTTATGCAAGCACGCAGGGAAGGCACAAGAGCAGCCTTCAAGGGATTAGAAATGTTGAACTGTGCAACTCTAAACGGTGCTCATCTAATTGATGCTTTGCTTAGCAGGGGAGGAGAAAACTCCAGCAAATAGTTAGTGGTTATTTTGCTTTCAGAAAGAACACTGTCACAGACATCTTCCTACAAATGCCACATCAGTTGCTAACAAGTTGTTCTGGGAGAGCCTTCTTGCTGATTTATGTGCTGCCACACAATTCTTTTCCAGACACTGTGAACATGCTGTATTTCCTTTAATTTATTATGAAAGATTGCCTTGAACATGGACAAGAGAGCTCACTTTTAGATCCAGGGAGCACAGGAAATTAATTTCATGTCTTCCATATGAAACAATGGGAAAATAGGTTATTTACTGCCTCAGTTGTAGAGTTGCTAATAGCTGCCTATTATGCATGGAGTTGGGAGAGCACCCTGCTTTTAGTCCACATCACAATGTAAATTTAGTACCAAGCATGTCCCTCTACTTTTACGGAGAAAGAAGGGTGTCTGTAGGCAAGGCACTAAATTGGGAGTCAGGGGACACAGGTTCAGTTCCTGGCTCTCTTGCAGAACTTTTTTGATGTTAAGAAAATCACTCTTCTGCCTCACTGTGGTGCTCTGAGATAAAAGAGTTGCTTGGGAGGGGAGTTGGTAACGTATAGGGAGTGGGAAATGATGAACAGATAGACAGGTTCTCTATTCCCAGTCTTGTTTTTTGTTTTGTTTTTTTTCACTTGTGGGTTGTTTTTTGTTTTTTTTTTTAACTTGTGGGGAGTCTAGAAGAAGTTGAAAATTAAGTATTAAGAAAGCTGACACCAGCTGCAGAACTGGTCAAGAATACCTGCCACATGCAGATAAATATTTTCTTAGAAGACAAAGTGTGTATGGGGCTGTCTACTGTGAGCAGCCTTTGAGATGATTCAGGACATATTAGAAGAGCAAGAATAATTCACATCTGGTTGCAGGGCAGGCAAAGATGGCCCATAATTGTTAGTGGTGACACTGTATAACTAGGTATACCCAGCATGTGCCATTGTACCTCTGATTCATCTTCATCACTGCATTTGGGGAGCAGGCTCTTCAGTCAGGCACAGATGTGTCCCACAGACCAGCAGTGCCAGCACTGGACTTGGTGTTAGGAAAGGAGGAGGCAGCAAAGCTTGAGACTTTTATGATTTGGAATTACAATGTCTAATTTTATGTCCTGATTTTTCTTTCTACATGCAATGAGAGCTTTCCTTTTTAGGGGGAATTAATGGGGTTTTATAGCAGAGGAAAGCTAAGGGATCTATAGCCAAGATACGTAGTCAGTGCAACATGTCATTAATAATAAATAACAAGGAAAGCTGTTCCTTGTTTAACCCATTCAGTCCACTCAAATGTTCAAGTAAGTTCTTGTGATATAAAAATCATAGATATTCATGAAGCAAGCAAGCTTTTTTTCACCTCCCCTTATATTGCATGAGCATTTAAATTTGTGCTTCTGGTGGCTTTCTTATATGATTTCTTGAAGGAGGATTCCTGCTGCTATGTGGATGTCACCTTTTACAAGTGACAGGAAGATTAAGTAAAATGCTGTACAGGGTAATTATAACAAGGCTATTGTCAGCCTGTAACACAGTGTAAATGACACAACTAATTTTGGTGTTCAGACATAATGTATGTGGCAAGTTTTACCTGTAGCTGTACTTTCTACAAGTTGTGTTGTCTCCAGAGGCATGTGTTGCATTTCACTTTGACTATGAGTCAACCATAAACTCAGCACAGCCCTTCTACACGATGTCTTTAAGAGTGTGAGAAGCTGGCCTATGACATCTATTTCAATTGCAATTAATTGTGTCACTTGGAGATCTCGTCTCATTGCATAGATTTTTTTTTCTAATCCATATTGGATTTTTTAATCTGATCCTCTCCTGTGAATTTTCTCTGCTAAGAAAAATAATGAAATTATATACTATGTCTCATGATCTGGAGAGAAATTTTGACAGTTTTTATGTACTTACCCCTGTGAGATTGATCAGATTCTGGTTATGCATGTGTTCACTGACTCCGTCCTGATATGCCCTTGACTTTCTCATAAGTGATACTGCAGTCATTCTGGCTTGAAAAACAAAACAACACCAGAAAAGCATAATGATGGAATTAAAATCTCCACTGTGAGTGCTTTGCTTGCCCTGTTCTGTTCTTCCATACACAGACTCTTTCAGAGTAATTAACTGCCATAGAGTCAAAGCAGCTAATGAAGCTTTCTTCACCAGCCTTGCCCCATTGACTAGAGACTCAAGAGCCCACGTGTAGTGTCAAGGATGAGCTGAGTTATAGAGAACCATGCAGCGTGCATCCTTCATGCAAAGATAAACCTCTTAAACTAGTTTGCTTATGTTAATAAGCAGACTCCAGATTCAAGGAATT
Source organism: Ploceus nigricollis (assembly GCA_013399945.1). Lineage (NCBI taxonomy): Eukaryota > Metazoa > Chordata > Aves > Passeriformes > Ploceidae > Ploceus > Ploceus nigricollis. The sequence goes on from VXBC01003208.1 coordinate 456,876, forward strand.
TTGCAGATGACTTTTAATAGCCTACAAAGCTTTTTTTTAATTTTGAAAAATCAAATTATTTATTTTAAAATGCAAGCAGATTACACATCTGGAATAACAGATATTTTAGGGGTTGCTTTTTTTTCTCTTTAACTTTGAATTGCATGAAGAAAGAATTTTTTCTCTTCAAGCCCAGACAGCATCACATTGGATGTTCAAAATAAATCACTTTTGAACATGGAGTAGCCATTTATATCTGTGCAAATTGGCTTTAAAATGTTCTGTTGTAATTTTCCAGTGCTTCATACCTGCTAGAAGGACTGCAACAGGAGAAAGAAGACAAATGGATAGTGAAGATGCTTTCAGTTAAATCCAGACTTGCCCTTGAGAGGAGGGACCTAGGTCTGCAGGTCTGCAGGTATTTCTGGAGGATTAGGATAGTTCTTGCTTCCACATCAACTCACCAGAGAAGATAATATTTCTATATTCAAAGTTGGTTTGGCTAGAGATTAAGCCTGTTGAAGACGTACTGTTGTGTGTTATTTCATTAGCCTAATTGAGGAAAATCTGCCATATTTCTTTTAATAACCATGACCATATTTTGACATTTAATTAGACTAGGCAGGATAATTAATACTACTGTGATCTTGTCAGGGTCATGCCCAACAACTGCTGTTTTGTTCCAAGGAGACTCTTAAGACAGGATCCTGATAAAAATACTCCTGGGGCATGCCCTGGCCAATGCCTATGAGGTGCTTTTAGAAGGGGTAATGAAGAGACATTGCTGCAGTGTCTGCATTACACAGCTTGGAGTTTTACCCTGTGCATAATGGAGGTGACAGCTTGGATGAAAGATACTTACTGAAATTCAAGCTGATTGATGCTAAGTTTATGAACTGGGAGAAGACACTACAGAGGCATCCATATCCATTCATTTGAAGAAATATACCCTGTTGTCTACTGTTCAAGCTAATATTGTGTTCCCTGGAGGCCAAGGCAATTAATACTTCCCATCTCACTTTCTCTTAAGCAAAAGCCTGCGGTCTTTAATGTCAGAGGTGGAAGTCTCCACTGAGATCTATGACACCTAATTTTAAGAAGGAGATTAGGATCTGTCTAGATATCTCCTACAACTTTTTAACAAGGTGGCATAGCTATATAACTTATGCCTGAAGTCCTGTTTGAAATTATTTTTTTTCCCTTTGGTGATTTTGCTTAGAGAGGAAAACAGCCTTCTGCATCTACCGGACTGCTGTATCATTCCTTTCTCTCACAGGTACAGAAGTGTTGATCTGTCTCTTAGCCAGTGTTCAGCTCTGTTTCCGTGGCACTGAACACATGTACAATTTGTCTTGGCTGTTACATGGGGCTCTCTCCGTCTTATTTCTCCATTTCCAGCCTTCCCAAAGTAAGCTGTAGCATTCATGTTGGACCTACAAAGCCAAAATATCCTGTGGAGGTTTAAAATGAGGTACTCTCTCTCCTTATTATGACTGAAATTTTTAAAACATCCATTACTTCTCTTAGGGAGCCAACTTCAGGTTCCAATAAAAACTCCAAAACAAGCTGAAGTTGTATCTTCATCTCATGTAGTGAAGGTGAGTTATTTTCACTCAGAGAAGATGACAAAATTGTAACAGATTGAAAGATTACAATGAATTTTTTAAGTAGCTTTTAATGCATCTCTCATTCATTTCATAGCTGAATTAATACATCTCCAGTAGTATTTTGTATTATACTTGTTTTAAGTGTAATTATAGCATTAGGTCATCTCAGGGTATTTTCTTAGAAGAAAATTACTTATTTTATTAAATCTGGAAAACTGAACCATTTTAAGTTGTTAAAAATAATTGAAGAATTTAAAGTTAATTGCTATTCTGTGAATAAAGAAAGGTCAAACATATGGCAATTTACGTAAGTGGAATTAAATCACAATATACAATTCATTGCTTTGCCATTCCTTTCTGTGTTGTGAATGTCCATTTCTTCATACATTGAAGTGAAAGACAGCAAGCAAGAGAGAGAGGAAGACCAAACTCTGTGTCCAAATCTGAGACATTGTACTTGACTTTCATGCATTTCTTCATCACAGCTGTTTGGGGTTTTTTTATAAATTAGGTAACTCTGGGCAGGGGAAAATTTTACCTTAAATTGCATCTAAACTACTCCATAAAATGTTTAAATGACAAACCAGTACAAGAGAATTGAGACCAAGAAAACAGGACGCTGAAATCCCAGTGCCTTGTAAAAAGTAAAACCAAAACAGTTCTTGGAAGGTTTAGGTCCCCCAGACTTGGACATCTTGTCATTTTGTTATGTGGGCTGTATGTTTGTCGAACCTTTAGCAAAGGTTCCATGGAATAGGAATGAGTTAGAAGAAAAAGGAAATCAAGGACAGACAGTTGATTTTATGGGAAAACCAACCAGTGAGGGGAGAAGTGATGGCTGAGAGCTTGAGAATTACTTGTGAAAAAACCAGAAAGAGTTATTGAGCAGAGCATCCCAGAGAAGACTCAGGAAACATCCACCAAGGGGATTTCTGCTGCTTTAGTGCCCTTGTGTAACTGAGCTGTACCTTTGACTTCAGTTCAGAGCAAGCCGGCTCTGCTGCTCATGTTCACTCACAGAACAGGTTCACTTATCTTCATATGCTGTATTTCTGATCACCAATCATTCAGACTTTGACATCAGCTACTATGTGTCATGATTTTCTGTGAAAGATCATACATATGAATTTCATTTTGGTGTGTCAGGACTCATTCGGGGACGGAGTCAATGAATTTCAATTACCTTGCTATGTGAGCACAGTTAACAGTTTAAAAAACACACCCTATAACAAATCACAAAAACAAAACCAACCAAACAAAAAATATTCCTCACTACTTGTATTTTCAGTAGTCAGGCTTGACGTCAGTAGCCTTAATGGACCTCCAGCATGAGCATAGTTTGTTTTCATTTCAGATATATCATGATAAATGCAGAGCAGATTACTTATGGAAAAGTAATACCTATTTCCATATGTACCTTTTGACAGAAGTGGGATGAAAGTCTGTCTGGATGTTTGTTTCAAAAAAGAAAATACTTTTTTAGATATGGAAAAAATACCATTAACCAAGTCAGTATTTTTGGATCATAAAGTTATTAATGACAGCAAAGTAAGAAGGACAAACAAACATAATGAACAACACAAACCAGAAATCTGAACTACAGCTGTCAAAGCAAATAGCAAACAAAGGAAACTGTCTGATTGAGTTCAGCCTTCTACACTTCAAATAATTTCTTGTCAACTTTTTCTCCGTAAGCTGTGGTAAAAGCTTACTTAAATCATCCCCGCTGCCATCAATCCTGTTTTCAACGCTGCAATTGGAAAGATGTACTACCAGTAATCAATTAGAAAACACTACTGCTTTTATAGTGCCATGGCCCATGAAACAATAGTGCCGTGTCAAGACTACCTTCTCCTTCTTAGTGTCCTTGGTACCAAAGATGACCCCTAAGAGGAACAAAGCAGTGAGTAACATTCTGTATGTGCCTCATCTTCTTTTTCTGAGAACTGAATTAACATAGTACAGAAAATCTAAAGGAAGCAGAAGAAAGTGAATGTCTGCCTTTCTCTGTGACTCACCAAAGTGTATGTAACTAACTGGAAAATCTGTTTCAGCCTTTTCAGTTGGCTGAAGAGCAGCTTCTAATTACCAACTTATCTAGTAAGTTAAATAAAGAGAATCCTTATAGTATACATTGTAGGAAAGGCAGAAGAGAGGGGAAAAAATACTACTAGGCATTGCTTCAAGGCATTAGTTGTCTATGGTTTACCTAATAAGGGCTGATTTTTATTCAGAATATGTTTTGTCACCACTTCTTTTTAGGGTACTCAGTGTAAAGAGATCCAGCTCCCTCACTGAGGACTCTTAGTACGATGCAACACACATTGCCCAGCTCAAATTTCATAAGAATGCATCCTGGGGCCTGGAGAGAATTGCATAAATTTAGGTATGATTCATGCTGCTTATTAACTAAATGCTTCAAGTGTTGCCAGTTGAAGTGGCCATGTTTCAGTCAGCAAGTTTATATATCAGGCTCTAGTGAACTATAATTGATCTGGGTCATGGATGCACATTCATGGATGTGACAGTCTAAAGCAAGATTATTGCAGATGGCACAGGTGGCAAAGTCTGCAGTTGCCCATGAAACAAAGCAAACTTTTAACACCACGATTTTATCAAACCGTAACTATGAGGTTGTGAGGGTTTTTTTCACGCTGTCTGAACAGTTCCATTGTTGGGCTTTTGGTTTGTTTTTGACAGTAATATTAGCATAACTCATCATATCCATGATGAGCTGTCACACCTACTTCCCTGAAAAGCTTTAATACATACATGCATTTCAGAATCAAATTTTGCATGCTTATCAAGGTGCTCATTTGTTCCTGTCATAGTTTGCTTAGGTGCTGCTGAATTATAGTTTGCTGAAAAACTCTTTGCTTAGTAGACTCAGAAAATTTTTTTGTATTGCCACCACTGAGCATGCTCCCTCCCCTACCACTTGCTGGGGATATTCTAGCCTCATCCTGTGAGGCCTGAGGCCAAGATTTCAAAACAGAACAGAATTTCCCATGCAGGTGGAAGTAGAGCAAACCAGCACTGTGATTTGGCAAGGTTTTCTATATAATTTATGTTTTTACAGTTTGCTTTTACTGCAAGCTTTGTATAGTGATGTTATTTAAATGACTGTTAAAATGCTTTTGCCAGCATATGTTCCTGGCCTTTCCCTACATATTTTAGACTGTGGCAGTGTTGCTGTGCTTGGTTTTAATGAAAACACTTTGATCAGCAATAAATCATGTAAGGAGATCACTGAAAGTAGAGAGGTGAGATTTCCTGTCTTTCAGATGAAAAAGAGTAGAAAAGAGTAAAGATAGTCCCCAGGAAAAAAAAATACAGACAGGACCTTGGAGTCTAGACTGCAACAGGATAAAAAAAGTGTAGGTTGGTGTATGAGGTGCTATGCTTCAGGAGGAATTTTTGTCAAAAGACTCTTCAGAATGAACACGGAGCTGAAAGATGGTCACAAAGAAAATAAATGTTGTAGAAGAGAGGTCTTGAATCAACATGCATTAGCTGAATCTGCCTTGAGAAGCCTTGTTTTTTTGCTGAGGAAAACTGAAATGAAATTTCTATATATAAAATAAATTAGGGGAATCATTCTGTTTAGATAAATCTGTGTTTCCTACATCCATGAATGTCTGACAGAAGGGGAGGTAATTTTAAGAAATGAGGGAGTTTACCTAATCATTTCTAATATCTAGCTTTATCCTTAGGGAGAAACTCTGTTCAGAAATGGTTGCCTCTCTATCCCTATATGAATTTTTCCTCTCAGATATCAAGCAAAGTTGAAAATAAACAGCATATATTTGCAGAAGGGCTTTGGTAATGTGCAAGGGAGAGTTTTAAGAAACAGGATTGGACACCGGGGAAAGCAATCGGCAGGAGATTTCATGGACTTGGGAGCAGGTGCTCCAGGAAGCTCACATGAGAAATCCAAATGCAAAAGAAGCTCTCAGATTAAAAGGCAGTGCTTGTTCTTTGTTTAAATTGTAGGCCTAAACACTGTTGGCTCCATCAAGGGCATCGTCTGGATACCCTCTCACTTCCAGCAAAGATCTGATGGCTGGCAGAGAAGATGCACGGCCAAATCACAATCAGATTCAGCGGGACAATTTGGTACGAAGGGAATATAGAAGGGAAGAAACAAGCCAACTGGAATTCACATAAGTAAGAAGCAAAGGGTGAGTGAGACATTAGGGTCAACAGTTTTGGAAAGCATGTGGCTCTGGGAAAAAGCTGTGTGGAAAGAACTGGGAAACAAAGCTTAAAAAGAAATGGGAAGGGAAAACGTAGGTCCCTGGCAGTCACCCTATAAAAGTAGGAAGAAACCCACAGCTGCATATTTGACAAAATGGCTCTGAACCAGAAAAGAAAGGCAAGATGACAAAACTGTGTCTATTCCTCCAGAGATTGCTTCAGCTGTGGATGCTAAACTTCTCAAAGAGTTGCACCATTTAAACAAGTGACAAGAGATATGTGTGGCAGATGAAAGGGCTTTCACCCTGCCTTCTGAATCTTTCACAGATGGATTAGGGAGCACAGGGTGCAGTTTCTGGTCTTTGACATTTGGGTAGCTTTTAAAATTTGTGGATATTCTATCAATACCTCCTCTATTTAAGAGTAATTTGAGAAAGCAGTCAATTGGAACTTCCTATTCCATAAGTGTGTGCTTTCAAGTACAACCTGTGAGAAAATGGATAAAGATGTATATGGAATATGCTGTATGTTAAACTATGTGTAGGGACACACTTTAAAATGTTCAAATTAGAATATTTAACAGTTCTGCTTATTCAGTGAAAATCATTTGAGAAAACCTGACCTCATAAGATTAACACGTTTTTTCTCTTATTCTTTTCTTCTCTTTTTTTTTTTTCCTGGAAGCAATGGAATTGACAGTCTGTAATTTGGAAATAATATATGCACGATTTCAGCTCTCACAAGTCACTTTTTTAATGCTCTTGCAATAGTGAATAATGATCTGTGGAGTTCTGCCTGAAAGTTTGGCAAAGTGGGTTTTCTCTGCACCTAGTCATTTAAGGATTTTTTCCAGTGACTTTAAAATGGATATACTTGGCTATATGAATTATTGTACTTGGAATACTTCTTACTTCTTGGGGTGTTGTTTCCTCTTAATTATATTGGATAGTGAAAGGTATAATTCATAATAATTTTAATTTATTATTTTAAAGGCAAAATGAAAATGGTAATATAAAACTGTTTCGTGCTTCCACATATGACCTCTAGAGGGAAGTAGTCTTTCAGATCTATAGAAAACAGAGACTTATTTCACTTCTCTGTCAAAGCATGCTCCTCATAATAATCATAATTATCCACTGGCAATGCAGAGGGATGCTAGAACTCATTGTGTCATTCAATCAATAAAATGCTGTGCTCAAAATTTTCAAGCCAGTTTGTTCTTAAAAGTGTCACACAAGCATTTCTATTTGTGTTTCATTATGGTATAAACTCTATAACTGACCATATGTTCAGCTAAAAGTAAGATTTCTTGTGAAATTCTCCCTACTATCCTAGAAATAAGCAACAATAGAATAATTTTTTTTTTGTTGCATTGGCGATTAGGAGATTTCATAGGTCTTAGAACTTTACAGATCTGAGGACATCTTCAGTCTTTCAAGACACTTGTTTTATTTTACCTCTGTGTAGCTCATGAAAGTGTATGTTATGCATATTTGCATTATGAATGACATTTATGTTAATAGATTTATGTTAATACTCCTGGCAGCCATCTCCAAAGATATGTAGATAGGAAGACCAGGTGATCTTGGATCCCAAGGTTTAAACCTTTTAGTCAAGTAGAGAATTGGTCTAGTAGATACAAATTTAGTTTGACTTGATTAACAGTCAAAAGTTTAGAGTTCTAGTTCCTGAAAGATCTGTAAGGAAAAAGAGGGAAAACCCCATTCCAGTCCTATCCATATCTTTCCTATGACTTGACATAGTCATTGATTAAATTGCTGCTCTTCAGAGCAGAAATTTCAGTCACAAACCTTCCTTTCCGGATGACCATTCTAATCAATAGTCTACTTTGTCAAGCTCTTTCTTGTACTGTCTGTAGTTCAAGATACCATGAATTCTCTTCTGTTTGTAAGAAAATCCTCAGGAGGATGGATTGTGTGCCATCAGCATGTATAGCCACCAGATTGTGCAGCCAAGCTAATGGACCTTGAAAGAAGTATGTGTCTTTGCAAGCTGAGAAAAATTCATTTCAGGTCCTGCTTCTCCCAAAGAAGTTCTAATCACAGGCCTTTTGCATAAAATAACTTTTGTTTTCCCTAGAGTTCTCACTTGCCTAGGTTGTTTTTTTTTTAAATGGTGGCATTTATTGGCTTATCTGCAGAAGTCTGATCCAGAAGGCATGGTTTGAGAATGAGTCTTCCTTCAGAACACCTAGGAATAGGAAGATAAAATTTCTTCAGTCTGATAAAGGATAAAAGCATGAGATGGATAACAAATTTTGCCATGTATTCAAGGCCAGAGCACTTCCAGACACAGATGGAAGCATAGACTTCTGCCTGCAGAAACTGAAAATCAAAATTCAAGACTCCTATGGGGTCTGGATCAAGAAGTCATAATTTATAAGAATGATATCTGAATTCTGATTAGTCCTGGCCAGAATTTGTTAGTAGATTGAAAACACACTTCCAAGATTTTTCTAAATGTATTCAATTAGGTACAGCCAAAATGAAAATCTGGAGTTTGATCTGAAGGAGAGCAATTTAAAACATTTTAGTTATGCAGAACATGACATTTGTTGCTGCTTTGGGAGAAAATAACAAATTAATAGCAGAATAGTATGAGAAACAGGTCTAATTTCTTGCAATAATTATCAGTTTAAATTTAAAGAGTCTGAAATATTTGGAGCTGGATAAATATTCTTGACTAATGTGCTGTGTCGTTGGCAAAAAGTTTACTATCATCTTTTCCATAGTCTGTTTAACTATTAAAACTAGACCGTGGTTTTTTTTCATAGCAGCTTGTGTAGAAGCTCTTCAAAATGCAAACAGATTTGATGATGATGCACTATTATGAGCTACCCACCAAAATTGCACTTCCACTTATCAAAATTATCACAACTTCCATTCCTGCAAGAGGAGGGAGACTTACACAAGTACTACATACCAGCAGTAACTTCTTTGGATCCCTGCCATATTCATGCATTACTTACCTACTGAGCCAATGAAGTCACTTCATTTATTCACATGATAATACAATTGGTCTTGGAAAACAATGGGATTATCTATCCACATTCCTGAGTGTCAGAATCTGTGCTATTTAGATGATTCCAAGATTGTAGAAAGTCTCTGTCTTTCAGCCCTGCAGCCAAAGAAGAAGTCGAAATTAGTCTGTGCTGGTTTTCAAGGTTGTTTATTTTTCTTTATCTATAACATGTTCTCTCTGACCCACAGCAGATCTGTCTTGCAGGTCGGAATGCTGCATTCTGCCCGCCTCTGGGCTGGTGTTTACATTTTATACCAAGGGTTACGTGTACCTTATTTACAGTTACTTTCCAATACCTATTATCTATGTTAGACAGTGCATCTCTATGCTAAACCAATAGAAAAGTGTCTCTGTCACAGCAGAACATGGAGGACAAGAAGAAGGAGAAGAAGGTCAGGGCACGCCCAAATTCCTCCATCTTGCCTCCTAAACTCCCATTCTAAAAACCTCAAATCCTACATTTGCACCTGTGCCACACTAATTACTACTTGTATCAAACACTCAAAACTTGTAATTCATCCTGTAAGATTGAAAACGCTTTTCCATGGACAGAGATCAGAAACAGTGTCTCTTGGGGCTCTGTGCAGGGGGGTCTCTGACTCCCCAGGGTTCCAGACCTTCCAGGGCAGCCAGAGGGATGCCCTGGATTCCGACACCTGAGGTCTTTAGTGTTTTTACAGATCCTGCTGCACAATTCCCATCTGCCTGTTAATTGGGGTGGATGCTACACTGCCACTGCTGGCTGACAAGCACAACCTGGGGGCTGTGCTGCAAAGGCAGCATTCAGTGTCTTGCAGTGAGAGCAGCAGACCCCTTCTAGCCTGCTTGCCAGAGCATCCTGTTTCTGATCTGAAGGATGATGAATTCACAGACGTTTAAGGCCGGAATCTATAGTACCACTAGGAGTTATGTAAAAGAAAGGCAAAGATTTCTTCACTCAGCATAAGAGTAAAAAGTAGGAGCAAAATTTGTCCGTAGCTGTTCACCCATGTTGATTAACTGGGTGGGCGTGTGTGGAATTTGCTACTTTGCCTGCAGGTTAATAGTTCAGTTGTAAGCCCCGAGGGGAGAGCGGAAGGAGGGATGGAGGGGAGGAGAGATCCCAACAGAGATGGCACTATGTCCCTTGGAGAGACACTGTGGGGCTGGTGGATGTGCCCTGAAGGAATAGCAGGAAGGGTCTATTATGGACTGACCATAAACCCCGTTCCTTGTCTCTCTGCACTGCTCAAGGGAGAAGAGATAGAGAGCTGGGAGTGAAGAAGTGATACTGAGCCTGGGAAAGCAAATGGCTGGATGGCAGGAAGGTGTTTTGTTTCTTCTCTTTGTTTCTGACCAGCTGAATCTATTTAACTGACAATAAACTAGCTTTCCCTGAGCTGAGTCTGTTTTGGTAAGGGATCTCCCTGTCTTTGTTTTGATCCACAAACTTTTGCATCTCATTTTCTCCCCCTGTCCTGTTGAAGAAGGAAAGCGAGTGAGCAGCTGGGTGGGCACCAGGCAGACGGCCAAGGTCAGCCCACAGCAATGCGTCTGCATCAGTGCTGACACCCAGTTTTGTATGTTCACTCTTACTAACCACTGAAAATTTTGGGCTTTCAGGCATCAGCTTATGGCAATTTCAGGTAATGCTACTGTTATCAGTTCACTATGTGGCATAATTTAGTACACTCAGTTATGTTAGTGGCATGGTAAAAAGTATGCCCAGGTTTTTTTGTGCCTTTCATAGTAAGAAATATTGCCCTTATGATTCCCCTCACTCCTCAAAAAACATGTCACAAGGAAAATGTGAAATTTAGTAATCCATTCCAATTTACGAGCTGGTAGCAGTAGTTAAGTTTGATGTTTGGAACTATAAATTACCACGCACTGATGGTAGCTAGTGATTTTATTTATTTTCCCTGTGAAGCTTCCTGTTGTGTTTAAACTGTTGTAATCTTTAGAAGTAGAAGTGCACATGGGGTCTGCCTTACTGTAAAATTGCGAGACACACTGAGCCATCATCAGATGCAGGAAAAGCAACTTTCTACTTTTTCTGCTTCAAACAGTAATTAAGCCACATATGTGGGGGGTTTTGGGGGGGTGGGGGTTGGTTTATGTTTTTTGTCTAGAAGAAGAACAGCAGTTATCACTGTCTCCAGCAGTGCTATGTGAGGAGTTCAAGAGAAAAAAGATATTTAAGCTGCAACATGCTCTCCAAATAGAGATGTACTAAAGGGATTGTGATATGTTCAAATGAAATGAAACAGTTTTGTAGGCCCTTAGGAAATGCTAATACGGAAGCAGCCATACAAGAGAAAAAACCTATAGTTGGTCTGGAGACCAGGGACTGGGCTCAGCGCCTTGAAAAAGCAGCTCATATGATTGAAGTTAGCAGAATCTGGGGTGTTTCCTTCTGTTCTCAATTTGATTTGACACAAATGCTTTCTAATTACTGCATTTAAAGTTGAAAGACTTGCCTGTGGAAGAGCCTGGGCTTTTTCCAGTTATTTCTTTCTTCAAAGTCATGCTCAGTGTGAGCCAGGCTAGCTGGTGTCTGGTCTGGAACTTTCACCCTGATTGTAATGAGAATCAGGCTCAGGACTTTCATGTCATTGGAAAGAGAACAAGCCCAGAGTGTGCATTTCTAAAGGTGATGCAGTGCTGTCCAGAAAGCTCAAACGATTTTTTTGTTTCAAGACTTCAGTCAAATAAGACCATTCCTTAGGAGTTATTATGTTAATCAGTGCATTTGCACTGTGTGCATACAATCCCCCTGCTGAAAATTTGAGCTCTTTGTTGTACTGTATAGGTACAAGAGAGTCTGTTAGAACAAACAAAGACATTTGCAGCAGCATGGGGTTCAACAGCTCTTTATTTAATTAAAGATGTATGTAATAAATAAAAACCCTTTCTCCTGTCATGTTACTTCTGAATTTGTTTTTTATATCTCTAGTAATATCCCCAGAAATTTCTGGATAGAGCTCTAAGAAAAGGAATGCCTGGATTAAAGGTAATTCAGTGTAATTGACAGTGTTCATCTACAGGAGCTTCAGTAACAGAAGTTAGAAATTTGTGTCAAATTTGTAAACTCTACCAGGGCCAGTGGCATAAATTGCCCTTTCTAATGGAACAGTATGTAATCTTTTGGGTCAAACAGTTAACAGAGACATTACTGGTGCTTTATTTCTCTACACTTGTCCGGCTTTTCTTCTTTCTTCTGTTTTAAGGAAGATGAAATGAATAATTTGAACAAAGAATGTGAACTTTACCACCGACGTCCACCTTCTGAGTCAATGTTTCTGCATATTTCAGCTGAAGTGTAGGTAACAAATTCTTTACTTTTTTTAAATGCAAGTCTGAGTGAGTTTTAAGGGCAGAATTTATGGGAATAGAAAACAAATAAATAAATAAAGCAATTATTTGTTTGATTTTAAAAACAGGCTTTTACTCAGCTATACCATAGCATAGGTTTAATATGAAACACAGGCTACTGGTGCATTTCCTGTGTGGCATCCCCTCATCCTATGAAGGAAGTGAACAGGGAAGATAATGAGTCCCCCCCATGATAACGTTGTTTCTTTCCTTCTAACCCTGCTCAAAGAGGCATTGGTTGGTGGAGTGGGGCTGTAAACATGTAGGATGCGTAGGAAAACACAAGTCAGCAGCTTGGAGAGCCACCAGCATTGACAGAAGAAAGTTTTTGACAGTAGTCCTGTAAAGTGCAGTCCTGACATTGCCTCTGGGAATTTGATGAATTATCTCCTGCAGCCTGACACATGAGTGTCAAGGAGATGTATGAAGGGACTGACAGACACAGGTAAATTCCCTCAAAGTGAGTCCTGTAGAACTATGTCACTGTGAGAATGGTAGGGAGGGAATCATTACAAATGTGAGCTCACAGCCTTAATGTAGCTTTTCTTGGCTTCCTACAAGTCAGTCATCCCCACTGAAGTTCTATTTGCAGCTCCTCATGTATTGTTGACCTTACCCTCACAACTTAAAAGGCTAATAGTTTTTCTAGTCCCTCCTCTAGATATTATTACAAGAAAGTATTTCTAAAGCACCAAATTAAACAGTACAAAGCAGAAGAGAGGGAATTGTCACCCTGGATGTCCAACTAATTTCTTTAATGATGCTTCTTGAACTGTTTCAGAATAAATTTCTTTCTTCAAAAAACAAACCCAAGTATTTGTCTCAGACTTGCATTCCTCTGATCACTGTTCAAGGCATCACTAGATTTTATCTTGCTGCCTTTGACAAAAAGTGGTGAGTACTTACTTTTTGTATTGTCAACTGACCTCAGACCTACAGTAAGCATTCATAAATTTCAAAAATAATTGAAAGAGATTATACTATTTTTTGATAATTTTTCAGTATGCTCAATCCAGTTCATCCAATTCAAGACACAGAAGATGCAGAATTTACTGAAGGAATCTTTGACCTTGAGCAAATAAGCACAGAAAGAGTACAGAAGTCCCTTGGTTACAGCTGATACAAAATGAAGATCCAAATGATGTAGACTGTGCTGTTATCTTCAGATACCCCATCTTTTATTTTCCTTGAGAATCATCATTTAGGAGGCAGTCTGGTATAACAAATAACGTTTGTATTGGGAAGTGGTGAGATGTGACAGAAGAAATTAATGGGCATAAGAGAAAGGAAGAAGATGAAGCAGAAGGATAAGGTACATGCTTTTATTTCAGTGTTTTTGCAGGTACCTTTGGGGTTGGGACACCTGAAATAATAACTCAGATGAATCTGCACATACTACCTTCCAGAAAACATGACCAGTGTATGCTTCTTTTTTTTTTTTTTTTTTTTCTCCTTCTTAATACCTGTTATATAAAAAGGAGCAGATGCAGAAGGATTCAATGGATTCCTGTTCCCTGGGAATGGAGCAGTGAGGAGTTCACAGAGACAAATCCATACACTGTTCTAGATGAGATTTTCTTTTACTCTTTCTCCTGTTTTATTTTTAATTTCCTTCTGCTACAATAGCTATTCCTATTCAATGTGTGCCTGATAGCTACTAATAATTAACTGCAGTTTTGGCAAAAAGGAAAAATGGAAACCAAATAAGGTCATAGAATCATAGTATGGTTTGGATTGGAAGGGACCTTAAAGATCACCTAGTCCCAACCTCCCTGCCATGGGCAGGGACATTTCTCACTAGACCACATTATTCAGGGACTTGTCC